>CM070725.1:34570811-34947110 GCA_036346275.1 Otatea glauca
GTGGCAAGAAAGTGGAGTTTCAAGCGACCCTGATTCGAGATGGGCGATTAGTGGTCACAGCGTGAAAGCCATCGGCATGGAAGATGTGCGATGGCGAGGAATACCGGATGTGTTTCGGAAGATTTGCGGGATTGCCACGGACCGTGATATCGAGTTCGTGATTGAATTAGCACCGAGGACAACACCGATATCAAAGAGACCATATCGGATGCCTACCGAGCGAGTTAGTGGAAATGAAGAAGCGATTGAGGCGCAAGAAAAGGTTTCATTAGACCAAGTTCATCACCGTGGGGAGCCCGGTTTTGTTTGTTCGCAAAAAGGATGGAAGTCTTAGAATGTGCATCGATTATCGTGCACTTAATGAAGTAACGATCAAGAATAAGTATCCGTTGCCCAGGATCGATGACTTATTTGATCAGTTAAGAGGAGCTGGAGTTTTCTCCAAGATAGATCTTCGTTCAGGATACCATCAGTTGAAGATCCGAGCGGAGGATGTACCTAAGACCGCGTTTTCTACGCGATATGGACATTATGAGTTCACAGTCATGTCATTTGGATTGACTAATGCCCCAGCATATTTCATGAACATGATGAATAAGGTTTTCATGGAATATTTGGATAAGTTTGTTGTGGTCTTCATAGACGATATTTTGGTTTACTCAAAGACCGAAGAAGAGCATGCAGAACATCTAAGGATGGTTTTAGGCAGTGCGAGCATCGACTATATGCAAAGTTTAGCAAGTGTGAATTCGGAAGGAGAAAGTCGAATTCTTGGGTCATGTAATGACTACCAAAGAGTCATGATTGATCGACAAAGTGGATGCGATGTTGCATTGGGAGCCACGAAGTCCGTTACTCAGTTAAGTAGTTTTACGGGAATGGCGGGATATTACCGTCGGTTCATAGAAGGATTCTCGACAATTGCTAAACCCCTTACGCAGTTGTTGAAGAAAGAAAAGAAGTTTGCATGGGCGCCAGAGTGCGAGAAAAGTTTCATGGAATTAAAGAAGCGTTTAACAATGGCCCCGTATTAGTGTTGCGGATATGCGAATGGATTTGATATCTATTGCGATGCTTCAAAGCAAGGCTTAGGATGCGTGTTAATGCAAGAAGGCAAAGTCGTTGCTTATGCGTCGAGACAATTAAGACCACATGAAGTGAATTACCCAACGCATGATCTGGAGTTAGTTTGCCGTGGTGCATGCTTTAAAGATATGGCGTCATTATCTCATAGGAAATAGATGTGAGATATATACGGACCATAAAAGTCCAAATACATATTCACTCAAGGTGACTGAATATGAGACAGCGAAGATGGCTGGAGCTAATTAAGGATTATAATGTGGGAATCCATTATCACCCTGGAAAAGCCAATGTGGTGGCAGATGCTCTGAGTCGAAAGAGCCATAGCGCAAATACATTGTCAATGGAGGATCAACCGGAATTATGCAAGGAGTTTCAGAAATTAAGATTGGAAGTCGTTCATAAGGAATGATAGGCTGCGCTTAGAAGTGAAGCCAACACTAGAGGATCAGTTAGAGAAGGTCAACAAGATGGCGATAAAATTTCAAAATCAAGGCTAAAAGGAAGAAGGCCTAGCCTTAGATTTTACTCTGGATGAACAAGGGACCATGTTCTTCAAAGTCGAATTTGTGTACGGATAAAAGGAGTTGAAACAATTGATTCTTGAGAAGCTCATGATTCAAAGTACTCAATTCATCGAGAAGTGCTAAGATGTACCAAGATTTGAAAGAAAGATTACGGTGGCCAAATATGAAGCGTGAAGTGGTGAGCATGTTGCTTTATCGACGTATGTCGAGGGTAAAGCCATGCATCAAAGACCATTTGATTGCATTGCGGTAGTTAAAAATTCGGAATGGAAGTGGGAAGAAATCGGAATGGATTTTATCACGGTCTACCTAAGACTCAAAGGTTACGATTCCATTTGGGTTATAGTGGATCGTCTAACCAAGGTCGCTCATTTCATCCCGATAAAGACCACTTACTCAGGAGATCGTTTGGCGGTGTACATGTCAAGGATTGTATGTTGCATGGAGTGCCAAAGAAGATTGTGTCGCAGAGGTACCCAATTTACCTCGAGATTTTGGAATAAGTTGCGAAGCAATGGGGACCCGTTTGAATTTGATCTGACATATCACCCATGAGACGGATGGTCGGACCGAAAGAGTAAATCAGATTTTAGAGGATATGTTGAGAGCTTGTGCTTTAGCTTATGCTACGACATGGGATAAATGTTTGCCATATGCGAATTTAGTTACAATAATAGTTATCAAGCTAGCTGCGAGATGTCACCGTTTGAGAGTTGTATGGGCGTGCTTGTCGTACTCCATTGAATTGGAATGAAACGGAGAGGCGTTTGGTGTTTGGGCGGATATCCTCGAAGAAGCGAGAAAGTCAAGTTGCAATGATGGAGAGAGGTTGAAGATAGCACGATCAAGGCGGAAAAGCTACGCAGATAATCGTCGTCGAGATTTGAGTTTTGAACCGAAGATCATGTGTATCTCGAGGTTACCCCTCTTAAGGGCGTTAAAGATTTCACGTTAAAGGAAGCTTGCACCAAGATATGTTGGTCCGTTCAAGATTACGAGCCGTCGAGGAGAGGTAGCTTATCGATTAGAATTGCCTCGATCCTTGGCAGGAGTGCATGATGTATTCCATGTGTCGCGGCTTAAGAAGTGTCTCGAGTGCCAACAGAGCAAACCCGTTGGATGCAATAGAGCTGCAAGAAGATTTGACTTATAAAGAGCAACCGGTCGAATTTTGGATGTTATGGAGCGCAAGACCGAGAAACAAGACTATTCGCTTTGCGAGTTGATGGAGCAATCATTCCGAAAGTGAAGCCACTTGGAGGCGAGAAGAAGATTTGAAGTCAAAATTCCCAAACCTATTCTCTAGTTAGCCACGAATCTCTGCCGAGATTACATTAAGAGGAGGTTTGTAACATCCCAAAATCCAGCTTAATTAAGTTTTATTGTTTAAAAGTGCATTTGTGATTTTCTGGAATTTATTTGGATTTTTTCGGATTTATTTGAATTAATTCTTATTTCAAGTTTATTGCCTTTTATTCAAACTTATTTAAATCTGTGCAAAGTTAAAATAAAGTTTTCCAAAAATATTTTATTTGAGTCGAGAATGTCTCAAAGTATTTTGAGATTTTCTGGATTTTTCCTGATTATTTATTGCCTAAAATCAATTAAATGAATTTCTAGAATTATTTTAAAGGTTTAATCTTTGAAAAATCTGGGAACGATGTTGGGCGAGCCCAACAACTTTGTGCTGCGTAGTAATCTGTGGCGTCTCGGCGATTCGGCCAAATCTCGATAAACCCTAAGCTTGGCGGCGTTTGATCGCGATCCATCGGTTCGAGGAAGCCGCGTATGCGCTCGAGTCTTGGCCGTCGGATCGGGACACGCGTTGCGCCGTCGTTTATCGTCCCCGAACCGGACTCGGAGTTCGCCGTCGTGTGGTCATCGGACTTCTTCACCGTGTAGGACTCGAATCCCCGAGCTATTTAAGGCGCGGGTAGACCCCCGAGGTTCACGGATCGCGCCGATTCGTGCCCTAGTTCGCGCCGTCGGAGTAGCCTCGTAGCGCTGTGCGACCTCGGCCGTAGTTAGTTTCCTAAGCCGCCGCTTGTTTTTCGGCAGTGTTCGCCGTCGGAAGGTCGCCCTTGCCTCTTCGGTTCGATGCGCGCGATTCGCCAAGGTGCGTAGCGTCGGATCGCTACTTCTTCGCCGCGGGAAGTGCGGTTCATCATCCGGAGAGTCGTCGTCTTTGTCTCCGGAGTGGAGCACGCCGCGACATCGTCGGAGGTTGGAGCTTAGCGCGGCCGTCGGATCGTTGATCAGCGCGCCCGATGCGCGCCACGTCGTTGCATCTCGGTGAACGGCAGGTAAAGTTTTAACGATGGATTAGATCTGCCGGTTTAGATCGTACCACGTTTCACCCTTTATCACGGTGCGTCGGATCCGTGGGGCGTTGGCCCCGATCTCGCCACGCGTTGCCAATCGGTGCGTGGCGTGTCGGCATAGTCCGTGGAGCCATGCAGGGTCCACGATGGATCGGATCAAATCATGGACCGAGTCCATGGACCATGGCACGCGATGTCGCCATGGGATTGGCTAGCGTGTCGGGGCTGACGTCACGCTGACGTCATAAATCGATTTTCGATTATAAAAGAAATCATTAATTTCGAATTTACGATTTTACGATTTGATATTTATTTCAAACTTCAAAAGGCTATATCTTTTGCATCGTAACTTTCGGTTTGAGTGATTCCAGTTTCTAAAATTTGTAAAATTGAGATCTATTTAATGGTGAATTTTAATTGATTTTGGAGTTCAATTGCTCTCTGTTTTGCTATTTATTTGCTTTTCTCTTTGATGCAGCGTAGGCGTTGAATTGTGCGGCGCTTGGAGGAAGATCCAAGCAACTCAGAGCAAACTCAGATCAAGATCAGGACCTATTCCAAGGCAAGTTGTGCTTTGATCATGTTGAACCCATGTTTGTAAAATTGCTATGTTTGATTTACACTATTGCATATATTTCAATTATACAACTGTTTCAAATTAGTTTGGGCTTAGCTAAAATACCAGATTGATCTATACCCTACCTTGTCATTGTATGCCATGATCCATTGTCACCCTAGATTGGTTTAATATAGTTGGTTAATAATTATAATCAACATTGGAGGTTTAGTTCGTATTAGTTGCTTAGCCATGCCACGTCATCACATGTGTCAGAATCATTGATAATTAATCTTGATTAATGGAATATGGAACAATATTATGAACTTGTGTGTCATGTGGGATCACACGATGAGATTGAGTTGTTGTGGCGAGTCATGTCACGCAACGATGTTGAATTGTTGATGGCACGTGGTGCTTGGTAATCAACTGGGTGATAATCACTTAGATTGGGGCAAGTGGCAAGAGGCGAGGAGGCCAAGGTGGGCCCGATGGGCAGATGGTATGTGGAAGTCTTGCCTTGATCACACTAAGGACTTAACCTTGCAAGCCTTTGACCTGAGTCAATCATGCAACCACATGTCTGGTATGGGCCAGCCTAGCTGAGTAATTTGCAAAGTCTTAATGTTGATACTATCGTGGTCGGTGTGAGTTCCCGGGTCAGGGTGTAATTCACATGGCGCAAGAGAGGGCCACGGATGTGGTTTCAGACCATGATGTTGAAACCTTAGCGGGTAGTATCGGATTAAGATAGAGCATTGTAAAGGCTTTGTTATAATCTCTCGCCTTTGTGGTGTTTGGTTGTATCACGTGGGTAAAGTGCATAACCTCTGCAGAGTGTGAAACTATTAGGATAGCCGTGCTCATGTATTGAGCAATGCTCGGGAATTCTGATTAAGGGTTAGTTTAATAAATTGGACAACTTGGTTGGGATGGCGGGATTGCCATATGGAAGATTGGAACTTGATTTAGGATTGGAAACTTGGTTTACTTGAGAAATCTGAATTTATTTATTATTGCTATTCGTTTTACATTCTTTACAATCTATTATTGTATTTGTTCATAAATGCTTATTGCAAAATAGCCATGATAGCCTATCCTTTGGAATAAGCCTTACATATAGATAAATAGAGGCGCATTACATGCACAACTTGTTGAGTGCTTTAAGTACTCACCCTTGCCAAACAACAATAATCAACAGTTGAAGAATCTACACTGTGTTGGAAGATGAAGTCCAAGAAGACCACGAGTCATTAGAATTAAGAGCCTTGTCGGTTACTGTGGTGGTGATGAGCTATCTACGTTTCTACTTTCATTTGCTTAATTATTAGTTTATATTCTCGGTCTTGCCTGCGTGTATAATAATGTAAGTTGGTCATAAGATCATACATTTAGCTATATCAATAAATGAACTATTATTCTATTATCGTTGTGTATGATGTGATATGTACCAATGTTAAGCTGTGTGCACTAAGCGTTGATCACCGGACTAGTGCGGTAAACACGGTGGGTTGAATCGATGGATTCGGGTCCTTCTGAGAGCTCACCCAGTAAGCCGGAAATCACCTATCTGGCGGGCATTTTCGGGAGTGAGCGGCGCCGAAAAGGCAATGTGATCCTACGATGGGAGACTAAAATTAAGGACATTACAAAGCGAAGGCGAAGATCTCTTAAAGTGAGCTCACCTCGAGGAGGCGAGAAGGGTGAAGGACTTAGGGCATCTCACGGAAGATATATCAACGTTCGGTATGAAGAAGTCGCCGACCGGGCAAAGATTTGTTCCTTAGACAACTCATCGGGCCATTCACGAGGTCGGGTCATCCGATTCCTTCATCGCAAATCCCGTGTGGACTCGTTCCTTCAAGGGTTGTATCCGTGACGGCGAAGTCGCAGAGCCAAGCCCACCAGTAAGACCTCCTTTCTTGACACCGATCAATGCGGAAGGTCATGAACCTAGTCCATGTCGGCGAGAATCGGAGTAGATATCCGTGAAAGAGGCGCTTTGGGCGGCGCCGGCGAGGAGTTAGGGCGACATCGAGGTTGGCGCAATAGAACCACTCCGATGCCGACCTTTATTGGAAGTTTTGAAGGGAATCGCTGAAGTAATTCTTCTTGACCCTTCCGTAGTTGAAATCCGCTCCCAGACAACTTTGGGGTCGCTCTTGGAAGGATAAGGTTTCAAAAGGTAAAAATGGCGAAAAGGTTGAAATGGGGTGACGCCAAGAAAGTTTCAGAGATGGACGAAAAGGGATATTTGCGAGAATAGAGTTGGGATTCAAGTTCACCACTCGATTTCATAGAAGAAAAGAAGACCGCGGAGGAAAGTCTTGCCGGTAAACCTAGGCGCGTTGGAAGAAGGATTGAATACCACCACCTCTCCGGGACGAGGAGTGGGGACGGATTCGCGGTGGCGAGGCGGCGGAGATCAAAACTAGGTGCAGGAGAATCCGTCTTCCACCATGGATGACTTTTCCTCCGTCGTTGTCGAGGTCGTCCAATCCTGCGGCGAAGGCGGCGAGGAAGAAGAGGACATCTTTGAAAGATAAGTCGGAAAGGCAAGGGAAAAGAAGGAGAGAGGGCGCAGCAAGAGAATGAACTGTCGGACACCGTACGGCCTAAACCTTTTAAAGGGGGGAGAATTGGTCTTCGATGATTCCGCAGAGAAAAGATTGCGAAGCGTCGCGTCTTTCTGGGGTTCCGCATAAATGATTTGCAGGCCTGTCGTTTCAATTGACAGAGTTTGACATAGTTTGACCAAGTAAAATCGGGGCACGTCGCTTCGTGCGGCGGGGCATTTACTCCACTTTCCGCTCCCAGCGGGGCGTGGGCAATCTTCAAAATGGATAAAACGTATCTTCTCGTGAGTACGCCCGCATTGGGTCATTTAGTGGTTACCGCACGCGTGGAATCATGTCGCGAGTCGAGCCTAAGGCGGCATAGATCCAAGGTGTGCCCCACGAGGGTTGTGAAAAGCCATGCGTCGTATCAAGCAAAGTATGGAATCCCCGGACGAAATCGTGATCGCTCAAGAGAGTCTAAGCCATAACCAACATCGGTTGGGAAAGGTATCACTCGGCCAAGAGCCGTGTAAGGGTGGTATGCTCCAGAGAGCCTAAGCCATAACCAACATCAGTTGGGAAAGGGTATCACTCGGCCAAGAGCCGTGTAAGGGTGGTATGCTCCAAGAGAGCCTAAGCCGTAACCGACTTCAGTCGGAGAAGGATATCACTCGGCCAAGAGCCGCTTAAGTGTGATACGCTCCAAGAGAGCTTGGTGTGACCTCGCTAGTCGAGAGCAGGAATCACTCGACCAAGAGCCGCATAAATCACGATATCTTGCAAGAGAGCCAAATCGTGTCTTAACAACATGAGTATCATTCGCCATGGTAAGCAAAACCTTGATCGTCCCAAGGTGGGCGGAAAGCTATATCTCGCGGTCGGATGTGAGAATCGATCGACCAAAGGCCACGATGTGCTCGAATCGGAAGCTTAAGTGATTCGGGTGATCGGCGAGCTTTGATATTATTTGGCCTTGAGGCGTGTACTTACGATATCTTGCATATTATGCATCTCATTTGGACATCTCTCGGATGATAATCGCGCGAAGCATATTGAGCTTCGTGTCGAGCTCAAGTTATGTTTTATAAGCGGATAGATCGTCACCAGAGTTTAAAAGAATCTGCGAGGTCTAAGATGCGAGAATGGGTCAAATCCACAATTGAAGGACATTTCTCCAAAGGGTATTACTTTATTATATACAAAGGAAAAGATACTCTAGGTATTACGCCTAGGAGGCTTCACGCAATGGAAGAAGAACTCTTCTTGCTCCTCATCCTGCTGTGCGCTCGATCGGCGCTCGAGGAGAGGATCCGGCCTTATAAAGCGCGGGATGGCGCAAGGAGGCGTCGCCCTCATGCGATCCATCACATTCCTCACAGGCTCGGTCGAACTCCTCGTAGCTTGATTAGCCTTGAGTCCACTGCGTACGATGATACCACCGAGGCATGATGAAGATGAAAGCTTGAAGCAGAAAAGTGAAAGACAGAAAGTGAAGAGATACATTTTTAAGCGTTGTGCGCTTTTATAGCGATTTGGTAAAATTGAAGTTATTAAGCATCGGAAGCGAAGAGGCTTTGAGTAAATGCAATCGCAGAAGGCGAAGAGTTTTTCGGCAAAAACAAGTTGGCGCGAAAAACAAGACGACCTTGAAAAAGCGCCTAATGGATATCTACGGTGAAGATAAAGAATTCAAGCGAAAAAATATTCAATCTGCATAATGCGGGATGAAGTCCATGAGGTTGCTCATGATAAAGCCTACCAAATCAAAGGTTGCATTTGGGAAGGTCGAAAAGATTAAGGATTATAATTGAGTACTTCATAAATTAGCTCGCTACAAAAGAAAATTTCGATCAAAGGAAGGAATCGGTCGGAGGAGGTTAGTCGAGGACGATCGAAATTTTAGGAAACAACAAATGTGAGTAGAAGTTTGAAATCAGAATATAGCGATCGGATCATGAAGCACTCGGGGGCTACTGTGGAATATAAGAACCCAAGGTACCCTCATGACAAGCCCAAAGAGGGAAGCCCAGAAGATATTCCCCGCAGGCCTGCTGTCGTGTACAAAGGTACATATCATAAAGGAAGTTGAACTTATGTTTAGATATGATGGATACAGTTGTATTCTGAGTTGTAAATAGGGAAGATAAAGATGTAAAACTCTATCCTGTAACCGAGTAAAATCTTGTAACCGATCGGAATCTCTTTACTGATCGGGACTTTGTAAGTCGCCCCCTCCCTGTTATATAAGGGTGAGGACAGGCAGCAACATAGGCATCCAATCATCCAAGCACAAGGCACCATCTTTTGCCCGGAGCATATAGCGCTTTGAGCACTTCCGATCCAAGAGATTCACATAATCCCAGCACACAGGATTAGGTATTACCTCCATCGAGGGCTGAACTGTATAAATCACATCTTGTGTGACCTTCGAGTTTGAGATCCAGCGCCTACCCCATAAATTCATTGCCGACTACAAAAGTCGACAGTTGGCGCGCCAGGTAGGGGAAGCGCTATAATCTTTTTCCACAGACTCGATGGCAGCAATTGGCGGATTCTTCGCCACCATCGTCTCTGGCCAGGCCTTTCGCCCGAAAGCTTTGGATTTACATCGCAGATGCGCGGAGAGGTTGTGCACTGCTACAAACCAGATCGATCGGTGAAGATCGAGCCAACCTATCTCGGTATGCGCTCGACTCACCTAGAAAACCAGTCGGCATTGTAAGGAACTGTTGCGATTTTTGCGGCGTCTTCGCGATTGAAGAGCAGGAGACTGATCTCCAACAAGAAGACCAAGAAACTGCAGAGGAAGATCGTCGGTGTAAGGGTAAGGATGTTCCGGCACGGTCTCTTCGATCACGCGGCCGTAATGTCCGCGAAGATATCTTGCAGTCCAGGCTGGGAGACCAATCCGTCTTTCGCACGCCGATACAAAACGTCGTCACCTCCAAGACGCTCCTCGACACGCTCGATCCAATGATCGCAGCGGATAGTCCAACAGCCCGATTATGGCGGATCAAGGCCATGGTGGCCAGCGGCAATTGTGAGAACCGAGGAAAAGCGGTGAAGCACACTCGCACTCCCACGCGGCAACCCGTCGCCAGCGATCGGACCGCAACGGTCGGAACATCGGCGATCGGCACACACCACCGGCCGGGGGCGTCGCGATTCTCAACCGCGGCGAGAGGCGGGGCGAGGAAGAAAGGCGCGGCGCCACAGCGACTATGAGCGTTTGGCAAGACCGCCACGATCGACGAAATAATCAAAGATATGATAACCACGACGACCACCGCCACCGAGGTGGGAGCGATGACGAATGTCGAGTCTTGGACTCACCGCGCCGTGCCCCACCCTGGCGTATTGATGATCATCGCCGAGCTAGAGGCTCACCACGACGGACTCCCCATCATCACGATGAGAGATCTATCGACGGGACACAGTGTTTACTCTCGAGTGCGCCGAAGTGATATAATCCGGAAGGATTCAATCCCACGAGCATCGTGAAATTCGACGGAGGCGGGACCGGAAGCAGCTCTGAGTTTACATACAGCGATTACGCCTTGCGCAGAAACGGTATCATGGCAAATTATTTGCCGGTCAACGTCACCCCCTCCACTCAAGCATGGTTCACGGGCCTCCCTGCAAACTCGGTGTTTGTCATCGCTCCCACCTCGACGTATTGATGATCATCGCCGAGCTAGAGGCTCACCACGACGGACTTCCCCTCATCACGATGAGAGATCTATCGACGGGATATGAGCGTTTACTCCTCAGCTGCGCTGAGTGATATGGCCCGAAGGATTCAATCCCAAAGGCATCGTGAGATTCAACGGAGAGCGGGACACGGAAGCAGCTCTGATTTACATACTGGCGATTAAAGCATTGGAGAAACCAGACTATCATGGCGAATTATTTGCCGGTCAACCTCACCCCCTCCACTGAAGCATGGCTCACGGGCCTCCCTGCACACTCAGTAGACTCCTGGGGTGATCTTTGCGATCAATTTATTTCCAACTTCCAGGGCACATACGAAAGGCCTAGCACTCCATGGGACCTGTACCAGCTGCACCAGAAAAAGGACGAGACGCTGAGAGATTTCATCCGGCGTTTCATACAGAGAAGAACACCGTCAGGGACGTATCCGAGGCGGTGGTGGTGGTGGCCTTCCGGAAAGGGGTAAGTGATCCTGATTTAATCAAAAAGATGTCCAGGAAGCCCTCGACCTCCATGAAGGAAATGTTCGCGTTGGCCGACCGCTATGCCACAGCCTCAGATGCCCTGGCCAAACGTCAAGAAGATCGCCCGCTGCAGAAGAACAAAGGCGACAAGCCCGAGTCCTCAAAACACAAGGATAGAAAGCTGAAGGGCGAAGAGCTAGTTGCGGCGTACGAACACAACCAACCCGAGAGCTGTTCGGAGGAGGCACCGACTCTGGCCCGTCATGGAAGCAACCTGTCCTTTCCACCCTAAAGGAAAACACGCCGCCAAGGACTGCTTCACTTTGAAGCATTTTGCGCGCGAAAGTCACCGGCAATCCGCTCTAGCCAAGGGCGAAGCTGCTCCAGCAAAGACGAAGGACCTCCCTGATGAAGAAGATTTCAAGGAGCCCGAGCAAGAGTTGAACTACATCTACGGGGGCTCCACTGGATACGAATCCAAGCGAAAGCAGAAACTTACCGCTCAGGAAATCAACGATGTGGAACCGGCGACCCCCCAGTATTTGAGGTGGTCCGAGGTCCCAATCACCTTCGATCGCAGGGATCACCCCAACCGGGTCCCGTATCCGGGTAAGTTTCCTCTTGTGCTTGACCCTGTTGTGCGCAGCGTGAAGCTCAAGAGGGTTTTGATCGATGGCGAAAGTGGACTCAACGTCCTATTCGCCAAGACTTTCGATGATATGAGCATTCCCCGCTCTGAGCTGAGGCTGAGCGTCCAGCCGTTCCACGGAGTAATCCCTGGGGTGTCCTCGTTCCCACTCGGGCAGATTTCTCTGCCTGTTACATTCGGCACCAAGGATAATTTCCGGACTGAATATATCAATTTTGAGGTAGCCAATTTCGAGACGGCGTACCACGCTATCTTGGGAAGGCCCGGCCTAGCAAGATTCATGGCCGTCCCACACTACACCTACACCATGATGAAGATGCCGGGACCCCGAGGCATCATCGCGGTCCGAGGAGACATCAAGCAATCCTCGCAATGCGACCGAGAGAATCATGAACTCGCCGAACTACAAAAGCGGGCGCCGAGGCGAAAAATATCCAGACCGAGGCTGCCACATTGCAGGACGAAGGAGAAGTTCCATCTAAGAAACAAACCACCTCGGGAATTAAGCCCGGCGAAGGAATCAAACGAATCATTCTTGACCCGTCCGACACGTCTAAAACGACTTTGATCGGAACAGGGCTCAAGGACAAATAGGAAAGCGTGCTCGTCACCTTCCTCCAAGCCAACAAGGACATCTTCGCCTCGAAGCCATCCGACATGCCAGGTGTGCCAAGGGAGGTGATTGAGCACTCTCTACACGTCGACGAGAAAGCGAAACCGATCAAACAATGGCTTCGGCGGTTCGCTCGGATCGCGAAGCGCCATCAGCGGGAGATCACCAAGCTTTTAGCTGCCGGTTTTATCAAAGAGGTGTATCACCCCGATTGGTTAGCGAATCCTGTATTAGTTCAAAAGAAAAATAAAACTTGGCGTATGTGTGTTGATTATACTGATCTCAACAAGGCATGTCCGAAGGATCCCTTTGGGTTGCCTCGAATCGATCAGGTGGTCAACTCGACCGTCGGGTGCGAAATTTTGAGCTTTCTCGATGCCTATTCAGGCTATCAGCAGATTCGCCTAAAGGCATTAGATCACATCAAGACCTCGTTCATCACGCCCTTCGAAGCATTCTGCTACACCACGATGGCATTCGGGCTGGAAAATGCTGGCGCGACTTATCAACGCGCTATACAACGATGTTTTCACGCCCAGCTCGGGCGCAACGTGGAGGCATACGTGGACGACGTCGTCGTAAAGACTCGGGAAAGGAAGGATCTTATCACCGACCTAACCGAGACATTTGAGAGTCTGAGGACCATCAGCATGAAGTTAAATCCCGAGAAGTGTGTTTTCGGAGTCTCTTCGGGAAAATTGCTTGGGTTTATCGTTTCTCAGCGAGGAATTGAAGCCAACCCGGAGAAAGTCAACGCCATATCAAACATGAAACCGCCGACTTACCAAAGGGACTGTCAGAAGCTTACGGGGTGTATGGCGCTTTCGGTGAGTTCATCTCCGGCCAGGTATGCGAGGAATGCCATTTTTCAAACTCCTCAAAAAGCAAGACAATTCCAGTGGACGCCAGAAGCACAGCAAGCATTCGAAGACCTGAAGACCTTCTTAACAACACCACCAGTGTTGGTCTCACCGATGCCAGAAGAATCTCTGTTACTCTACATCGCGGTAACGACTCATGTAGTGAGCGCTGCCATCATCGTAGAAAGGGAGGAGCCAGCTCACGTGCACAAGATCCAACATCCAGTCTACTTTGTTAGTGAGGTCCTGAGTGAATCCAAGGTACGATATCCACAAGTGCAGAAATTATTATACGCCGTACTTCTTACATCTCGCAAGCTTAAGCATTACTTCCAAGAGCATGCCATTTCGGTGGTCACCTCCTTCCCGATTGGGGACATACTCCACAACCAGGAGGCCACTGGGAGAATTGCCAAGTGGGCAGTCGAACTCGGGGCCTTCGATATCTCATTCAGGCCTCGAACTGCCATCAAATCTCAAGCGCTCGCCGACTTTATGACCGAGTGGACAGAGCTTCAGAACCCGACGACTACCAAGGAACTCGAGTATTGAACAATTTACTTCGACGGTTCCCTCATGCTCAGCGGCGCAGGGGCTGGTATAGTGCTCATATCGCCAAGCGGGGAAAGATTGAGATATGTCCTCCAAATATTTTTCCTGCATCAAACAACGCCGCCAAGTATGAGGCACTCATTCACGGCCTCCGTATTGCCATATCCCTCGGAATCCAACGATTGGCAGTTCGCGGAGACTCAATGCTCGTGGTCAACCAAGTGCAAAAGGAATGGTCATGTGTCGAAGACAACATGGCGGCCTATTGCCAGGAGGTGCGCAGGCTAGAAAGCAACTTTGACAGCCTGGAGCTCATTCACGAGCTCCGGCGAGACAACGAATGTAACATCCCAAAAATTTGGCTTATAATTTCGCTCATATGCTTTTTGGTGATTTTCTGAATTTATTGGATTTTTTTTCCAGAAATTAATTGAATTGAATTTAATTAAGTATATTGAACCTTTTGTGAAAACTAAATATATATAGATAAAGTTAATATAAAGTTTTACCAAAAATATTTTATTTGTGCTCGTAATGTCTCAAAGTATTTATGAGAATTTTAAGGATTTTTCTGATATTTTAATTGCTTAAAGTAGATTAATCTAATTTGGGAATTATTTTAAATCAAAAGCTTTTGAAAATCGAGTGAGCGATCGGGCGAAGCCCGATCTTGTCGCGCAGCGACCATCGACGTGCGGCCCGATCGGCTGCCACGCCGCCTCGCGTGGCCGTTGGATGAAGATCGGACGGTATCTCCTTTCGCGAAACCCTAGCGCCTTGGCCGTTGGATTGAGATCGGCGGTCGGGATCGTTTCGCGTTGTTTTGGTAAGTTTAGATCTCGCCGTTGATTTTGGAAAGAGCGGATCGGATCGTATCGCCGGATCTAATCGGCGCTCGTTACCGTCGGACGGTATCGCCTTCGTCTCCGATTCGGTTTTCCGAATCCGTCGCCGCTTGCCGTCGCCGCCGCGTGATTTAGGGTTGCCGTTTTAGCGCATGCCGAGGCTATAAAAGCCGCAGCCCGCACACCGAGGTTCCTCATCCCAGAGCGCATCCGCCAGTGCTAGCCTTCGCCGTTGAGTCACCGCCGTTTAGCCCCGAGAGCTCGCCGTAGTTTTCTAGCGCCGCCGCTCGTTTTCTCGCCGTTCCGCCGTCGTCAAGCCGCCGTTCGACGTGTGGGTTCCAGTTTCGGGTTCGCCACGTCGAGCCGCACGGAGCGACTACCTCTTCGTCGCCGGCGGGAGCGTAAGCGCCGTCTGGGTCGTCGTCGTCCTCGTCTCCGGGAACTTCAGCGCCGCGCGACATCGCCGTGCTTGAACCGCCGGCCGTCGGATCTCGGCGGACCATCGGATCGAGCCACGTCGCCGTCTGCGATAAAACGGCTCGGGTAAGCGTGACCGTTGGATCGGGGTTGTTCGGGTGAGATCGCGCGCGTGTGCGATGAGCGTTAGCCGTCGGATCGTCGCGCGATCGCGCCGCGTGTCGAGCATCATCGACGGCGGCGTCGCGACCAATCGATCTTGCGCCGCGTGTCGGGCGCGTGGTGCGAGGCGCCGTGGGCGCGTCCACGGTGGACGAGGCGATTCCGTGGACCGAGTCCATGGACGAGCGACGTGTCGGCGCTGATTGGTCCGAGTCGGCTGGCGTCGGCGTTGCGCAATAAAATCTTTTCAATAGAAAATAATTGAGAAAAATCGAAATTCTATTTTCTGTATTTTGATGTTATTCAAACTTCAAAAGGCTATATCTTTTGCATTTTAACTCGGATTTGAGTGTTTCAAATTTCTAAAAATTTGTAAAATCAAGATCTATTTATTGGTGAATTTTATTTTATTTTTGGAGTTTGGTTGCTCTCTGGTTTGGTGTTTATTTGCTATTTTGGCATCGTTTAGCGTAGGCGTTGAACCGCTTTCGGTGATCAGGAAGAAGATTCGTCGCTCCAAGACCCAAGCTCAGATCAAGACCAGCACCTACTCCAAGGCAAGTTGTGCTTTGATCATGTTGCACCTAATTTTCACCAAATTACTATTTTGTCTTTTAAACTTTATGCATGATATTTTATGTGTATAAATGATTTCAATTAATCTGGGAATTAGATAATATGCCTATTTGAATTAAACCATACCTTGTCAATTATATGCCATGATCTATTTGTCACCCTAGGATGTGGAATTATAGTTGATAATCAACATGGGCTAGTTAGATCGTCATAGATTGCTTAGCCATGCCACGTCATCACATGTGTCCGAATGTCGATACTTAATCTTGACTAATGGAATATGGAACAATGTTTATGAATTGGTGTGTCATGTGTTGTCACACAATGATATCAAGTTGTCGTGGCGAGGAGGTCACACATCGGGATTGAAATGTTGATGGCATGTGGTGCTTGGTAATCAAGCTGGGGTGGTAATGATTTTAGATTGAGGCAAGTGGCAAGGCGGTGTGCCAAGGTGGGCCAGGTTTGGCGTGGGTATGTGGAAGTCTTGCCTTAATCACCTTAAGGACTTAACCTTGCAAGCCTTTGACTGAGTCTCTCTTGCAACCACATGTGCGGAATGGGACAGCCTTAGTGAATAATTTGTGAAACCTAGATTTGATCTTGTCGTGGTGAATAGTGAGTCCCGGGTTACGGTTTAACTCACATGGCGCAAGAGGGGGCCTGTTGTGGTGGTTTAACCCTTGATGTTGAAACCTTAGCGAGCGATCTTGGGTCTAGGTGTAGCATTGTAAAGGCTTTGTTATGATCACTCGCCTTGGTGGTGTTTGGTTGTATCGTGTGGGTAAAGTGCATAACCTCTGCAGAGTGTACAATCTATTGAATAGCCGTGCTCACGGTATTGGGCAATGCTCGGGAATTACAGTTAAGGGTTAGACTTTTGTTAAACAAAAACTTGTTGGGATGGCAAGGTGCCATGGAAAGTGGAAAATTAATTTAGGATTGGAAACTTGGTGTATTTCAGAAATACTGAATTTATTAATTACTGTATTTGTTTTATCGCTTTCCAATCTATTTATTGTATTCTTGTTAAATCTTGCTTTATTGCAAAAATACCCTTACTAGCCATTCCTTTGGATTAAGCCAAACATATAGAATATTAGACTTGCATTATTTTGCACAACTTGTTGAGTGCTTTATGTACTCACCCCATCAACAACAACTTGAAGAGGAAGAATCTACGATCATGGATGAGGATTATTTGGATCACGAATGCTTAGGGTCAGAGCCTCGTCGGTTGCTCGTGGCGAATGGAGCGCCACTGCGTTTATTCTATTTCGCCGCTTCTCATTGATACTCTTTTTAAGCCCTGTGAGGCATTATTCATGTAAGACAACAGTTATTATTAATTAATGAAGTTTATGCTATATTTATTTGTGTGTGACTATGATAGCATCTATGTTGAGCTGTGTGCACTAGCGTGATCTGGACTAGTGCGGTATACACAGAGGGTCGGATTTGCAAATTCGGGTCCCGACAGAGGTGGTATCGAGCCATACCGACTATAGGTCTTGGCCCTAGGTAGTTGGTATCTCTTAGGAGTGTCCAAAATTATTTTCTAAAGAAAGCAGTAAAATTGACTAATATGAAACTCTTGGCTTATCTCATCCTCCTACTCTCATCCTTGCTAAATTACCTTCTTTTCGTTGCCGTTTGAGTGGAGATCTTATTCAAAATTTTGTTTTGAATAGATGCCGATCTTCGATCCTTCGAGTCAAGGCAGGTGGCTATGCCATGGAGCCGTGGAGAGTTCTTCAAGTGATTGGAGGCTTTGATCGTCCGCTCTCACCGAGGAAGCAAGCTGGGCGTCAGCGGTGTGCATCGGGGTTCTTACGCAAGGTGATCATCTTCGCTCGAGAGTGCGGCGAGACCACGCACCGATCCACATCACCGCGAGAGGTTCACTTACGAGGTGGAGTTCGGGAGGTCGCTAGACTTGCTCTCGACGGATCCGCCACGACTACGCCTACGAGCCGCACGAACCGTATTTCGACTTCACCCGACAAAGGCGGCGTGCGGCGTCGACGGATCGTGGAAGGAGAGTGTGCTCTGCGGTACACCTTCTTGAGTTCGCCACCGCCGGGAGGATCACTTGAGGACACTGCGCAAGAACCGAGAGCGGCGTGAGGCGTTGAGTGGCGAGCGGGAGCTTCAAAAGACCCGCGACGCAGCGGCCCGAGTCATCGGCGAGTGGAGGAGGCCTTGCGGTAGCCGAGAAATAGCGGACCAAGTCGCCCAGAGGCCGGATGAGGTCGCCAAGAAGAAGAAGAAGACCGGAAGAGCGTGAGTGGGAGCACGAGGAGCCAGCAGAGGGTCACCGGGATAGGTTCGCACCCATGCCACCCACCCACGATGTATGCCCGGATCGTCGGCCGTGGTGGTTGGATGAGTGAGAGTCGATCTTAGAGTTGTGTTGAGACTCGAGTGTTGAGTCGCGTTTTTAAGTTAGCCTTTACCCTTTTAGTAGGCGTTAAAGTTGCATGTTTAGTTGGTTCTTAATTGTTTCTTTGAGTGTGCGTTATGTGTTGCAAAGCCCTTAGGCATTGTAAGCAACCATACCAAGTAATAATAATAAAGATTATTTAAGTTGGGTTTAACTGTTTCCGCCTTAGAAATTCTTGCATCTTATCTATGCTACATCTATCTTTCCTAACCCAAGAAGCAATCAAGCGGATGGTGAACACTCGCAGCAACAATGGGGCTTGGGAAGTGGTCTACGCTCGAGCAACAATCCCAATGAAGGAGTACCACCGCAGCAAGCACCGCCGTGGATATGCGAACTTGGGAGCTTTTCTCGTTGCGCAAACTCGCTTGATGCGGACTATGATCAAGAGATGACCAATATGGCTGCGATCAACAACCCCGTGAGCGAGAACAACAATGGCGGGCCTCGTCCTTACTCCAAGTTGTCGGACTTCATGAGGACCCGACCGCCAACATTCTCGCAACGTCAACCCTTGGAAGCGGATGATTGGTGAGAACCATTGAGAGGAAGTTGTACATCACACAATGTGAAGGGCATGAGAGGTTCTTTCGCATCCCATCGGCTAGAGGAACAATTGCAGAATGGTGGGAGAACTCTTGTGCTACTCATGAGGCACCCATGGAAATCACGTGGGAAGAGTTCGCAACGGCCTTCGCGTTACCACGCACGGAGGGAATGATGGACTGAAAAGGAAGAATTCAGGCGCTTAAGCAAGGAGGCCAACCGGTGGTGATTACTTGAACAAATTCACACGCTTAGCACGCTATGCTCCTCGAAGATGTAGCGACGGACAAGGCTAGACAGTCCGCTTCATGAAAGGACTAAACTTCGGGCTGCAAGTGGGGTGATTACCCACACTTTTCGATTTCCAAGAATTGGTAAACAAGGCTTTGATTACGGAGGATAAGCGCAAGGAGCTTGGGAAAATCGCAAGCGCTTGATGACTAACCGGTGGGCGCCCTAACCACCTACGAATGAGGATGACCCATAGCGGTTTGCTAGGTTCCAACCACAAGTCGTTAACAAGCCAAAGAACACCGCACCGCGACCATCGGGACAAGGTTATCGACGCCGCCCAAGGTAACAATGCTCAAGGGGAGTCGTGATCGGCCGCCGAGAAGGTGCTACGATTGCAATGGTGGGCATTATGCTAATAGATGTCCCCGAAAGGAGGAATCACGCCGGTGCGTTTCAACCTTGGAGCGACACCGCTAAGGCACCGATGACGGAGCGAATCGAGGAGGGGACAGCAGGAGTGGCGCCTCAAGCTACTATTCGAGGCAGAGTCAACCACATCACCGCCGATGGAGCCCAGGAAGCATCAGACGTCGTACTGGGTAAGTTTTTGGTAAACTCGAGTACCTGCAACAGTATTATTTGATTCAGGAGCTTCACATTCATTTGTCTCTCGAGCTTTTGCATCTAAAAATGGTTTAAGCATGAAAAATCTCAAGTGTGTGATGCTAGTTCAAGCCCTAGGATCTGAGTTAAGATCTAATATTGGATGTTTGGGGTAAAGTCGATAATTAACGGGTAGAGTTCCTAGCGAACTTAATTATTCTAGATGCCCAAGTTTTAGATGTTATCCTTGGTATGGATTGGTTAACCAAGCATAAGGCGGTATTGGATTGTGGTGAAGGGTTGTATCCATTGAGAGCCCTACGGGAGAAAAGGTGGAATTCGAGCGACATCGGTTCGCAAGGGTCAATTAATGGTTAATAGCATGAAAGCCGTCGGCAAGATTGAGGGCGTGCGGTGGTCAAAGAATATCCGGATGTATTTCGGAGGATCCGCGGGAATGCCGCGCACCGTGACATCGAGTTTGTCATTGAGTTAGTACAGTGCAGCACCAATAGCAAAAAGACCTTACGGATGCCTACCGATGAGTTAGTAGAGATGAAGAAACAGATCGGCGAGTTATTAGAAAGGTTTTATAAGACCAAGTTCGCCGCCATGGGAGCGCCGATTTTGTTTGTCGGGAAAAGGATGGAAGCCTTAGAATGTGTATTGATTACCGTGCACTTAATGAAGTGACGATTAAGAATAAGTATCCGTTGCCAAGGATTGATGATCCATTCGACCGGTTGAGAGGAGCCGAGTTTTCTCCAAGATAGACCTTCGTTCGGATATCATCAACTAAAGATTCGGACGGAAGATGTTCCAAAACCGCATTTTCTTCAAGATACGGACATTATGAGTTCACGGTCATGTCTTTTGGATTGACCAATGCGCATGACCTATTTCATGAACTTGATGAATAAGATTTTCATGGAATACTTGGACAAGTTTGTTGTTGTGTTCATAGATGATATTTTGGTATATTCGAAGACCAAGCGAGCACGCAAATCATCCGAGGCTAGTGTTGGAAAAGCTGCGTGAGCAACATTTGTATGCTAAATTGATAAATCGACTTTTGGAAGGAAAAGGTGGAATTTCTCGGTCATGTCATGGCTGCAGAAGGAGTTCTTTGTCGACCCAAGCAAAGTGGAGGCGATGTTGCATTGGGAGCAACCAAAGTCATCACTCAAGTCCAAGTTTTCGGGAATGGCGAGGATATTATCGCGGTTCATAGAAGGATTTTCGACGATTGCTAGACCTCTTACTCGCTTATTGAAAAGGAAAAGAAATTTTCATGGGCCTTGATTGTGATAAGAGTTTTGAGGAATTAAAAAGCGTTTAACAACAGCCCCAGTGTTGGTTTTGCCTAATGTTGTAACGACTTGATATATCTTGTGATGCGTCAAGACAGGTCTTGGATGCGTATTGATGCAAGAGGGTAAAGTGGTCGCATATGCGTCAAAGGCGATTAAGACCGCATGAAGGAAATTATCCTACGCATGACTTGGAATTGGTGCCGTGGTGCATGCCTTGAAATTGTGGCGTCATTATCTCATTGGAAATAGATGTGAGATATATACGGACCATAAGAGTTTGAAATATATTTTCACTCAATCGATCTCAATATGAGGCAAAGGAGATGGTTGGAATTAATCAAGGATTATAACATGGGAATTCATTACCATCAGGGAAAAGCAAATGTGGTAGTGATGCCTTAAGTCGCAAGAGCTACGTGGCGAATATGATGGTGCGGGAAGGACAATCGAATCAGGCAGAGAATTGCAAAATTTAAAATTGGAAGTAGTTTTAGAAGGATTCCTAGCTGCTTTGGAAGTGAAGCCAATGCTCGAAGATCAAATTCGGGAAGGACAAAAGATGATGAGAAAGTCAACCGAATCAAGGCTAAAAGGATGAAGGATTAGCAAAGGACTTTCGTGGACGACCAAGGTACCATGTGGTTCAAGGGTCGCATTTGTGTGTAAGCAGACTAGAACTTAAGCGATTGATTTTGGAAGAGGCTCATGATTCCAAGTATTCAATTCATCCAGAAGCGCTAAGATGTACGGGACTTAAAGGAGAGGTTTTGGTGGCGAATATGAAGCTTGAAGTCGCCGAGCACGTTGCCTTGTGCGATGTATGCGAGAGTTAAGGCAATACATCGAGACCAGCGAGTTTGCTACAACCGCTAAAAGTCCCGAGAATGGAAGTGGGAAGAAATCGGTATGGATTTCGTCTTTGGATTGCCAAGAACTCAAAATGGGTATGATTCTATATGGGTTATCGTGGATCGATTGACCAAAGTTGCTCACTTCATTCCGTCAAGACCACTTACTCAGAGACCGGTTAGCGAGAACTATACATAGCAGTCGTGTGTTTGCATGGTGTACCAAAGAAAATAGTGTCGATAGAGGTACCAGTTCACCTCGAGATTTTGGGATAAATTGCATGAAGCTATGGGAACAGCGTTTGAACTTCAAAGACATATCATCCGCAGATGATGGTCAAGCAGAAAGGGTAAATCAAATTACGGAGGATATGCTAAGGGCTTGTGCATTAGCCTATACTACATCATGGGATAAGTGTTTGCCATATGCGAGTTCGATTATAACAACGATTACGAGGCTAGTTTGCGATGTCGCCATTGAAGCTTTATATGGTCGTGCTCGCGTACCCATTGAATTGGAATGAGGCAGAGGCGTATGATATTTGGCCCTAATATTCTCAAGGAAGTGAAGAGCAAGTTGCCATGATAAGAGACGGAGTTGAAAATCGCGCAATCAAGACAAAAAGTTATGCGATAATCGACGCCGTGATTTGAGCTTGAACTCGATGATTTCGTATATCTTAGGTTACCCTCCGAAAGGAGTTAAAAGGTTCCACGTTAAAGGAAGCTTGCCCCAAGATATGTTGGACCGTTCAAAATTTTGAGCCGTCGAGGAGGTTGCTTATCGCTTAAATTGCCGCATCACTAGCGGCGTGCATGATGTGTTCCATGTGTCACACTCAAGAAGTGTCTTGGTGCCGAGCGCACGCCTTTGGGAGAGATTGAATTGCGTAAAGATCGACCTACAAGGAGCAACCAATCGAGAATCACGGATGTTATGGACCGCAAGACCGGGACCAAGTCGGTTCGCTTTGCGAGTTGATGGAGCAACCATTCGAGAATGAAGCAACACGGGAGCGTGAAGAGGATCTGAAGTCGAATTTCCAAACCTATTTCCTAGTCACCTTGAATCTCGGGTCGAGATTACATTAGGGGAGGTTTGTAACATCCCAAAAATTTGGCTTATAATTTCGCTCATATGCTTTTGGTGATTTTACAATTTATTGGATTTTTTCCGAAATTAATTGAATTGAATTTAATTAAGTATATTGAACCTTTGTGAAAACTAAATATATATAGATAAAGTTAATATAAAGTTTTACCAAAAATATTTTATTTGTGCTCGAATGTCTCAAAGTATTTATGAGAATTTTAGGATTTTTCTGATATTTTAATTGCTTAAAGTAGATTAATCTAATTTCGGAATTATTTTAAATCAAAAGCTTTTGAAAATCGAGTGAGCGATCGGGCGAAGCCCGAGATCGCGCGTCTTGACCATCGACGTGCGGCCCGATCGGCTGTCTTGCCGCCTCGCGCGCGTGGCCGTTGGATGAAGATCGGACGGCCGTCTCCTTTCGCGAAACCCTAGCGCCGGCCGTTGGATTGAGATCGGCGGTCGGGATCGTTCGCGTTGTTTTGGTAAGTTTAGATCTCGCCGTTGATTTTGGAAAGAGCGGATCGGATCGTATCACCGGATCTAATCTCGGCGCTCGTTACCGTCGGACGGTTATCGACCTTCGTCTCGATTCGGTTTCGAATCCGTCGCCGCTGCCGTCGCCGCCGCGTGATTTAGGGTTGCCGTTTTAGCGCACATGCCGAGGCTATAAAAGCCGCAGCCCGCACACCGAGGTTCCTCATCCCGAGCGCATCCGCGATGCTAGCCTTCGCCGTTGAGTCACCGCCGTTTAGCCCCGAGAGCTCGCCGTAGTTTTCTAGCGCCGCTGCGCTCGTTTTCGCCGTTCGCCGTCGTCCGCCGCGTTCGGCGTGTGGGTTCGAGCGGGTTCGCCACGTCGAGCCGCACCGAGCGACTACCTCTTCGTCGCCGGCAGGAGCGTAACGCCGTCTGGGTCGTCGTCGTCCTCGTCTCCGGGAACTCAGCGCCGCGCGACATCGCCGTGCCGAAGCCGCGACGGCCGTCGGATCTCGGCGGACCATCGGATCGAGCCACGTCGCCGTCTGCGATAAAGCGGCTCGGGTAAGCGTGGCCGTTGGATCGGGGTTGTTCGGGTGAGATCGCGCGCGTGCGTGCGAGAGCGTTAGCCGTCGGATCGTCGCGCAGAGCGCGCCGCGTGTCGAGCATCGGCGCGCGCGGCGTCGCGACCAATCGATCTTGCGCCGCGTGTCGGGCGCGTGGTGCGAGGCGCCGTGGGCGCGTCCACGGTGGACGAGGCGGTTTCGTGGACCGAGTCCATGGACGAGCGGCGATGTCGGCGCTGATTGGTCCGAGTCGGGGCTGACGTCGGCGTTGCGCAATAAAATCTTTTCAATAGAAAAATAATTGGAAAAATCGAAATTCTATTTTCTGTATTTTGATGTTATTCAAACTTCAAAAGGCTATATCTTTTGCATTTTAACTCGGATTTGAGTGTTTCAAATTTCTAAAAATTTGTAAAATCAAGATCTATTTATTGGTGAATTTTATTTTATTTTTGGAGTTTGGTTGCTCTCTGGTTTGGTGTTTATTTGCTATTTTGGCATCGTTTCGCGTAGGCGTTGAAGCGCTCGGTGATCAGGAAGAAGATTCGTCGCCCAAGACCCAAGCTCAGATCAAGACCAGCACCTACTCCAAGGCAAGTTGTGCTTTGATCATGTTGCACCTAATTTTCACCAAATTACTATTTTGTCTTTTAAACTTTATGCATGATATTTTATGTGTATAAATGATTTCAATTAATCTGGGAATTAGATAATATGCCTATTTGAATTAAACCATACCTTGTCAATTATATGCCATGATCTATTTGTCACCCTAGGATGTGGAATTATAGTTGATAATCAACATGGGCTAGTTAGATCGTCATAGATTGCTTAGCCATGCCACGTCATCACATGTGTCCGAATGTCGATACTTAATCTTGACTAATGGAATATGGAACAATGTTTATGAATTGGTGTGTCATGTGTTGTCACACAATGATATCAAGTTGTCGTGGCGAGGAGGTCACACATCGGGATTGAAATGTTGATGGCATGTGGTGCTTGGTAATCAACCTGGGGTGGTAATGATTTTAGATTGAGGCAAGTGGCAAGGCGGTGTGCCAAGGTGGGCCAGTTTGGCGGGGTATGTGGAAGTCTTGCCTTAATCACCTTAAGGACTTAACCTTGCAAGCCTTTGACTGAGTCTCTCTTGCAACCACATGTGCGGAATGGGACAACCTATTGAATAATTTGTGAAACCTAGATTTGATCTTGTCGTGGTGAATAGTGAGTCCCGGTTACGTTTAACTCACATGGCGCAAGAGGGGGCCTGTTGTGGTGGTTTAACCCTTGATGTTGAAACCTTAGCGAGCGATCTTGGGTCTAGGTGTAGCATTGTAAAGGCTTTGTTATGATCACTCGCCTTGGTGGTGTTTGGTTGTATCGTGTGGGTAAAGTGCATAACCTCTGCAGAGTGTACAATCTATTCGAATAGCCGTGCTCACGGTATTGGGCAATGCTCGGAATTCTGATTAAGGGTTAGACTTTTGTTAAACAAAAACTTGTTGGGATGGCAAGGTGCCATGGAAAGTGGAAAATTAATTTAGGATTGGAAACTTGGTGTATTTGAAATCTGAATTTATTAATTCTTGTATTTGTTTCTTGCTTTCCAATCTATTTATTGTATTCTTGTTAAATGCTGCTTTATTGCAAAAATACCCTTACTAGCCATTCCTTTGGATTAAGCCAAACATATAGAATATTAGACTTGCATTATTTTGCACAACTTGTTGAGTGCTTTATGTACTCACCCCATCAACAACAACTTTAGAAGAGGAAGAATCTCGCTATCATGGATGAGGATTATTTGGATCACGAATGCTTAGGGTCCGAGCCTCGTCGGTTGCTCGTGGCGAATGGAGCGCCATCTGCGTTTATTCTATTTCATTGCTTCTCATTGATACTCTTTTTAAAATACGTGAGGCATTATTCATGTAAGACAACAGTTATTATTAATTAATGAAGTTTATGCTATATTTCGCTGTGTGTGACTATGATAGCATCTATGTTGAGCCTGTGTGCACTAGCGTGATCCTGGACTAGTGCGGTATACACAGAGGGTCCGGATTTGCAAATTCGGGTCCCGACAACGAAGCAGCCGACGAGTTGGCGAAGATGGGATCCTGCCGGTCCAGAGTACCCGTGGGAGTTTTCGTGGAAGAAATCCATAAGCCCACGATTAGCACCCGGCCAAAAGCGGATGCCCCGGCAGGGAAAAGCAAAGAAGCGGAGGTCTTGGTCATTATCCCAGATTGGACAGCCCCATACTTGGATTACCTCATGAAGGACAAGCTCCCCGAGGATCGTGTGCAGGCTGAAAGGATAATGCGCCGAAGCAAGAATTATGTGGTCATCAGAAAAGAGCTCTATCGGAAAAGCTCCTCCGGCATACTGCGACGATGTATATCAGAACAAGAAGGGGGAAATTTGCTCAAGGAAATCCACTCGAGAACTTGTGGGAATCACACAGCATCATCGACCCTAGTCGGAAAGGCTTATCGCCAAGGGTTTTTCTGGCTGACCGCTGTCACAGATGCGGAGGACGTCGTCCGGACATGCGAAGGATGTCAGTTCTTCGCACGGCAAGTAAACAAGCCAGCACAGGAATTACAAACCATCCCGATCATGTGGCCATTTGCGGTATGGGGGCTCGACATGGTGGGACCTTTGAAGAAGGCTCAGGGAGGTTATACTCATCTCTTCGTAGCCGTCGACAAATTCACCAAGTGGATTGAAGCCAAGCTATTCGCCACCATCACAGCAGCAAAAGCCAAAGAATTCTTTCACGAAATCGTGGTTAGATTTGGCGTACCCAACCAAATTATCACAGATAATAGCACTCAGTTCAGAGGAGGCATATTTCAAGATTGGTGCGAAGAGCTTGGCATAAAAATTTGCTTTGCGTCAGTGGCGCACCCCCGAAGTAATGGCCAGGTAGAACGAGTCAACGGCATGGTGTTACAAGGCATAAAGGCAAGGATTTTTGATCGGCTTCAACCGTATGCCACTCGGTGGGTCAAAGAATTGCCTTCGGTGCTCTGGGGGCTGCGAACTACCCCTAGCAGAGCAACCGGGCAGTCACATTTTTCCTAGTATACGGCACCGAGGCGGTACTACCCACCGAACTGGAATTCGGATCCCCACGGGTTCGGAGTTATGAAGAAATCACCTCAGAAGACAGCCGGCTAGAAGACCTAGATCGAGTGGAAGAAGCGAGGGATATCGCGACAATTCGATCGGCAAAGTACCTCCAGAGCCTGCGTCGTTATCACGATCGCAATATAAGAAGTCGTGCGTTCTCTAAAGGAGATCTAGTCCTCAGAAAGAACCAGAAGTGCGAGCATAAGCTCTCCCCAAGCTGGGAAGGCCCTTACATTGTTGACGAAGTGGTTCGCCCGGGAGCCTACAAACTCAAACGCGAAGATGGCACGGCTGTCAGCAACACCTGGAACATAGAACAGTCCAAAGTTTCCACGATGGACAGGGAGGCATCCTTAACTTCCTCCCAGAGCTCGGCGGCCCGATTCTCATTTACGTTGCGGGCATAGCCTTCCTTGACGGCTTCAAGATCCACTCGAGGATAGAGTGACTTGGTGATCGCCAAAGCCTGGCTGGCGCCATTGGCCGCCGACTCCTTCAAAAGATTATGGAGCGCCACGGGGGCTTCCTCCAGCTGAGAGATAATTTGGTCCCTGCCGAGTGGCCTCTCACCCATGGGGTGAAGCGAACCCAGCAGCGGCCCAGAGGCCTCCTGAAGCTTGGCGCAAGACGCCTCAAGGACTTCCACCTTCTCGCTGAAAACGGCGTATTGCGCCCGAGTTTTGAATTTGTAATCTGCAAAGACAAAGCATTAGAAAAGGCAGTGAAAGCAGGATGAAGCCAGATCGCCAGCTGTACCTTCAAACTCCTTCTCCAGTTTTGCCCTGGAATCTTCCGCGGTTTTGAGCTGTCCTTGAAGCTTCACGAAAGAGGAATCCCGGGCTGACAAGGAGGCAGAAAAATCAAAGGGCTGGAATGCTGAACAAAAGCATGGGGCAGGCCCAATAAATAGCTACCTCTAATGGAGCCGATGACGTCCAGCTTCTCCTGGCGAAGAGCGCTCTGCTCCTCTCGCGACGCCTGGATCTCGGACCGCAGGGACCGCAGCTCGGCCGCATACCCGGTCTTGACGCGCTCTAAGTCGGCCAAGTATTCCTGGCGCGTCTGGATTTCGGGGAGCATTTTTTGGATGTATTCGGATTTCTGCTCAAAGCGTTCCCCAATTTTCTGCAATCATCACAGGAAAAGGTAACTACACGACCAACGAGCCAGGCGAGACAGCGACAGCGAGTGCTTAGTGCTTACGAGCACGCGCTGCAGTGAAGCGTGAATGTAAAAATCATTCCTCTCCTTTTCCTCCTCCTCCGGGTCGTCCAAGAGCTTCAGACCTTCCTCCTCATCAATCCATGCAGCCTCCGTTATAAGCCGGGGGGAGCAGGGGCTGGGGGGACTCGATGAATTTCTTCGACCTCGAGGGACAGGCAGGAAGTTGGCTCTTGAGCAGTAGGGTTCAGCATCGAAGCAGGAGGTACAGGAGATGGTATCGGAGAACTGGGAGGCGTTCCAGCATCCCCAATGACGGTTCCTGCGACCGACGCGCAAACCCTCGAGAACTCAGCCTCTGCAAGAGACGTAGTCGACGTCCCGATAGGAACTTCGAGCGAAGGATCCCTATGAGGAAAGATTATCAACAAGACGGCAAAACAAGTCAAACGGGAGTCGGCCAGGAGACGAACCTGTCAGACTTCCTCATCTTCATTGGGGGCTTCTTCCGAGCAAACAGACCGCCTTTTGGAGGAACCACTCGGGGCGGTACCGGCTAGAGCTTGGAGCCCTTCTTAGTGCGGCGGAACCACGGGCTCATGTGAAGAGAAAACCGAAGACGCTGGAGCTCGTGCTGACGAGTCTTGAATCTTAGGACCACTGGCCGAGCATCGGGGCGCCACGGGATCCTCGGTCAATACTTTTTTCCCCTTCTTCACGGTAGGGTTTCCCGCAGGGGAGCTCACCCGTCGCTTCGGGAAATCACCTATACGGGCGGGCATTTCTGGGAGTGGAGAGACGCTGAAAAAGGCAATGTGATCCTACGATGGGAGACTAAAAATTAAAGGACATTCTGAAATGAAGACGAAGATCTCTTAAAGTGAGCTCACCTCAGGAGGGGGGCGAGAAAGGGTGAAGGACTTAGGGCATCTCACGGAAGATATATCAACGTTCGGTATGAAGAAGTCGCCGACCCGGGCAAAGATTTGTTCCTTAGACAACTCATCAGGCCATTCACGGGTCGGGTCATCCGTTCCTTCATACGCAAATCCCAGGTGGACTCGTTCCTTCAAGGGTTGTATCCGGCGAGCGACGAAGTGCAGAGCCAAGCCCACCCCCGTAAGACCTCCTTTCTTCAGCTTTTCGATCAATGCCAGAAGGTCATGAACCTAGTCCATGTCGGCAGAATCGGGAGTAGATATCCAGGAAAGAGACGCTTTGGGCCGGCGCTCGGCGAAGGGAGTTAGGGCAGCATCGAGGTTGGCGCAATAGAACCACTCCCGATGCCAGCCTTTATTGGAAGTTTTGAAGGGAATCGCGAAGTAATTCTTCTTCAGCCCTTCCCGTAGTTGAAATCCGGCTCCCCCGACAACTTTGGGGTCGCTCTTGGAAGGATAAGGTTTCAAAAGGTAAAAATGGCGAAAAAGGTTGAAATGGGGGCTGACGCCCAAGAAAGTTTCACAGAGATGGACAAAAAGGGATATTTGCAGAATAGAGATGGGATTCAAGTTCACTAGCTCGATTTCATAGAAGAAAAGAAGACCGCGGAGGAAAGTGCTGACCGATAAACCTAGGCCGCGTTGGAAGAAGGATTCGAATACCACCACCTCTCCAGGACGAGGAGTGGGGACGGATTCGCCGGCGGCCGGGCGAGCGGAGATCAAAACTAGGTCTGGGAGAATCCCGTCTTCCACCATGGACTGCAGCTTTTCCTCCGTCGTTGTCGAGGTCGTCCAATCCTGCGGCGAAGGCGGCGAGGAAGAAGAGGACATCTTTGAAAGAGAAGTCGGAAAGGCAAGGGAAAAGAAGGAGAGAGGGCGCAGCAAGAGAATGAACTGTCGGACACCGTACGGCCTAAACCTTTTAAAGGGGGGAGAATTGGTCTTCGATGATTCCGCAGAGGAAAGATTGCGAAGCGTCGCGTCTTTCTGGGGTTCCGCATAAATGATTTGCAGGCCTATCGTTTCAATTGACAGAGTTTGACAAAGTATGACAGAGTAAAATCGGGGCACGTCGCTTCGTGCGGCGGGGCATTTACTCCACTTTCCGCTCCAAGCGGGGCGTGGGCAATCTTCAAAATGGATAAAACGTATCTTCTCGTGGTACGCCCCACGCTGGGTCATTTGGTGGTTACCACACGTCGGAATCATGTACCGCGAGTCGAGCCTAAGACTGGCATAGATCCAAGGGTGTGCCCCACGAGGGTCGTGAAAAGCCATGCGTCGTATCAAACAGGTATGGAATCCCTTCGGACGAAATCGTGATACGCTCCAAGAGAGTCTAAGACATAACCAACATCAGTTGGGAAAGGTTATCACTCGGCCAAGAGCCGTGTAAGGGTGGTATGCTCCAAGAGAGCCTAAGCCATAACCAACATCAGTTGGGAAAGGGTATCACTCGGCCAAGAGCCGTGTAAGGGTGGTATGCTCCAAGAGAGCCTAAGCCGTAACCGACTTCAGTCGGAGAAGGATATCACTCGGCCAAGAGCCGCTTAAGTGTGATACGCTCCAAGAGAGCTTGAGCTGTGACCTACGCTAGTCGGGAACAGGAATCACTCGACCAAGAGCCGCATAAATCCTGATATGCTGCAAGAGAGCCAAATCGTGTCTTAACAACATGAGTATCATTCGGCCATGAGCCGGTAAAACCTTGATGCGTCCCAAGCTGGACGGAAAGCTATATCCTACAGCGGTCGGATGTGAGAATCGATCAGCCAAAGGCCACGATGTGCTCCGAATCGGAAGCTTAAGCGATTTCAGGTGATCGACAGGCTTTCGGTATTATTTGGCCTTGAGCCAGGTACTTACGATATGCTGCATATTATGCATCTCGCTGGACATCTCTCGGATGATAATCGCGCGAAGCATATTGAGCTTCGTGTCGAGCTCAAGTTATGTTTTATAGCGGATAGATGCGTCACCGAGTTTAAAAGAATACGCGAGGTCTAAGATGCCCGAGAATGGGTCAAATCCACAATTGAAGGACATTTCTCCGCAAAGGGTATTACTTTATTATATACAAAGGAAAAGATACTCTAGGTATTACGCCTAGGAGGCTTCACGCAGCGGAAGAAGAACTCTTCTTGCTCCTCATCCCTGCGGTGCGCTCGATCGAGCGCCTCGAGGAGGGGATCCCTGGCCTTATAAAGCGCCGGGATGGCCGCAAGGAGAGCGTCGACCCTCATGCGATCCATCTGTTCCTCACAGGCTCGGTCGAACTCCTCCCAGCGCTTGATTAGCCTTGAGTCCACCTGTGCACGATGATACCACCGAGGCATGATGAAGATGAAAGCTTGAAGCAGAAAAGTGAAAGACAGAAAGTGAAGAGATACATTTTTAAGCGTTGTGCGCCTTTTATAGCCGATTTGGTAAAATTGAAGTTATTAAGCATCGGAAGCCAAAGAGGCTTTGAGTAAATGCAACTGCAGAAGACGAAGAGTTTTTCGGCAAAAACAAGTTGGCGCGGAAAAACAAGACGACCTTGAAAACTGCCTAATGGATATCTACAGTGAAGATAAAAAATTCAAGCGAAAAAATATTCAATCTGCATAATGAGGATGAAGTCCGCGAGGCTGCTCGCGATAAAGCCTACCAAATCAAAGGTTGCATTTGGGGAAGGTCGAAAAGATTAAGGATTATAATTGAGTACTTCATAAATTCGCTCGCTACAAAAAGAAAATTTTCGATCAAAGGAAAGGAATCAGTCAGAGGTTCGAGTCAGGGACCAGTCGAAATTTTAGGAAACAACAAATGTGAGTAGAAGTTTGAAATCAGAATATAGCGATCGGATCATGAAGCACTCGGGGGCTACTTTGGAATATAAGAACCCGGGGTACCCTCATGACAAGCCCAAAGAGGGAAGCCCAGAAGATATTCCACGCAGGCCTGCTGCCGTATACAAAGGTACATATCCTAAAGGAAGTTGAACTTATATTTAGATATGATGGATACAGTTGTATTCCGAGTTGTAAATAGGGAAGATAAAGATGTAAAACTCTATCCTGTAACCGACTAGAATCTTGTAACCGATCGGAATCTCTTAACTGATCGGGACTTTGTAAGCCGCCCCCTCCCTGTTATATAAGGGTGAGGACAAGTAGCAACATAGGCATCCAATCATCCAAGCACAAGGCACCATCTTTTGCCCAGAGCATATAGCGCTTTGAGCACTTCCGATCCAAGAGATTCACATAATCCCAAAGACACGAGATTAGGTATTACCTCCATCGAGGGCCTGAACCTGTATAAATCCCTGTCTTGTGTGACCTTCGAGTTTGAGATCCAGCGCCTACCCCATAAATTCATTGCCGACTACAAAAGTCGACACACCACTTCGAAGGTGATTAGCTCGGTGCGAAAGTTCGCCGTGTTGCCGAAGGTGACAGGCAGGACCACCTGCCCGAGCGGAGTGGTCGAGCTTCCCAGCACGATGCCGAAGAAGGGGACCGCTATGCTCCTGATTTTCGACCGGGGAATCTGCATCCGGTCCAGCGTGCTAGCCAGGAGTAGGTTGAGGGAGCTCCCCCCATCAACCATAACCCTCCCGACCACGGTGTTGCTCATGGTCGGGGCCACGACCAGGGCGGTCTTAAGGTCCTTGGACATTCCCGGGGGAGCATCGTCCCGGGAGAAGGTGATCGGAACACCAGCCCATTTGCAAGGCTGGTCGTCGGGCTTCTCGGCTGAAGCTTGATATACGGTGCGCGCGGCGTTTTTGAGCTCGCACCGGGATTGGTATGCGGACGAACCGCCGAAGATCATGTCGACGCAGCGATCGCCCTGTTGGAATTGTAGATCGAGGCCCTCTGGGCCCTCACGAGCATCATCCCCGTTGGGCAGCTCGTCCCCTTTCGAGAGTGTGGGAATCTCTCCATGCCCGTCGTAGAAGGCGTCCATCTTGAACTGCCACATTCTGCAGCTCCGCAAGTCATGGCCGCGGGCCCTGTGGAACGGGCAGAACTTGTTCGGGCCATATCTGGGCCTAGCCTCGTTGGCGTGAGGTCGGACGACACCCACTGGAGATCGACCCGCTGATGTCCCTGATGCGGCGCAGCGCGACGCTGTCCTTGCTGGGGTTGTCGTTGAGCTTGCGGACGTCGCGGCTGACCGCGCTGAGGCCGAGGCTCATTGCGGTCGGGTTGCCTCACCTCCATCACTTCGCGCCCGGTATCCGCCGCGGCGACCACGCATAGTTGGCTGTCCCCATCGCGGCGACCTTGCCCTCACTTCTTGCTGCAAGGGTCTGGATCAGTGTCCCTAGCGCCAGACGGCCCGGCCTCGCCAGGGATGCGGCCGAGCTTGCCTTGATCATAGTCGCGTTTCCAACGGACGGCATCGTCCGCGTCCGCGTAACGCTCCACCATCTAGAACAATCTGTGGACATTGAGGTTGGCGGTGATCTCCAGGTCCTCGGTGAGGCACCTATCCCGGACGCCAAACTTAAAGGCCTTGACGACGGCCTCGCTGGAGACGTTCGGGATTGAGTTTCTTACGCTGGTGAACCAGCGAACAAAGTCGCGAAGAGGTTCACCCTTGCCTTGGATGATGCGATCCAGGTCCCTTTCTCGTCCAGGGCGCTCGTAGCAGCTCTGGAAGTTTGACCGGAGGGCGCTTCGCACCTGGCGCCATGACCGGAAGGCGTCGGGGGCCTGGTTAAAGAGCCAAGTGCGAGCAACGCCGTCCAAGATGGTAGGGAGGTAGTTGGCCATTACAGCCTCGTCCCCACCGGTCGTCAGGATCACGGTGGAGTAGATTGAGAGAAATTCGTCAGGATTCTTGGTCCCGTCGAACCACTCCATCGGGGCAGGCTTGAACCGAAGCTAGGCAGCAGCACCAAAGGCCAGCCAACTGGAGCGGCCGTGGGTTGAGGTTATTGCGTGCCACCGCTATGGTCGGAGTCATCATCGGCGAGGTGATCGAACTCGAGCCGACGGCGCACCCTGTGATGGTCTTGGCGGTTGAGGGGGGCGTCGTCAGGACGGCGTCGATCGCGAACCTTCTGACGCCTCGGCGGAATATCCGGAGACAGGCCTCCGAAAGCGTCGCTACTCGAGTGAGCGCTGTCGCTGCTCTGCTGACTGCGGGGATGCCCGTGTGCCAGGCCCAGGTCCCGGTGAGGCGGGGACGCCTGCGGCGGGCTCCGGACCCGGTCGGCGAGAGCGGCGGTGGCCGTGCGACGAACTATCGTCGCTTTTTAGGGAGCGAGGCTCAGGGGGCCGGTGCCGTTCCTGCTGCGAGGGCATGGCCTCTCGGCCGCCCTGCCAAGCTCCTCAACAAGGGACCGACGAAAGAGAGCTGACCCCGCCCGGGTAGGATCAGCCATGACCCGGGCGATGGCCCGTAAACGTTCCCGGCCGGGATCGTCCAGGCGAGTAGGGTTGCGGTGCCCGGACAAGGTGCAGAGCCCTTCGCGCTCCTCCCGTCGGAGGGTGGTGATGGCCTGGTTGATGGCAACCTGGACCAATCGACGCGCCTCCTCCGGGGCTTCTAGGCCATCATCACTTGTCCCCGCGCTCGCCTCGCGGCTGTCGTCCATGAAGGCCAGGCGTTCGCGCGGCGGCGGCGAAGGCGAGAACATGGAGGTGGAGCCTTCACACTCGGGACCGTCGACCGAGTCCAGCTTTGCTGATCGTGACATGTCGTCGTCGAAGCCGAAGGTGCCAGCGACACTGGAGCAGAGAACTCTAAACGAGTGAAACTCGGGCCCCACGGTGGGCGCCAGCTGTTGACGATCGGGACAGTCGATCGCAGAAAAGGGGGATGCAAGAAGATCGTTCGGGAGCGGGGCCCGAAGTCGTGCTCGTTCGGAGGCACCTAGCGTCGCGGGGAGATCGTCTAGAAAGAGACACCAAACACGAGGTTTATACTGGTTCGAGCCCCCGGGGTTGGGTAATAGCTCTACTCCAGTCTTGCCCTGAGGCGAAAGGTGTGATATGGTTTTGTGGGAGAATACAAAAACAGGGCCCGAGCAAGGGGTCGCTCTGTTGTTTTTCTTGGCGGGTGTTTCACGTTCTGCGTGTCTTCTGGTCATCTCGTGTTGTCTCGCTTTGGTCGGGGCGATCTATTGCTTTTGTAGCCCTCCGGGAGCCTTGTTGCTTGGTCCCGAGGCTGACGTCAGGAGCCCGTGGCGAGTTGACAGGTGCTGACGAGGGGCGTCAATAGCTGTTGAGAGCTTGACAGGATGGGAGCTGTTGAGAGCTTGACGGGAGCTGTTGAACCCTAGTTCCCACGCAGGGGCAGGTAGAACGCTGATTCCCACACAGGGGAGAGTTTTTTACACGAGATAAATAAAACGTTACAGATGCCTTTTTCCCTGAAGGTCGTGGGGGTGTTGAGGTCGAGGTCTCGAGGTGGACGGTGCCTGCCCTTGCGCCTGTGCCCGAGCTCGCTAGCCCTGAGCCCAAACATCGGGAGAGCACCTTCTATGTCGGAGATGAGCCCCCGGACCCACGGAAAAGCCGCCACAGAGCCCCGGGGGGATGTTTACACGTGGTGAGAGTACCGATCCCTGACAATAAACAAGCGCGTGGTTCTTACATCTATTTTCTCCCGTACATAAACTTGGTACTTATGCACTACAAACACTGCCCAATGACGCATGGCCCAATCAAATATTCATATCGTTCTGTAGGATTAACTTACTGTAGGTAACCTGCCGCCTACTGTCATACCAGTCAAGACTAGTATGGCTTGCGCCGGTACGGAGGATTTTCAATGTTAGTTCCCAAAGAACTGATAAACGCACCGCTGAAATTAAATTGATTGCTCAAAAGTACAACGACACAGGGCGTTAGTATATATTGCCGCAGAGGACAAGTGCCTCCTGTGCTGAGAGTGGGGCGCTAAAAGGACTAATAAAGATATACAGAGCTCAGGAATTATTAACACATTTAGATGTAATCTGCGGGAAACCTTAATCATCTAGACATGTATTTCCCAAAAATATGGGAAATCGACATGCAGTAACGTCCTGCAACATATTCAGTGTCTTGCTGGAATAATCACTTCACAACTATTTCCTGAGCCATCGGTGCACTTGTCTCACTTACTGAGCAGTGCAAATGAAACACGTACATGTCTAGATGATCCAGCCCTAGGATACCCCATATTCTGTATTCAGTGCAACAAAACATGACTAAAACAAGTATCGATGCAACATACAGTGATTGTGCCAAATCAAACAAAGATTAGATGAGAAACTCACAGTGCGGGCTAGGGCTTGGAGGCGCACGGGGCGACAAAGGGAGGCCCGAGTGAGGGGCGGGCCGGCGGGTGGAGATGTGGACCGGCAGAGGGAGGCGCAGGCCGACAGGGGGATCCGGCCGAGACGAAGCCAGCACGGGTGGAGCCGGGCAACACCGGGGAGAGGCCGGGGGGTGACGTGTGGTGCGGGGAGATGCCGGGGCGGAGGGAGGCGCGGGCTAGGGCTAGGGCTAGGGCGTGGGAAGGCGGTGGAGGCTTGTGTGACTGTGGGGAGGCAGTGGAGGCTAGGGCTAGGGTGGAGGGAGGCCAAGCGTGGTGGAGTTGGAGGTTAGGGCTAGGACGGAGGAGACGGGCAGAGGGTTGCGGATGGTGGCCGGACATGAGAGCAGGGCACGACACAAGAGCAAGGGACAAGGGCAAGAGGGCAAGGAGCCGGACTTATGCACTCTGACTTGGATCACAGACGGTTCTAATATTGAACCGTCTGTGATTCTACTCATCACAGACGGTTTAACCCTAGAACCATCTGTGATGAGTGACATTTACACTTTATAGTTTATAATACATTTTATAGATTTTTTTAAGCCTGTTTTTTTAAGTTAGGCTGTTTACAGTTTATAATACATATATATATCTTATCTATTACCAAATTAATTTTATAATACATACATTTACAGTTTATAATACATGCATATAATACATACATTTACAGTTTATAACTTCCATCTACTACCAAATTAATTTTTTTACTCAAGTTAATTTCTTAATTTTTGTCAAGTTAATTTTTTCTCAAGTTAATAATACAATATAATAAATACATCTCATTAATTACAATACATACATCTTATTAATTATAATAAATACATCTCATTAATTATAATACGGACATACATCTCATTAATTACAATACATACATCTCATTAATTATAACACGGACATACATCTCATTAATTGTGTTATAACACAGGCATACATCTCATTAATTATAACACATATAATACAGGTACACTTAAAATAAACATGAAGACCTCATCATAACTCCACTTGCTTATTCTTTTGTATAAAAATTAGCCCTTCACGATGATCGACATGTGTGTAGCTAGCTTCCTCAGGTTGTTCTTCCTGGATCGTGATGCCAGTACTAATAGGAGGAAACTCATCAAACTGATTGTATTCTTCCTCGTCTATCACATTCTCAACTCCGACAATCCTCCTTTTTCCTTAAAGAACCACGTGGCGCTTCTTGTTGGACGGGTTGGTTACATAGAAAACTTGAACAATTTGGTTAGCGAGTACAAATGGTTCGTCTTGGTATCTGACACGTTCAAGGTCCACAGTAGTGACGCCGTACTTGTCAACCTTCACATGCTGCAGGTGAACCCAATGACACCAAAATAAGGGGATCTTGAATAGTATGTAATCGACCTTCCAAATTTCCTCAATGAACCCATAGTATGACCTCCTCGTCGACCCAGTGGTATTCAGCGCATCTATGCGAACACTGTTGTTCTGGTTTGTTCTCTTCATGTCCTGATCTCTCGTGTAAAATATGCACCCATTTAGGTCGTATCCTTTCCATGTTATAACTGTAAATGCTGCCCCTTTTACCAACCATGTCAGCGTATCACCTAACGAGCTTCCAATGATGGGTTGTCGCTCCTTCAACCATCTGTTGAAATGAAGGTTATATTGTCTGATGATCCAGGACTCCTGCCGTGATGGATTCTCTTACCGTAGCCAGTTCTTGTGCTCATCGATATATAGGGCCACAATAGCCATGTGTTGCAAAATTGTGAAATGGGCTTTAGCACACGCAGTTGGATCAGGCGTGATTGATTTCTTTCCAATGGTCCTGATACCCTAGAGCCTCCCCTCATGGTAGGATCGAGGCACACCTATCAGTTCGACCCAAGCCATGTAATCCACACAGAATTCAATGACCTCTTCGGTTGCATAACCTTCGACAATGCTACCATTCGGTCGAGATCGATTCCGTATGTAGAACTTGAGAATTCCCATGTACTTCTCGAACGGGTACATGCTACGTAGGAACACGGGCCCGCACATATTTATCTCCCTCACAAGGTGAACAATGAGATGGATCATGATATCAAAAAACGATAGAGGAAAATATATCTCAAGATTACATAGAGTCATAACCACCTCGGCCTAGAGAGCATCTAGTCCTTCGGGATCGATGACCTTCTGAGCAATTGTGTTAAAGAAATAACATAGTTTTGTGATTGTTTCTCGGACCTTGCTTGGTAAAATATTTCTAATTGCGATAGGGAGCATCTGTGTCATAAGCACATGAAAATCATGAGATTTCAAGCCAGTTAAACTCAAATCTTGCATCGAAACAAGTCTCTGCATGTTAAAGGAGTAACCGGACGGAACTTTCACACCATACAAGCACTGACACAGTTCAGTTCTCTCGTCCTTAGACAGAGTGTAACAAGCATGTTCATAGTATGTTCGGCCTTTATCGGTATTTTTCGGTGCTAACTCAGGTTTGATGCTCATATCGACCAAGTCAAGTTGTATGTAGATACCGTCCGTTTTTTTGTCCTTAATGTTTAATAAGAGACTAATCAAGCTATCACAGACATTCTTCTCTACGTGCATGACGTCGATGCAGTGCCGAACTTCTAGGTGCTCCCAATAAGGTAGGTTCTAAAATATTGATCTCTTCTTCCACAAGCTCTTCTCATGGGTCCTCGATTTACGTCCCTTTCCAAGCGCATCCAAATTCTTAACCATATCATGAATGTTTGTCCCTGTTAAAGGCTTTAGAGCTAAACCGTCTTCGTTCGTTCCGTCGAATTGTTTTTTCATCTTGCGGTATGGGTGATTCCTCTGAAGGAACCTATGATACGCATGTACACGGTTTTACATGAGTGATTCAGCCACACACTCTCGGTATCATCTAAGCAGCGAGTACAAGCTTTAGCTCCTTTTGTACTCTGGCTCGACAGGTTAGCGCAAAGTGAAGTACTCTCGCTTGTGAGAATCCCATACCTGTACCCCAAGAGCCCACAGTGTGCTTAGATCTTCCACCAGTGGTGCTAGGTACACATCAATATCATTCCTAGGTTGCTTCGGGCCTTGGATAAGTATAGGCAATAAAATGTACTTCCGCTTCATAGATAACCAAGGAGGAAGGTTGTAGATACAGAGATTTATGGGTCAAATGCTATGGCGGCTGCTCATATTACTGAAAGGATTCATTCCGTCCGTACTCAATCTGAACCTTATATTCCTCGAATCCGGAGCGAATTCTTGAAACCACCTATCGATATTTCTCCACTGGGTGGAATCAGCAGGGTGCGTTAGCATTCCATCGTTCTTACGCTCATCCGAGTGCCACCGAAGCAGTTTTGCGTCCTTTGGGTTCACAAATAAACTCTTCAAATAGGGAATTACAGGCAAATACCACGCCACCTTAGTAGGAGGTATTTTCTTCACCTCGATGCCCTTGTCGTCGTCGTCTGATTTATATTTACGCTTGTACCTAGATGCGTTGCACACCGGACATACATGCAAGTTTGCGTACTCTTTGCGGTAGAGGATACAGTTATTCGGATAGGCATATATTCTTTCTACTTCCATTCCCAAGGGAAAAATAATCTTCTTGGCTTTGTAGGTGGTTGTCGGTAACTCGTTTCCCTCTGGAAGCATGTCCGCTAACAGACCTAACAGCGCCGTGAAACTCTTGTCGGACCAACTGTTGCTTTTGCCTTTAATTTTATTAGTTCAAGCACGGATGACAACCTTGTGTATTTTAACTTGCAGCCCAGGAACAAAGGTTTCTCCGAGTCATCCATCAAGCTCCGGAATTTTACATACTCCAGCTCATCACAGTTCCCTTCTGCATCCCGCAGCATCTGATCCAAAGCACAGTCGATATCATCCGGAGTATCGTTGACTTCGTCGATGATGTTAATACTACTTGCTTCCTGCATAATCTGCACTTCACCATAACTAGTCCAACATGTATACCCCTTTTAAAACCCCTTAGAATCAAGTATGCTTCGATCTGCACTGGGTTTCGAAACATCCTCAGATTCTCTCAGTCAAAGCATGGACAAGGCATAACATATCTTTCTCTACAGCTCTTCTAAAAGCGGAGACGCTATTAATGTACTTGGCGCTTGCACGGTTCTCAGTATGCATCCAGCTTCAGTCCATCTACGCTACGTATATAACAATAAGTGTTAAATAATGAATTAAGTACACTAGGAGTGCACATGCACATATATTCTACATATAAGGTACATTTAAACTTACCAATTAACCTATATAGCTCTTTATAACACAAAGAACAAATGGATATATATATGTAACCTACATTTAAACTTAACATCTTCAATTCTCTCTTTACATAGCTAGCTACATCTTGAGTATAATGCAATTAGAACCGATTACTACTTTAGATCAAAAAGAACAAATAGATCTACACCAAGCTAGATCAAAACCATCTTCAATTCCATCTTTACCAATCTAGATATATCTTGAATATAATGCAATTAGAACCAATTATTAGCCTAAATCACCTTCCTTTAAGTAACTATCTACATATTGAGTATAATGAAATTAGAACCAATTACTACTTTATATCACAAAAGAATAAATAGATCTACAACAAGCTAGATCTAGAAACCATCTTCATTTCCCTCTTTACCAAGCTAGATCTTAAATATAATGCAAATTAGAACCAATTACTAACCTTAGATAGCCTAGAACAGAAGGATCTACAATCACACTTCCAAATCCAGGGTATCTTTTCACCAGATCGTCTCTCAATCGCAGCCAGCTCAAAAATAGCTCAGAAAACCCTAAAAATACAGAGAAAATCAGGGCTCACTGTACTTATTTCCTAGAAATTGTCATCACAGACGATTTTTGGCTAAACCCGTTTGTGATATGCCCCTCATCACAGACGGTTTTAGCTGTTTTTGCAAAACAAAACGTCTGTGATGGTACCTCATCATAGACGGTTTTTGAAAACCGTCAGCGATGGGAGGTCTAATATAAGTCTTTTTGTAGTAGTGGTTTTATTCGGCGTCAAAATAACTAGGTTAGCTGAACCCAGTTTCTCCGTTTAGAAATAAATAAACGCCTAAGATAATGTTTTACTTTATTATGTGGCTGGGTCAGTTGGATTAGTAATGGAAAAGGAGATATGTAGATGCGGTGTGTTACCTTATTTGACCATTTGACCTTTCCGGTGGGGCTAGCTTAATACTGGGTTAAATTAATCCGCTTAACCCATAGGTGTTTGTTGGTTAAACCCATGAAATATTTTTGCTCCTGCACTAAAAATATGTGCAATTTTGTTTCTACCATCTACCTTACTCATTTCATTTTTAACATCCTTCCGTATTGTGTATTTTGTTTTTGCCACTCCATCCAATTTTTTTCTCAAGTCAACAGGGTTTGACAGTTAAGAAATATGCGAAAATATTATGTCGGACCCCGGAAAAACACATCCAAAATCCTCTGTGTATCATGTACTAGTCCAGAAAAAGTTAGTACATACAGTAAGCAAAGCTGATACCACAACATTTCATACGAAACTTTATTCATTTAATTATTAGAGTTTTACCACATAAATAGCTCACAGGCCAATTGAAAAATAGAGCAGCGAAAAGCAAAAAAGAGTAGTATAGCCCAGTAAATCTTCCACAGGCAATCGACTGAGATAGCAGCCTAGTCATCGAGATCATCACTAGCAAAGAAGTGCTCCAACTCTAAAAACAATAGATAAGACAAGCTGAGTACATAAAGTGCTCGCAATTCACATAGTAAATGTAGTATTAATGAAAGGTAACAAAGGAAGGCAAAATAAGATTAATTTGAGCATAACACAACATATGAAGAATAATAAGTAATTTCCAATGCATAATTTATATATAAAATCTGAGTTTAATCAAGTTTTTAACACAGGATTCATCCCGGAGCTCATCCCAATTTTTATAGACGGAATCCCTTCCATCTACGAATCATCGATCTTTCTCAAATCACTTTTGGAAAACCAAACTCTAATCTATGAAAGGCCAGCTCGGCATGCCCATGACCTTGGGCACAACTAATCGATTAATTTTACACTATGCTTCCTTAGGCGTATGACTAAATGATTATTATAAGGCCTTTACAATACGCCATTCCAAAGCAGTCATGTCCCGCTAAGGTTCCTATAACAGCCTGCAAAATTCTAAAAAGAAATAAAATTCAAATATAATTTGGAATTAAAGTTTTATTCTGAATTTCCATCTTTTCCAAGTTTTTCGTGATTCGGTCTTTAAGAAAACCATTTTTCATTGTTGAAACCTTGATTTCCAAACTTTGAAGGCTAAAATCATATATGAATAAAATCCAAGAAAATTTATTTAAATTCAAAGATAACTCCAGAATGTACTAAAAAAGTCTCAAATCAATTTGAAAGCGTTTGATGCCTTAAGAAAATCAAAAACAATATTCCATGACTATGAACAGAGACATTGTCAAAATTGTTTAAAAATATCCCAGGATGATCATCCTCTGAAATGTTTATGACATCATATATTGTAATACCATCAAATTAAAATAAAATGAGAATGGGAATCCAAAATTTTAATGTGATTTATTTCTTGATTTTCTGGTATTTTTTGGTTTTTCTTGGATTTTTTAAATAGAAATAAAGATATGTAGTGATTAAATTTACCAAAAATTATATTTAACTAAAGGAAATGTCCATAACTTCATTTCTGCAGTCAAAAGCCATATTAACATATTTATTAATGAAAAGAATTGTGAATTAGTGAAATTTGACTAAGAACAGTAAGATTGTCAGATTAAAATAACATTATTCCGAACTTATCTTGTGCTAGAAATTTTACCTTATCTTCTAAAGGGTTATATAAATCACCATTAAAAATATGAAAAATAAATAAACAACTTTGTTCTTTTAAAAAATCAAAGACTGAAGACTTGGAAATTCAAAAATTGCAATGTCAGAATTTTTATAAAATACAAATGAAAGACATGAAGTTCAAATTTTTACAGATGAATCCTGCAACCATAAGAAGTCTCTATAAAAATTTCAAAAATTCCTGACAATATTATCTAAGATTTACGGTAAATATATCAAAAATTCTAGGGTGCATTTAGTGGGGTGATTAATGTTTTAGAACAGACTTAGTTCACAGCCGTTTTACCGAGTTCTCCTTTTCACTCATTGACAGGTGGGGTCCCTGCTCCTATTCAGGCCCACATGTCAGTCGGTGCACCTCTCTTCTTCTTCCTTCCCCTGCCGGAGACCACCGTTGTGATCACTTTCCTCACAGAGACCACCGCCGTTGTGAGCCGCCATGCACCGTCGTGAGCCAAGCTTGGTCGTCGCCGGCCGGGATTGAACCCTCCCCGGTGTGCTCTTAGCCCCCTGTGCTGGCCAATGCTCGCGCGTCGACCTCCGACGCCACCTCACCACTGGTGAGCTCTGGACCGAGCCTCCCCTACTTGGCACAACTGGCGCGCAAGCCCTCTCGGTCAGCCACTAAGCCACACCGAGAGACTGACCGACGGGACCCACAAGCAAGTCATATGCGCACACACTCACTCAGGCGCATACCCACTAATAGCAGGCCCTCCCTGTCAGTCAGATGCATTTATTTAAATCCTGCAAAAAAAAAGGAAAAGGCACCTTCACAATAATGAAAGCGTACTATCCTATTTTCAGCCTTTTTCCAACCCAAATCAATTCAAAAATGAATAAATTTTGCATCCTAACTCCAAATCCAACCAAACAATTTTCTGAATTTGTGTAAATTCATGTAGATTTACAGTATTAAAAAATATTCTACTTTTGTTCTCTGGAAATAATTCAAATTTGAATTTAAGTAAGAACCTAGAATATGCTCTATGTAAAATTTGTGCAAAATAACTTCAAAAATGATGAAACAAATTTTATTATGTTCCTGAGATCAGAAGGTTTCTAATTATACAAAAAAATATTTACATTTGGACTTAGATTGTATCAATTACTTAAATAGGTTAATTTCAATGCATTCAAAATTCAAATGTTTATAACTTGTGCAAATAAATTCCAAATTTAGTGAAATCAATTCCTATGCTCTGTTAAAGTGATAACCTTTCTGTTTATGCAAAAATATTAGGGTATTATGCTCTGTTTATTCATGATTGTGTCTTATAAAGGATCATAGCAATATTTGAAATGTGAATAATCATAACGGATGCAAATAGTCTCCAAAACCTTTGAAACCAGAACCTAAATCACTGAAAAATCATGAACTTTTGCTCTGTGATAGTATCTTAGGCCTAGACTTTATGTGTTAGTAAGTCTTTTTGCAATAAGCCCCTCAAGAAATGCTTTTGCACACACAACACCTTTTGTTGATTTTGTATCTTATACTTATAAATCTAAATAATTTTAGCATCTTGAATTTGTAATTATACACATACATAAATATAATTTTAGCTTCTTGAATTTGAAAAATAAGAATAACATATGTATAAAACTCAGGGAATCATGTCTTAGAATGGACTCAAGAAATATTTCATGACCAAATTTTGCAAAGGACCAAATTACGACTAAAGGACTGAATGAACTATTGTGCATATTATGATAACTCCAGAACCCTAAAACCACAACTATTTCTTTTAGTAGATTTTAATTTGGTTTTATATCTGATTTCATTTTTTTGCCCTTATTAAAAACTTGTTATTTGTTATTTACCGTGTTTTCTGTTGAACGACGAGTAGACACCGACGTTTCAGAAGTCGTTGACGACAACCTCATCAACGATCCAGATTATGTGCTAGAAAGCGATCAACAAGGCATGCACCCCCTTTGATCATATTTATCCTATTATTTTACGGTGTTTATATTGTTTTATCAAAACTACTATACATGCGCTATGTTTAATAAACATTGATATATTGTGGGTGCTGGTAAAAGTATTCCTAAATTGTGGGATTACATCAATAATCATTGACACGAGAACCATGATAACCCCAGAATAAAGTTAGACAATACATAACTGTCAACTTGGGTATAAGCGATTACTTAACTATCATGCTTAGCCATGCTTTAGTAAAGAAACATGTTACCCTTTGTGATCAAAAAGTTGGATATTAAAAAGGTTGGATATGATATTAAAGGTTGTTGATATTCTAATAAAAATGAAAATCAAACTATAATTATGACGCAGGCGATTATTGGCAATAGCCAGATGTCCATGGGACTTGCACGTAGATAGGGGGAGTCATCACCCGTGTCGGATTAATGACTGAACTATTTTGTTCTTTTCAAGGTAAGAAAACCATGCAACCACAAGTGCTAGTATGGGACAGCCTTAACTTATTAAGTTACTTAGAACTAGCTTTGCACATTAGAAGGCTATAGTTGTACGGGCTTTCTGTGACTGATTGCTCGAAGGGACGTTCACACCGAGGTGATTATCTAACAAACATTTACCAATACAACGATGTACACCATGCTATGGAGAGAAGTGGGACAATGGGGAGTATAACTATTTGTCGTACAGTGATTGTACAAATATCTTATGCCATCATAGTATGGGTTTGTCATCACCGGGCTGGTACAAAGTTAGGTCTAAATAATGTAACAGTTATGTTATGATCGCTCTGCGGCACACCAATGAAAATGTACTAATAGCTTGCACAAAGAGCTGATCATTTCTTGTGGGTAAAGCAGTAACCTCTGTAGAGTGTAAATCTTTTCAAAAAGCCGCGCCCACAATTAAGAGCACTTGGTAAAGTCGTCACATAGTTAAAAGTTTGACTTTTTCATAAAATGGTTTGGGAATGGAATTAATTGTTGGAAAGTCTTCATTTCAGTTTTGGTGCCAATAATTGGCTGTGAACGATTTGTTAACTCATGGATGACCGAGTTGTTACATTCTGGTTATTTACTATCAAATCAAAATTGCCCTTTTACAGATTCCGTTTGCAATCTACTATTCAATATTTACAATTCAAGATTGCTTGATGCAAAAGAACTTAGCAGCCATCCATTTGTTGTAGCCTGCATCTAATAAATATTTGGATATACTACAAGTCTTACTGAGTACGCAACGTACTCAATCTTGCTATTGTTGTTATTTATTAGGTGATGAATCAGACTACCCCGACGAACCTTATGATCTCGCAGGTACGGGGAATACAACAAAGAATTTTTGTATGATTTACCTTATCAGTTGCCTATGGAAATTTTGGGCTAAGTCAAACTACAAGATAATAATATTTCCGCTAAATCTTTATTTTTGGATTGTAAGAATAATACGTATAACAGTCTCATTATCAGATGTAATATATATATATATATATATATATATATTGTGTATGGATATGTTATCAATTTTGTGAATGTGCGTGCTAGCTACTGATCATGTGACTAGTACTGTATGCATATTGGAACCTTTCTTTTATGGTATTATGTACTATAAAAGAGGGTCTCACAAGTTGGTATCAGAGCCATACTGACTGTAGGAAATCTTAAGTTGGCATAGCCATTAACTAAGGATTTAAAAATTGGGTTAAATAAGTCTATGACTAAAGTGAAAAAATGGTGCTGATAATGTCCTTTCTTAATACATATCTGTTATTATCCTCTCCTTGTCTTAATATATCTGTTATTATTCCTTATCTAATCTGAATTGGAAAAATTCTAATTCTTTTCTTACTAATTTACAGATGGATAGGATCATACCTTACCATGAATCCAAAGCTCGGGAGGATACTGGCCTAATGGGAGTTTTGACAAAAATGATGGACTATGCCGTCTACGAAGAAAACCCGCAATATGTCGTGTTCTATATTCCCCTCAGCTCGGCAACTGTTGAGTATGCGGCGCTGGTGCACATTCGTACACGGGCTCTCTATGATGAGGGGGAGCACTCCTTCGACGGCTATGGTTCCACGATGGTCACTGTAATGAACAAGGCCGCATATATGGTTATCATTCGACTCCACCATGCTTTACCTAAGCTCGGCATGGTATACCGCCTATACCCCTCTCGTCTGCCGTTTGGAGAGACTTCCTACCCTGACTTCGCCAACATCTGTTGTGGGAGGCTCTACGACCTTGTGGAGTTTGCAAATGCCTTCGATGGACATCACCACCTGGTGGCGAACGAGTTGGTGGAATCTCATCAACGGGTGGCGCATCTTGAAGAGGTTATTGCACCTTTTGTGGCCATGGGACTCTTCCCACACTCAGTGTTGGGAGATGGTCCACCTCCAGCGATGCCCCCTAGTCCGAAGAACACCATGCCTTCAGCCCCTACACCACCTCCTACTCGGCATCGTAATGCCCGCATGTCAATTGTCGGTAGTTGACCTCGCCCCATCAACCGTGGCATTGATCCCAGTAGCTCTAACTCTCGTTGCCCACGTGTGGCACAAGTGTTCCGTCGTCGTGGGACTTTTCCCAGCATCTCGCTGGGGAGCTCTTCAGACAAGCCCCCAACACCGAAAGGGGATGACAACGACATGGGAATCACGGGATGGATAGAGAATAGCAATTAAGGGTAGAGTAGAAGTTATAAAATAACTTAGGTACCTTATGTTATATATTAGTAATGAGGCGGCAATCTTTTGGTATTGTAAGACTTTTGTTGTAAATCTTATATATGAATAAAACTTTTAGTTGTGAAAATTTCGTGTGTTATCTGGATTGCACTCGTGGATGTTTAGCGCTAGGTAAAAAATTTCACGATGTCGTGACCCGTACTTTAATCTTTAAAAAAACTGTAATCATCACTTGTTAGTAAATGAAAATCTTACTCATGAAAAATTTAAAATAACATCAGTTAGGTAATCTTATCTTAATTATTTTCCATTTCAGGATGCCAGTGACTTGATCTCTTAGCCAGCTCTCGGAAAGTAAGGCTACTCCAGAAACTCAGCCTCAGGGAATTGCTCTCCCTACCCCAGCCCAACCAAATCCCATGCATCCCACAACAAGAGCAGCCACATCGCGACGTGCCAATCGTAGCGATTGTCCACCACCTCCTACACAAAATCAGCAAGGAACCATTCCGGGACAACAATTACCCAAACCTCCGACCATGGCACACGTACTTGCCATAATTGAACAAGGACGACAGACACAAACTCTTCTCCTTCAGCAGATGGTGCAAAATACTGCCCACCTTGGTGCAGCTATTGACAAGGGTGAAAATGTCAATGTCCCACAATATTCTATGTTGGGCGAGTTTTTAAAAACTCGGCCTCTGACTTTCTCAACATCCACAGATCCTCTCGACGCTAACGACTAGCTCCGTTCCGTCGAGAGTAAATTGGTCATTATGCAATGCAGTGACCACGAAAAAGTTTTGTATGCATCCTACCAACTACAAAGAGTTGCAGCAGCCTGGTGGGAGAATCATCAAGCTATACTTTCGCAAGACCAGGCCATCACCTGGGAAGACTTCGAGGAAGCTTTTCACAAAGCGCACATTTAGACGAGCCTCAAGGACGTTAAGAAGCAAGAGTTCCTTGACCTTTGCCAAGGAAACATGATGATGATAAAATACCTCCATCGTTTCAATTATTTGTCTCGCTATGCCACCTCTGAGATAACCACAGAAGCAAGAAAAATTTAGCGCTTTAGGGACCATTTGAACGAAGAAATCAAATGGACGCTTGCCGCTCACGATATCCATGACTTCCAGTCTCTCATGGATAAGGCCATTCGAGTGGAATACAACACTCAAATGGTTGTGTAGTCGCACAAACGTAAGTGGATGGCATAGAAGTCTGCAAATGCTGGTTCTTTCAGGCCCCGTACTGGGCAACCATTAAATGTTCATCCTCCTGCTCCACCACAACAACAAAGACGTCAAGGTCTAGTTCCTCGACCTCAAGCTCCTCATCAACAACCACCTCTTGTTCGCCCACCCAGCAAAGGAATTGAACCTAGTCTGAAACCTCAAAAAAATTAAGACTGAAAGAGTAAGATTGTCAGGATTTTATAAAATCATACATGCAAGATCATGATTTGAAATTATTATGGCAAGATAAGCATTGCCTCAATATCATTCACAAAAATTTTCAAAAACGTGTGATGAAAGATGATGGTTCAAATAAATCTTATACTCTGTGCTACCCAAACTGGAAATTTTGAGTGAATTCTCGTTGATTCACTACCATGTGGGGTCCCCTATTACCCTGGCCCACTTGACAGCATCTTAGCCTCTCTCTGCCCTACCCTCTTCCTCAGTTGGACGCTACTTTGCTTTGCCAATTCTTGCCACAAGAACCAAAACCTAGCTGAATCACTGCCACGACAAGCAAATTGCGGCACCGACCTTAGCCACTGCCGTATACTGGCAACCTTGCCCATTCCCTACCACAACAACTTTTCGCCATGCTCTGCGCTGCCATGGCAACCGAATTTTCTGCGCCACCATCACCCCTATTGGCTGAATTGCGGCATCACCTCGCCAAACCCTATAGCCACCGCCTATCTTGTCTATAAAGGCCGATCATTGTCATCACCATTGCTCACCACACCTCCTCATCCCTTTCTCTGCTCGAGTTCACCCAGTTGTCACCAATTGCCAGTGAACTTCAAGAAAGGGGCTGCGGCCCAATTGAGCAATCAGATGAGCCATTATCTAATTCCTTTGCGCGCTAGCATCTTGAGCATTTAGTGATCATTTCCCCTTATTTGATTATAGTTCATGGACTAAATCACCATCGCAACTATCCTTTTCTTCCTCCACTCCGGCCTCACAGTGGTAGCTCACCTCAGTCAATCTCCACAGTAACTGAAAGTTAAAATGGGCTCTCTTGGGTTCACTACAGCTCACTCACCTATAACATTACCAATTTTTGCATTTTATGGGTTTATTGTGCATTTTATATTTTTGTGAATTTCTTGGAATTTATTTGAATTAAGCCTTTTGTTGAAGTCTATTTAAAAAATTGAAAATTTTAATTAAAGTTTTTTGGAAATATTTTATTTCAGTCCCAAATGCCCTATAATATTTTCCAAAATTTGTCTATAATTTTTTGGGTATTTTTGCTATTTTATTCGAGTATGTTTAATTTTTGGAATTATTTTAAATAGAAAACCTTATAAAATCCCTTAAAGCCAAGTGGGCCGAAACCCAATGGGCTTGGCCCAAATTTTTTCAGCCCGCATCGGCCCAAAGTTGTGCCACGAGACCGCTTGCCGCAAACCCTGGAATCCAACTGTTGGATCTTGATCTAACGGCTAAAATTCTGCCGCATCGCCTAGCGCCCTCGGTCGTTCGATATGAGCTGAACGGACGTCTACGATCACGCCATGTCATCTTGTTGGATCCTAATAGATCTGCGCTGTGTTGTCGTCGTGTTTTCAAATTTCGCGCTCTATATGGAAGCTGAGCTCACTATTTAATGTGTCGCCATGCACATTGAACTACTCACCTCACGCTGCACATCTTGCCCAGAGCACACAAGCCGAAACACCGTCGTTTAGCCGTAACCACTCGTCATAGTTCGCGAAGCCGCCGTCGCTATTCTTCGTCGTTTCCAACATCGATCGCCGTTCTCTGCTGCATCCAAGGCCAGATCCGGTATCTTCGCGTCACGTTGCGTCGGATTCGTCAAGCCCCATCGCCATTCAGTCGAGATAGCATCATGCGTGAGGTCTTCTGAAAGATCGAAATGGTAATCAAAGGGGGGGTGAATGATCCCAAATAAAATTTTCCCCTACTCAAAATACTCCAAACAATCTAGCAATAAAAATCTGAAACACCCAAAGATTTTCCTTCAAACTGGTGTTTCTCAGATTCGCACACCCTACAAAACCCGAAGAATTAGACAACTATGTGTACCCCTAGCTTGCATGGATGAGAACCATGAATCATGTGAGGATTTTTTAATCACAATCCTGGTTGTCAAGTGTCCAAACAAAGAGGAATCAACTCAAAGACTACTTTTCTAAAAGAGATAAAGCTAAAACACCAAAGTCTCTTTCCAGAAAAGTAAAAGCAGATTTTACAGGAATTGTCCTCAATTGGAGCAGGTGGTTGGTGAGTTTCTCTTGCTCTAAAATTTTTGGAAATTTTGATCCCTATGACAAGTTGAGTCGTGAAACACTCCAAGAAAAATCACCTCAAAAAGCTTTGTAGAATAAACATGAAAAATCAAGCATTACAGACAGTCAGGAACTTCGACCAAAATGTTTTAGGCTCGGTTTTCACTTCATAGCGCTCACACAGTGCAACCAGTGGACTCAAAAAAAATTCAGAGATGGATATATGAGTCGTGCACTTTCTCCAACAAGAATCACTTAAAACAGATGTTTATAGATTTTTATAAAAATCAAAGACTGACTACTGCGCGAAGAACAAGTTCTGGACAGATTTGCAATTTGATAAAAACTTGATCTCTAGTCTATCCTAGGGTGCAAGAAAGATGTAAAACCATATGAACACCCTCAAGACATCCAAGAAGAACAGCATTTAGAAGGAGGGGAGGCAAATTCAAATGCGATAAAGTAAATTACGAGAATGTAAATGCGGGAAAGTAAATGCTGAATTTAAATTGCATAATTTAAATGCGTAATGTAAATGCGTAAAGGAAATGAAATATGAATATAAATGAAGAACATTTCATTTCTGGAAGGAGAGGTTACAAAGCCTCACATTTCATGTGGGCAAAGCTCAAAGGAGCATCAAAAACCTCAAAACCTTCAAAGAGGGAAGGCTACCCTTCCACCCCTATTTATACAACTCTTGGGCCACCTACCACCCTTGGATGAGCCTCTAAACCCTAGAGCATCTATCAAGGGCTAGGATTTACCCACTCAACCAGCCATGCAAGGGTTCACCCAAAACCCACAACACATAATGGGTTTTCTTGCACGGTTCTCAAAGCACACTAACTAGACCTGCTAACCTATCAACTAGACCAAAATCCAATGGTCCTCATTGATCCACGCAGCGTCTAGCTAGCATTTCATCCGTTCCTTGTCTTCACGACTTGCCACGACTTCGTCTCCAATCATCTTCCGGCGATCCCCGACCATCTGGACCTCCGACGCTCCTCGCCTAGTCCCAGTCATCCTTTGTCTCACCATGACCTAGCACCGTCGTCCTGCAACCATCAAAGACAAGAAAACTCCTCACATAGCAATGCCCACAAAGATATGTAATAAATCCATCAAAGTCCACTCATTAAAATTCATTTTTACTCGATCTGACCGGTAGCACCGGGAAAACAGAGAAGACCTCAAATTGCTTCCAATTGAAAATCTATTTCAAATCAAACTCAAATAAGAGCAACCCAAGCTCAAATTTAATCAAATACTCATCATAAATCTGGATAGACCTCCACATGGTTCTTCAATCTCCCCCTTGATGAGTATATTGACAAACACAACAAAAGGCATATGATTTGAGTTTGAAGAGGATGAAGAAGAAAGCAATTTTTTTGGTTGCAAAGTCAAACTTGGTCCAAAGATATAAATTGGAACCATGACCAAGTTGACGAAGAGGAATTTAGATTTTAGAGTTAAATTTAAGAAAGAGCAAGTTTTCATCAAAAACTCTAAAATCCAACTAAACATGTCAAATGTGATTATGAGATTATGATCCATAGAAGCAGTAGCATAGTTTTACAAAGATCATAATAACCAAATAAGCATTCACATTTTTATCTTTTTAGTGATGTCTTTTCTACCTTTTCTCCCCCTTTTGGCAATATAGGCATCAATTTTTTTATGTATGCATGAAATGCAATCGAAAGAGCTTTGAAGATTATCCAATTGATCAAAATGGTAAGATATTACACCAAGCTTGTCAATTTCAGAATATGACTAAACTAAAACATGTCCAAGACCAATACATTTTATGAAAAAGCTTAGTTTTACAATATTTCATTTTAGTATGATTTGACAAGTGCAAAACTTAGCAAAATTTCAAAGCTAGAAGCAAAACCACTCAAGGATCAAATGGAAAACCTAGAGTTCAACCTACTCAACACTTTGGGCAATTTTGAAGTGCATATAAGGTCCTTCAAGCTTATTTTTCAATTTATGCAAATTTTTTTAAGACTTTAAAAAATATAGCGGGGTGCAAATGTTTGACATTATTTGCATTCTTTACCCACTTATGTGTTTGATATTTGCATTTTTTTTTAAATTGACTCAAGCCATTTTTGATCATCTCAAGAGTAACTCTTAAGAGGTTGATCTTGGTCATACACAATATATTCCGAATTCATCCCAAGTGCAATGGGAAGCAATCTCGTGAATATGAAGTGTTGAGATCAATTTTGCACAAAAGAGTCAAATTTTTTTTAATTTTCAATTTAGCACATATGAGCAATTCTGAAGGACTCAAATATGGATCAAACAAATTTCACCCAAGTTGCTATAGGGACTCTAGAGAAATCCAAAATTTCATAATTTATGGTAAAAACCCCTAGAGAAGAAACTTAGTAAGTAAAAGCAACATGTTTCGTCAAGTTTTCATTTAAAGCTTTCAAATTTTTCAGATTTTAATAAGCTTAGCATGATAAATAGACTTGGACATATCTAAGCTAGCGATTTTCTTCAAAATATATAGCATGATGTATTTCATGAAGATTGAGTCAATTGCATAATAGACAAAGATCATAAAACAGAAAATGCAGTCTAAATGCAATGCATGAACAGATTCCCAAACTCCCCCTCAACAAATGAATTAATTTTAAGCTCAAATCTGGTTAAAGTTGAGTTATTATCAAGATTAGGCATAAGGAAAACCCAAATAAACTCAATAACAACCAGAAAAACCAGAATGAGGAGAAGAAGTCGAGAAATGCAAAACTGGATGGCTATTGAGCATAGATAAGATAGAAGAGACTCACTACGGCTCAGACTCGCTCTTATCTTCCCTAGTGACTGACATAGGGAAGCTGACTCTAGATCCCAACTAAGGAGTGCACATGCACTCTGTCTACCCGGAGGCCCAACACCTGCTAGACTTATAATACTGTGAGGGAACTCAACCTAGAGAGAAGAGAGAACAGCTAATCACGCATGATAGCAACCTAAAACACAAGATAAGAGGTCCATGCAAAGCATATCAGAAGTATAAGTGAGTGAACTCAACTCAAGAAAAAATAAACCCAACATCACCCAGAAGAAAACACAAAGAGAAAAGAAAAGCTGGAAGGGAACAATATTTTACATAATATACAAACCAGCTCCCCCTCACGAAAGGCCGTAAGGGCTCACGACTCCAATCTCACTCCTCAAGGCAACAAATATGGAGCTATCCAAAGGCTTGGTGAAGATATCGGCTAACTAGAGGTCACTCTCTACAAACTGAAGCGCGATATCTCCCTTCTCCACATGGTCTCTAAGGAAGTGATATCTAATATCAATGTGTTTGGTCCAGGAATGTTGCACTGGATTTTTAGCAATGAAAATAGCAGAAGTGTTGTCACAGAAAAGTGGCACACTCTCTATCTCTAACCCATAGTCCCGCAAGGTCGATCTCATCCAGAGCACCTGGCTACAACAACTAGCTGCAGCAACATACTCGGCCTTAGCGGTGGACTGTGCAACTCCGGACTGCTTCCTAGATGACCAAGAAATAAGAGAAGTGCCAATGAATTAGCAAGTGCCAGAAGTGCTCTTCCTATCTATCCTACAGCCAACAAAGTCGGCATCAAAAAAAGCTCTAAGAGATAGACAAGAAGAGGAAGAGTACCAAATACCGTAATCAGTGGTAGCACGAAGGTACCTGAAGATGCGCTTGACCGCCTGGCGGTGAGAGGTGCGAGGAGAAGCTTGAAATCGAGCGCACAGACACACAGCGAAATGTATGTCTGGCCTCGAAGCAGTGAGGTACAAGAGGGAGTCGATCATGCTCCGAAACTCCTTTTGATCAGTAGGCTCACCATCCTCATCGAGCTCGAGGACAGCAGTGGTGGCCATAGGAGTCATCACCAGCTTCCCATCAGACATATCGAAGCGCCTCAGGAGGTCACGGGTATACTTGCCTTGATGCAAGAAAGTACCCTCCCGAGTTTGCTTGATTTGGAAGCCAAGAAAGTAGCTCAACTCGCCCATCATACTCATCTCAAACTCTGTGCTCATCACCTCAGAAAACTGGGACACAAGCGAATGAGACGAGCCACCAAAAATGATATGGTCCACATAAATCTGGACGAGAAGAAAATACGACTCATGGTGTCTGATTAACAGAGTCTAGTCTACTACACCCATTTTGAAGTCATGGCTGAGAAGATAAGACTTGAGCCTCTCATACCATGCTCTGGGGCTGCTTGAGTCCATACAAAGCTTTGGAAAGCTTGTATACATGACTCGGAAACTTAGGGTTCTCAAATCCTGCAGATTGTTTGACATAAACTTCTTCCTCAATATAGCCAATGAGGAATGCACTCTTGACATCCATTTGATAGAGCTTGAAGCCCCGGGATGCAGAGAATGCAAATAGGATCCTAATAGCCTCTAGTCTAGCTACAGGGGCAAACGTCTCCTCAAAGTCAAGACCCTCAACCTGAGAAAAGCCTGTGCAATTAGCCTAGCCTTGTTGCGAATGACAACCCCATCCTCACTCTACTTGTTTTTTAACACCCACTTGGTCCCAATGACATTATGACCAGATGGACATTCTACAAGCTGCCAGACATTGTTCCTCTCAAAGTTTTCAAGTTCCTTATGCATAGCACTAGTCCAAGACTCGTCAGATAATGATGAGTCACATCCTTCGGCTCAAACGAGGCAACAAAGGCAGAGTGAAGGCAGAAACTGGACAAACCTGTTTTTGAACGAGTGACTCGCTCAAACAGATCGCCGATGATCTGATCAGGTGGATGAGAACGCTGAATATGACAAGGAGGTCCAGAAGCAGAAGTGGCCTCTAACTCATGCACAGAAGAGGTAGGAGCAGAGCCACCAGCTGCATGAGAGTCAGAAGGCAAGGGCTAGCCTTCCTGAGGTGCAGAAATGGAAACAGGTGGCACCTCAAGTGTAGAGGGGACTGGATCAGGTGGAACACCATCATCCTCATCCTCTACAAAGATGGTCTCGGAGGAGGAAGAAGAGCCTGAGATATCAGATCTAGCTCCTGGGCCTGCCTCATCAAAGGTCACGTCGCAGGTCTCTACGATCCTATTTGCATCGCAACTCCAGACCCTATAGCTACGAGAAGAAGTCGAATAACCCAGAAAGATACCATCAGATGAGCGAGACTCAAACTTATCCAGGTTACCAGACTTCAAAATAAAACACTTGCAACCAAACACACGATAATGAGAAACACTAGACTTTCGCCCATACCTCAACTCGTAAGAAGTGCGGTGCAAATGTGCTCTCAAGAATACACGATTAGAAACATGGCAAGCAGTAGCTATAGCCTCAACCCAAAACTTCCTAGGAGTACTGTACTCGTCTAGCATCGTCCTAGCCATCTCTACCAGGGTCCTGTTCTTCCTTTCCACTACGCCATTTTGCTGATGGACATAGGGAGAGGAGAACTGATGCTCTAAACCAGACTCCACACAGAAACTCTCAAAATAGGAGTTCTTGAACTGCGTGCCATTGTCACTGCGTATAGCTCGTAAGGCACCTGGGAGCTCAAAAGACAACCTATGGACCAAACCCCTGAAATGAAAAAAAGTCTCATCCTTCGAGGACATGAAAAACACCCAAGAGTACCTCGAAAAATCATCAACAATGACAAGAACATACCACTTCCCACCCACTGACTGCACTCTAGCTGGACCAACAGTGTCCATATGTAAAAGCTGTCCTGGTGCATCAGTCATCACAACAGTGACTGGGGGATGAGAAGCAGCAATCATCTTGCCATGTCGACAGGGAGAGCAAACTAAGTTTTTGACCATTTTGAGTTTTGGCAAACCACGAATGAGGTCATGGTTGCTAACTCGGGTCAAATGATCAAATCCAATGTGACCAAGTCTCCTATGCCAGAAGGAGAGATCACGAGATTCTGAAGCAATTAAACACCTAAGAGAGTCTCCAGAAAAAACAAAAAAATCAGCACGGAAGACTCTCCCAAATCTAGAAATCCCGCAAACTAACTCTCCTGATGAATCGAGGATTCTACAGGCATTACTCTTAAAACTCACCTCGAAAGAGTCATCGAGAAGCTGAGAAACAGAAAGCAAATTATACTGCAGCATACTCACTAAGTCAACATCTTTAAGAATGAAATTGTCATTAATGCAGATGGTACCTTTAGCAATGACTCTACCTAAAGAAGCATCCCCAAAAGTGATCAACTCATCACCTGGGCTCGGACTAGTGAAGAGAACCATCGAGAATCTCCGATCATATGACGAGAACAACCGGAGTAGACAATCCAAATATCTCCCTTCCCCATCCGACAAACCTGATTAATGAACACGAGAGAAAGATGACTCAGTACTGGGACAAAGAGAAGATCTAGGAACCCAATACTGAACCATATGACGCCTAAAGGTGCTAGCCACAGAAGAAAAAGACTGGACTCTGGCGTCTACATGATGCTCCACTCTCACACGACCAGAAGTAACTCTAGCAGATGATCTAGGAGCTAGAACTGGGTTGGCCCGCGGTGGTGCAAAAGCCGGACCATCCCAGTAAGCCAGCCTAGATCTCCTACCAGTAAACACCTCACGACGCTGATATCTACCTCGATGGGAAAAACGAGGAATATTAAGAGGACGGCGGAAAGACTGACCACGAGCAGCTCCAGGACTAAAACTCGACTGAACAGCATGAAAACCGAGTCCTGAACACTGCCCAAAAATAGGCTACTCTCTAACCTGTCTAAAAGCAGTGCGTGCTTTAGAAGCACTCAGAGTCTGGGGATGACTCTAAAAACCTCTAAGAGCAGCAACATGCTCACGCCTGGTGATCTTGGCGTGCCTAAAGCAGAAATCTACTAGGTGACCATCCTTCTTACAGAAGGTGCATGAGTACTTTGCCTTGCTAGAGGCAGAAGCAACAGGAGAAGCACCTTTCTGCTCAAAGATCCCATGGTCAATCCCAGCAGACCTAAACACAGTAGTACTCACCCTGGGAGCTACCACGATCTCACTACTCTTGGAGCCACACACAATAGTAGGAGGATGAGTCCTAGCGTGCTCCAAGTAGTCAAATCCTAGACCCTGATTAAATCGGCTAATCTTGGATTGGTCTATAATGAGATTGAGCTTCTTTTTGCCTCCAAAAAACTTCTCGAGAGTGCTCATGAGATACTCACACTCCCGGAAGAACGAGGCACATGAAGAACAGGGGGAAGGAGAGGAAGAATGAGAACCAGAAGGAGAAGATATCTCAGCACGTGCTTTTTGTTCCCTTCGCACGGCTGCCTCAATCTTGAGGGCCTCACAAGAAACGCAAGGGGCATTTCTAATCCTAAGGGTTTGGTCTTCTAACTTATTTCTAAGCTCAACATGGATTTTATCCATATCATCCTTAACCCCAACACACGGCAGGCAACCAGTTTTTGACTTAACTAGTAAGTCCTTAGCAAGTTGATCACACTTGACATTCAAAGCATCACTATCAAGTTTTAGTTGCCTACAACTCTCACATGAGCTGACTGGGTCCTTAGAAGCATGCAATTCAAGTTCATCATTCCTAGCAGAAAGCTTTCTAAGGTGTGAGCTCATAGCATCAATTTCAGTAAGCAGTTTAAGGCAATTGTCACAAGAAGCATTTGAGTGAGCAGGAGAAAAGCTAGCATCAGCAGGAATATCAAAGGTAACAGAACTAGCATTCTTCGACTTCAGATTCTCAAGATCAACAAGCACACTATCATGCAACTTCCTTAGGTTCTCCAGCTCCACAAGCAAAGCATCACAGAGAGTACAATATCGAGTCTCGGGAGGAACATGATTTAAGTAAAGCTAACTCCCGAGACAAGGCTATCTACCTCCTTCTCTAACTCCAAACACCTCGACCTAGCCTTAGCATGAAACTTGCCTAATTTACGAAGGCATCATTTAACTCGTCGTAGGTGGGTACCTGATCCGTGTCATTTGTCTGCATACCGGAGTCGCTCACTTCAATGGCTCCTGCCATGAAGCACATGCCGGAGAAGTCGTTGCCACTCTTCACCTTCTCTTGCGGATCATCCTCGCTTGCATCGCTTCAGTTCTCAGTGTCGGAGAGCTCCATGTCGTCAAGCGCGGTGAGGACCCGGTGAAAGAGCTTCTTGTTCTTGGCGAAGTTGTGGTACTTCTTCTTCGCCGGCTCACGAGCTGGGGCCTTCTTGCTGCGGTTCTTGTCGGTGTAATCGTTCTTGCCCGAACCGCCTTGTTCGCTCTTGCCCTTCTCCAGCTTGGGGTAGTTCGCTCGAATGTGGTTGGGGCCACCACACTCGAAGCAGGTGATCACGCCACCTCTTTTCCTCTCTCTCACCCTCTTGTAGGCATGAGAAAACTTACGAGCAAGAAGAGCAAGCTCATTTTCTGGAAATTTTTCCAATTGGTCATCGTTTAGCTCGCAAAGGATGGAGAGAGAGAAACCACAAGAAGAGTTAGAAGAGGAAGATCCAATGGGATCGGAGACCAAGGCCATCGACTGAGATTTCTTCTTCCGCAAGACGACGTCGATCTCATGAGTCTTGAGATGGGAATAAAGCCCGTCAAGAGTCAAGGTCGACAGGTCAGTGGTGTCCTTGATGGTGATCACCTTCATCTCCCAAACGAGCAAATCGAGTGCGGTCAAGAAATGTCGAGCATTATCCGAGTCAGGGTATATACAACCAACTGCTCTCAGGGACAGACAAGAAGAGGAAGAGTACCAAATACCATAATCAGTGGTAGCACAAAGGTACCTGAAGATGCGCTTGATCGCCTGGCGGTGAGAGGCGCGAGGAGATGCTTAAAATCGAGCGCACAAACACACAGCGAAATGTATGTCCGGCCTCGAAGCAGTAAGGTACAAGAGGGAGCCGATCATGCTCCGAAACTCCATTTGATCAACAGGCTCACCATCCTCATCGGGCTCGAGGACAGCAATGGTGGCCATAGAATTCATCACCGGCTTACCATCAGACATATCAAACTGCCTCAGGAGGTCCCGAGTGTACTTACCTTGGTGCAGGAAAGTACCCTCCCGAGTCTGCTTGATTTGGAAGCCAAGAAAGTAGCTCAACTCGCCCATCATACTCATATCAAACTCTGTACTCATCACCTCAGAAAACTGAGACACAAGCGAATGAGATGAGCCACCAAAAATGATATCGTCCATATAAATCTGGACGAGAAGAAAATGCGACTCATGGTGTTTGATGAACAGAGTCTTGTCTACTACGCCCATCTTGAAGTCATGGCTGAGAAGATAAGACTTGAGCCTCTCATACCATACTCTAGGGGCCTGCTTGAGTCCATACAAAGCTTTGGAAAACTTGTATACATGACTCGAAAACTTGGGGTTCTCAAATCCTGGAGGTTGTTTGACATAAACCTCTTACTCAATATAGCCATTGAGGAATGCACTCTTGACATTCATTTGATAGAGCTTGAAGCCCCGGGAAGCAGAGAATGCAAGCAGGATCCTAATAGCCTCTAGTCTAGCTACAGGGGCAAAGGTCTCCTCAAAGTCAAAGCCTAGCCTTGTTGCGAATGACAACCCCATCCTCACTCTGCTTGATTTTGAACACCCACTTGGTCCCAATGACATTATGACCAGATAGACGTTCTACAAGCTGCCAGACTTTCTTCCTCTAGAAGTTTTCAAGTTCCGCATGCATAGCATTAGTCCAAGACCTGTCAGATAATGCATGAGTCACATCCTTCGACTCAAACGAGTCAACAAAGGCAGAGTGAAGGCAGAAACTGGACAAACCTAACTTTGAGCGAGTGCCTCGCTCAAACAGATCGCTGATGATCTGATCAGGTGGATGAGAACGCTGAATATGACAGGGAGGTTCAGAAGCAAAAGTGGCCTCTACCCCATGCACAGAAGAGGTAGGAGCAAAGTCACTAGCTAAATGAGAGTCAGAAGGCAAGGACTGGCCTTCCTGAGGTGTAGAAATGGATACAGGAGGCACCTCAGGTGTAGAGGGGACTGGATCAGGTGGAACACCATCATCTCCATCATCCTCATCCTCTACAAAGATGGTCTCGGAGGATGAAGAAGAGCCTGAAATATCAGGTCTAGCCCTTGGGCTAGCCTCATCAAAGGTCACTTCACAGGTCTCTATGATCCTATGCGCATCGCAACTCCAGACCCTATAGCTACAAGAAGAAGTCGAATAACCCAGAAAGATACCATCAGAAGAACGAGACTCAAACTTATCCAGGTAATCAGAATTCAAAATAAAACACTTGCAATCAAACACACGAAAATGAGAAACACTAGGCTTTCGCCCATACCTCAACTCATAAGAAGTGCGGTGCAAATGTGCTCTCAAGAATACACGATTAGAAACATGGCAAGCAGTAGCTATAGCCTCAGCCCAAAACTTCCTAGGAGTATTGTAATCGTTTAGCATCGTCCTGGCCATCTCTACTAGGTCCTATTCTTCCTTTCCACTACCCTATTTTGTTGAGGGACGTAGGGAGAGGAGAACTAATGCTCTAAACCAGACTCCACACAGAAACTCTCAAAATAGGAGTTCTTGAACTCTGTGCTATTGTCACTGCATATAGCTCGTAGGGCACCAGGGAGCTCAAAAGACAACCTATGAACCAAACCCCTAAAATGGTTAAAAGTCTCATCCTTCAAGGACAAGAAAAACACCCAAGAATACCTCGAAAAATCATCAACAATGACAAGAACATACCACTTCCCACCCACTGACTGCACTCTAGTTGGACCAACAGTGTCCATATGTAAAAGCTGTCCTGGTTCATCAGTCATCACAACAGTGGCTGGGGGATGAGAAGAAGCAACCATCTTGCCATTTCGGCAGGGAGAGCAAACTAAGTCTTTGACCATTTTGAGTTTGGGCAAACCACGAATGAGATCGTGGCTGCTAACTCGGGTCAAATGATCAAATCCAATGTGACCAAGTCTCCTATACCATAAGGAGAGATCACGGGACTCTGAAGCAATCAAACACCGAAGAGAGTCTCCAGAAGAAATAGAAAAATCAGCACGGAAGACTCTCCCAAATCTAGAAATCCCGCAAACTAACCCTCCTGATGAATCGAGGATTCTACAGGCATTACTCTGAAAACTCACCTCGAAAGAGTCATCAATAAGCTTAGAAACAGAAAGCAAATTGTATTGCAGCTTACTTATTAAGGCAACATCTTTAAGAATGAAATTGTCATTAATGCAAATGGTACCTTTAGCAATGACTTTACCTGAAGAAGCATCCCCGAAAGTGATCAACTCATCACCGAGGGCTCGGACTAGGGAAGAGAACCATCGAGAATCTCCGGTCATATGAAGAGAACAACCGGAGTCGACAATCCAAACATCTCCCTTCCCTATCTGACGAACCTGATCAAGACACAAGAGAGAAAGATGACTCAATACTGGGATAGAGTGAAGACTTAGGAACCCAATACTGAACCATACGACACCTCAGAGTACCAGTCACAGAAGAAGACTGGACTCTAGTGTCTCTCTGACGTTTAACCCTAACAAGATCAGTAGCAACTCTAGTAGATGATCTAGAAGCTTAAACTGGGTTGGCCTGCCGTGGTGCAAAAGCCGAGCCACCCCAGTGAAGCTGCCTAAAACTCCTACCAGAAAACACCTCACATCGCTGATATCTACCTCGATGAGAAAAAAGAGGAATATCAAGAGGACGGCGGAAAGACTGACTACGAACAGCTCTAGGACTAAAACTCGAAGAACTAGCATGAAAATCGAATCCTGGACGTTGCCCAAAAACAGGCGACTCTCTAACCTGTCTAGAAGTAGTGTGTGCCTTAGGAGCACTCAAAGTCCGGGATGACCACGAATACCTCGAGGCGCAACACGCTCACGCCGAGTGATCGTGGCGCGTTCAAGGTAAATCTACTAGGTGACCATCCTTCTCACAGAAGTGCATGTGTACTTCGCCTTGCTAGAGGCAGAAGCAACAGGAGTAACACCCTTCTGGTCAGAAGTCCTATAGACAACCCCAGTAGACCTAAACACGGTGGTACTCACTCTGGGAGCTACCACAATCTCTCCACTCTTGGAGCCGCGCACAATGGTGGGAGGATGCGCCTGAGCGTGCTCCAAGGGATCAAATCCTAGACCTTGATTGAATCTACTAATCTTGGATTGGTCTAGAATAAGATTGAGCTTCTTCTTGCCTCCAACAAACTTATCGAGAGTGCTCATAAGATACTGGCAATCTCGAAAGAATGAGGCATAAGAAGAACAGGGGGAAGAAGAAGAAGAAGAACCAGAAAGATGAGCTCTCTCAGCACGTGCATTTTTCTCTCTCAGCACGACTGCCTCAATCTTGAGGGCCTCACAAGAAACGCAAGACGCATTTCTAATTCTATGGGCTTGGTCTTCTAATTTCTTCCTAAGCTCGACATGGATTTTATCCAAGCCCCCCTCAATCACAGAACATCGCAAGCAACTTTCTTGTGACTTATCTAGTAAGTCCTTAGCAAGTTTAGCACACTTGACATTTAAGGATTCATTGTCAAGTTTTAGTTGCCTACAGCCCTCACATGAGCTGACTGGGTCCTTAAAAGCATGCATTTCAAGTTCATCGTTTCTAGAAGAAAGCTTCCTAAGGTGATCGCTCATGGCATCAATTTCGGCAAGCAATTTAGGGCAATTTGAACATGAAGGAGTAGAGTGAGCATGAAGAAAACTAACCTCAATAGGAATAACATCAACAGAACTAGTGCTAGCATTCTTTAACCTAAGATCATCAAGTTCAACAAGCACACTATCATGTATGGTCCTTAGTTTCTCTAACTCCTCAAGCACGGCATCACACAAAGAACAATCATCAGTGACTCGAGAGGGAGAAGATCTAAGAGAAGCTAACTCCCAAGTCAAGGTACCTACTTCCTTCTCTAGCTCCATACACCTAGCTCTAGCTCTAGCATGAAATTTTTCTAATTTGCAGAAAGCTTCATTGAGCTGGTCATAGGAGGGTACCTCGTCCGAGTCGCTGTAGAGCTCGGAGTCGCTGATGTCGTTGGCGTCGGCCATGAAGCACATGCCGGAGAAGTCGTCGCCACCTTTCTTCTCTTGTGAATCATCCTCGCCCTCGTCGCTCCATGTCTCCGTGTCGGAGAGGTTGATGTCGTCAAGCGCGAGGACGCGTGGAAGAGCTTCTTGTTCTTGGAGAAGTTGCTGTACTTCTTCTCACGCTACCGCTCGCGAACTGGAGGCTTCTTGTTGCGGTTCTTGTCGATGTAGTCGTTCTTTGCCGAACCACTGGTGTCGTTCTTTGTCTTCTCTAGTTTGGGGCAATTAGCCCGAATGTGGTTGGGGCCACCACACTCGAAGCATGTGATCATGCCACCTCTCTTCCTCTCTCTCACCCTCTTGTATGCATGAGAAAACTCGAGCAAGAAGAGCAAGCTCATTTTCTAGAAATTTTTCCAGCTTGGTCATCGCTAGCTCGCAAAGGCTAAAAGAGAGAAACCAACAAAAGATCAAGGAAGATCCGGTGGGATCGGTGGCCAAGGCCATCGATCGTGATTTCGTCTTGCGAGACGGCGTCGATCTCATGAGTCTTGAGACGGGAGTAAAGCCCATCAAGAGTCAAGGTCGACAAGTCGGTAATGTTCTTGATGGTGGTCACTTTCATTTCCTAAACACGAAGATCGAGTGCGGTCAAGAAATGTTGAGAATTATTCGAGTCAGGGTATATGCAACCGACTGCTCGAAGGTCGCTCAAAATCTTCGTAAACCGACCAAAGCACTCGTCAAGACTCTCACCAGCGTGTTGTTCAAACTTGTTGAACTCACGCTTGAACTGGTCCTGCCTCACGGTCTTGATTTGAGTAGTGCCCTCATGGTAAGCATCGAGGGTCACCCAAATCTCGTGAGCGGAACGGAGGTGAGAAATCCTTTCATACTCACTGCGGTTAAGACCCTGTATGAGAATGTTCCTTGCCTTATCATTCACCTCAACGTCATCCATATTTCCGGCCGTGACGTTTTCATCAGCAGGAACCTCATACGGGAGTTTCACCTTCTGCCATATCAGGAAGCCCTAGGCAGTGATGTATGATCCATCCGTGATTTCCAAAACGGAAAATCAACTCCCGCAAAAATAGGAGGCTTAGTGGAATACTTGTCCATCGCCATGGCTCTTGAGACCAGTCAAGATCTATGGAAGAGCAAAACCGGCTCTGATACCAATTGAAAGATCGAAATGGCGATGAGAAGGGGGTGAATGATCCCAAATAAAATTTTCCCCTACTCAAAGTACTACAAACAATCTCACAATAAAAATCTGAAACACCCAAAGATTTTCCTTCAAACTGGTGTTTCTCAGATTCGCACACCCTACAAAACCCGAAGAATTAGACAACTATGTGTACCCCCTAGCTTGCATGGATGAGAACCATGAATCATGTGAGGTATTTTTTAATCACAATCCTGGTTTTTCAAGCGTCCAAACAAAGAGGAATCAACTCAAAGACTACTTTTCTAAAAGAGATAAAGCTAAAACATCAAAGTCTCTTTCCAGAAAAGTAAAAGCAGATTTTCCAGGAATTATCCTCAATTGGAGCAGGTGGTTGGTGAGTTTATGTTGCTCTAAAATTTTTGTGAATTTTTCTCCCTGTGAGCAGTTGAGTCATGAAACACTTCATCAAAAATCACCACAAAAAGCTTTGTCTAATAAACATGAAAATCAAGCATTACAGACAGTCAGGAACTTCGACCAGAATGTTTGAGGCTCAGTTTTCACTTCATAGCGCTCAAAAGGTGCAACCAGTGGACTCAAAAAAAAATGCAGAGATGGATATATGAGTCTTGAACTTTATCCAACAAGAATCACTTAAAACAGATTTTTATAGATTTTTATAAAAATCAAAGACTGACTGCTGCGCGAAGAACAAGTTCTGGACAGATTTGCAATTTGATAAAAACTTGATCTCTAGTCTATCCTAAGGTGCAAGAAAGATGTAAAACCATATGAACACCCTCAAGACATCCAAGAAGAACAGCATTTAGAAGGAGGGGAGGCAAATCCAAATTGCGATAAAGTAAATTGCGAGAATGTAAATGCGGAAAGTAAATGCTGAATTTAAATTGCATAATTTAAAAGCGTAATGTAAATGCATAAAGGAAATGAAACATGAATATAAATGAAGAACATTTCATTTCTGGAAGGAGAGGTTACAAAGCCTCACATTTCATGTGGGCAAAGCTCAAAGGAGCATCAAAAACCTCAAAACCTTCAAAGAAGGAAAGCTACCCCTCCACCCCTATTTATACAACTATTGGGCCACCTACCACCCTTGGATGAGCCTCTAAACCCTAGAGCATCCATCAAGGGCTAGGATTTACCCACTCAACCAGCCATGCAAGGGTTCACCCAAAACCCACAACACATAATGGGGTTTCTTGCACGGTTCTCAAAGCACACTAACTAGACCCGCTAACCTATCAACTAGACCAAGATCCAATGGTCCTCATTGATCCACGCAGCGTCTAGCTAGCATCTCATCCGTTCCTTGTCTTCACGGCTTGCCACAACTCCGTCTCCGATCATCTTCCGACGATCCCCGACCTTCTGGACCTCCGACGCTCCTCGCCTAGTCCCGGTCATCCTTCGCCTCACCATGACCTAGCACGTCGTCCTGCAACCATCAAAAACAAGAAAACTCCTCACATAGCAATGCCCACAAAGATGTGTAATAAATCCATCCAAGTCCACTCATTAAAATTCATTTTTACTCGATATGACCAGTAGCACCGGGAAAACAGAGAAGACCTCAAATTGCTTCCAATTGAAAATCTATTTCAAATCAAACTCAAACAAGAGCAACCCAAGCTCAAATTTAGTCAAATACTCATCACAAATCTGGATAGACCTCCACATGGTCCTTCATCTTCGTCTCCAACCACAGTGAGAACCTGCCATCTTGCACCATCGCGCCATTGCCGAGCTTCATCGTGAGCCACAGCCGTTCAATCCTTAGCCGACACACCGGATTTCGCCACGTGTGCACCATCACTTTGCCTACCCTCACTGTAAACATGGCCGTTCGATATGGAATGAGTGGTCCTGATCGTGACGCACGTCGTGCGCTTGTTCATGTCGGTGCCCCCGTCGCTTCGCTTACCTTTGCGCAACCACAGCCGTCAGATCCAGGTCGTGCGCGCAAGATCAAGTCACGCGTCAGTGCTTGCGTCAGCCTTGCATTAGCATTAACCGTCGGTCGGCCTTCCCGTGGACCGAGTCCACTGAGATCATGCACTATTTCGTGGACCTGGTCTATAGGCCGCGGGCCCACATGTTAGTCTAATAGAATTAGTTTTAGATTTATTTTAATTCGGTAATTAGGTTCTCTGACATGATAATTAGATTTTACCATAGAAAAATAATTCGACCGAAATCCAAAAATAGTCGTGACGTCAACATGACATCATAAACCCGAATTTTCAGTAGAAAAGTAATTCGATAAAATTGGATTTATTCTTTTTCTTTTATTTTAAACTTTAAAGAGCCCGTTCTCCATCATACGATCTCCGAGTGAGGTGATTCCGGTTTCTAAAAATTTGTAAAATTGAGCTCTATTTAATGGTGAATTTTATTATTTTTGGAGTTGAGCTTGCTCTCTGTTTTTAGTATTTATTACTTTATTTAATCGTTTCACGTAGATGTTGAAGTACCCGAGGTGTTTGTGAGCGACGCGCCAACTCAAGATGTTTGTGCTTTGATCATGTTGTGCCCATATTTTAAAAGTTATATTGTTTTAAACCATTGCATGTTAATTTAAAGTATAAATGTTTCAATTAAAATTGGGATTAGTTATTCAACCTAATTGAACTTATACCTAACTTGTCATTTGTATGCCATGATTCATTTGTCACCCTAGTATTGTTCTTTATTAGTTGGTAACTATTAATTGCTAATATGGGATGGTTAGAACGTGAATACTTTTCTTAGCCATGCAACGAATTATTGATATCATTTTGAGAATGCAAAGTTAATCATGAGTAATGGAATATGGAACATGTTTATGAAATGATGTGTTGGGTGTTGTCACACAATGTTGTTGATGGCACATGGTGCATGGTAATCAATTGGGGTGGTAAAATGGTTTAGACTGGGGCAAGTGGCCAGAGTTGTGAATTATGGTGGGCCAATGTGGCATTTGGGCGATCGTATTGTTATTTTGATGAATGAAAGTTGATGATATGGATAATGGTTATTGTGAGTTTTTGAAAAGTCTTGCCTTGGTCAATTAAGGACTTAACCTTGCAAGCATTTGAATTAAGTCAAAAATACAACCACATGTGTGGTATGGGATAGACCTGTTGATTAATTTGTAATGTCTAGATATTGGTATTGTAATGGTGGTGTGGGTTTTGGGTGCACAAGTAGATTCACATGGTGCAAGAGGGGGGCCCTGAGTGTGATAATCAGTCCCATCAGTGGTGAAACCTCAGCTGGCAATACTGGGTTTAGAAAGAGCATTGTAAAGCCTTTGTTATGATCGCTCATTCGCATACTCTTGTATGCCGATTCACGGTAGACGTGGTGAGTTAATTATATCTTATGGGTAAAGTGTATAACCTCTGTAGAGTGATGAACCTATTTGAATAGCCGTTCTTGCGGTATTGAGCAATGCTCAGGAATTATAGTCAAGGGCTAGATTTTCAAAAAATAAACTTGGGAATAGAGGCAGTGTGCCTATGGAAGTATGGAAATTAATTTAAGGTTGTGAGTCAATTTATTTTAGAAATAACTGCGGAATTTATTATTGTTTTTATTTGTTTTACTGTCATTTAATCTATTTATGCTATTCATTTGTAAATACTGCTTTATTGCAAAATAACCAATTCATCCATTCTTTTGGAATAAGCCTTGCATATAGTTACAATAGAATTGCATTCTATGCATAACTTGTTGAGTGCTTTAAGTACTCACCTTTGCCAACAACAAATTACCAGTTGGAGAAGAGTTTACACTAGCTTACGAGGAGTACCAGAAGGAGACGATAAACTAGGGTGCGAACCTTGTCAGTTGCCAATGGCAAATTGAAAGACCATGTGGAGGTCTATCCTTGTTGGTGATGAGTTATTGACCGTGTTTGAGCCAGTGATACTCATGTTTGAGTTTGATTTGAATTTGTTTTGAATTCGGAAGCAATTTGAGCTCCCTCCTGTTTGAGCAGTACTACCGGCCCAGGGGAGCGGTAGTCTTTTTCCAGAGAGGTCCTCGCTGGGGTTTGAGTGCAAGCAGCACTACCAACCATGCTGGAGCGGTAGTACCGGCCGAGCAGAACTACCGGCAATAGGGGGAGGTAGTGCCGACTTAAATGAGCGAATTTTGAGGTTTGAATTTTGAATTTGCATGAATTTTATTGCATATCTTTTTGGACATTGCTATGTGATGGGTTTCCTTGTTTTTTATGGTAGTAGGATGACGGTGCTAGGTCATGGTGAGGCGGAGGATGACCGGGACTAGGCGAGGTGCACCAGAGGTCCAAACGGTCGAGGATCGCCGAAAGATGATCGGAGACGGAGTCACTGCAAACCTAGAAGACAAGGAATGGATGAGATGCTAACTTAGAGCTACTCGGATCAAGGAGGGCCGTTGGATCACGGTCTAGGTAATAGAGTAGCGGGTCTAGTTACTATGCTTTGAAAAGCGTGCAAAACCTGTTATGTGTGTGGATTTCGGGTTAGCCCATGTATGAGTAAGTGAGTCAATCCAAACCCTTGTAGTGTTCCCTAGGGTTGTAGGAACTCATACAAGGGTGGAGGATGGCTCAAGAGTAGTATAAATAGAGGGGTAGGGGTAGCTCTCCCCTCTTGAAGGTTTTGAGGTTTTTGTGCTCCTTTGAGCTTTGCCCACCTTGTTGTGAGGCTTTGTAAACCTCTCTTCCAGAAATGAGCATCTAATTTTCTCAATTCTGAATTTACTCTCTACATTTACAATATGCCTTAAATTCAGTCTTTAAATTTCGCAATTTACTTTCCGCACATTTGGATTTGCCTCCCCTCCTTCTAAATGCTTGTGGATTTTATGCTAAGGATGTACGATTGACGGATGAGTCTTTTTCAGACTATATCCCAGTCATCTAGGCAAATATTGTGTTCTTCCTTGCAAAGAAATCGATCTTTTGATCTTTAAAGGATCACTCTTGGAAGATCGGGTTTTTGGTGTTCTTGTCTTGTGTTCTAGCTTGATATAATATGTAGAAAACCATCTAGGATTATCTTGATCATCATGAACCCACTAGCTAGCTGAGGGCCAAGTTTTTGGTTTTTGACCCGTTCTTGTGCACTCTTCCTTAAATTGGAAAAAGGTCGGAACTTTGATGTCAATCCTTGCGATTGAAGGTTGAAATAGGTTCCTGACATCCATAGGAAGGTGTCCACAAAGTTTCACGATGTTTGGATCAGCCGATCAAAAGATTCATCAATTTTCCTTTTGAGTCATGCTGATTTTTACTATTCACTGGACCGAGTTTACTGTAGCCCAGCACTACCGCGCTATAGTAACTTGGTAGTGCCGGGGGTATTGTTCATTCGGCAGTACCAAGGCTGTTCTGCGGTAGTGCCGCCCTTTGCTGAAGATTTTTGAAATTTTGTTTTCTCCACTTTGCTTTGATGGAGTAAAGTTCTTAGTTGGATCATTTTTAGTGAGGGATATTTTTAATTTGTGATCATTCACCCCCCTCTGATCGCTATTCCGGTCCTTCACAAATTGAAGGATTACTATGAATAATTTATTTCTGCTGTAGTTTTATTTATTTCCTAGTCTAAGCCCTGTGTGGCGTATTTGTGTAAGGATGACTTTAAGGTCCTTAAACAGGTTATATTTAATAGATGAGGGCTTTTATTATATTTCCGTTATGTATGATTGTGATATTCATCTATGTTGAGACTTTGTGCACTAGCGTGATCCTGAACTATTGTAGAATACACACTCACCCATTTTTCCCCGAGCTCAACCCCTTCTTCAACCTTTCTGGCCAAACTGTCGCCGTAGCAACCGCTCGGCACCATCGCGAGCTCTCCTTTGACCACCCTAGCACTCATTGACCGGTGCCCTAGGATCACATCACCCTCTTCTAGCCTTCTGAGATGTCGGCCAGTCGCGTCGAGCTCTCCTTCGTTGCCAGCGACTTCCCCTGTGCTTTCTTCTGCTTTGGGTCGCCGACACGCGGGACCGAGCTATCAACCTCCCCTTTCTCCTACGTGTGACTAGCCACTAACTCGTGGGCCAGCCATGTCAGCCTCCATGCTACCATTAAGTCACTACCCGCCAGACCCACCTGACAGCATGTTGTTTAAAACCGGGTTTAAACATGATGAGTATGACATGTGGGCCCAACTTGTTAATCTCTCCCCACACTGAGGCAACTCACTGACATAGTGACCCCACACGTTATTGCCTGTAGCAGTCCAAAAAACCCCAGGAAAATCCGAAAATGAGAAAAGACGTCTTTGCCTTATAGAACACGTATTTCCTATATTTAGTGAATTACCAAACTGATCAATATTCAAACTTTAATAACTTTTTTATTTTTTATCCAAATTGAGTTAAATAAATTTATAAATTCATATAAAATCATGTATTTTCATATTATGCAAAAATATTTCAAATTTGATGCTTGTACAAAATTTAAATTCCAAATTGAATTAAAGGCCTAGAATGTGTTCTACATGAAATTTTTGCTCCTGAATGAACTTCAAATTTATTGAAAAAAATTTCTATATGCTCCTGAAATCATAAATAGTTCATTTCTACAAAAATATTTAATTTTAAACCTTTGTGTAGAATTTTTGAATTGAAAATTCTAATTAAACTAGAACAGTCACTATTGGAAATTTGTAAACCCTAACTCCAAAAATGATGGTCTAAATATCCAAAAATAACTGAAACCTCAAGCACCACATGTCGGGACCCGAATATGCAAATCCGGACCCTCTGTGTATACTGCACTAGTCCAGGATCACGCTAGTGCACACAGGCTCAACATCAGTAAATATCACAATCATACATAGCGGAAATATTATGAAAGACATCATATGATATATACTACTAGTTGAATGACCTTATGGTCAACTTACATGACAATGCCTCTCAAGGCTGACCAACATATTAAACTGCAGCGGAATGAAATCGTAGATAACCCCTCAGTATACCACAGGCAACTGACAAGGCTTGCGCCCTAAACATTCGTCTCCTCCTGGAATCTTCCCTTCGGCATTGATGTAGACTCTTCAACTGGTGATGTTATTGTTGGCAAGGGTGAGTACTTAAAGCACTCAACAAGTTGTGCACAGAATGCAATTCTAACATAGCTACATGCAAGGCTTATTCCAAAGGATAGGCTATCATGGCTATTTTGCAACAAAGCAGTATTTATGAACAAATACAATAAATAGATTGTAAAGACTGTAAAACAAATATCAGTAATAGATAGATTCAACAATTCTCAAGTAAACCAAGTTTCCACTCCTAAGTCAAATTCCATCTTCCATATGGCATTCCGCCATCCCAACCAAGTTGTCCATTTAATTAAGCTAACCCTTAACTGTAATTCCCGAGCATTGCTCAATACCGCGAGCACGGCTATCCGAATAGTTTTACACTCTGCAGAGGTTATGCACTTTACCCATATGACATGATCGTCTCTTGGTGCCTTCCGGGTTAACACACTTCCTTTGGTGTGTCGGCGAAGAGATCACGACAAAGCCTTTACAATGCTCTGGCTTAATCCAGTACTACCCGCTAAGGTTTCAACACTGGTGGGTCTAAAAACCACAACCAGGGCCCCCCTCTTGCGCCATGTGAATTACTCCATAACTCGGGAACTCACACCGACCAAGATAGTACCAAAATTAAGACATTGCAAATTAATCGCCTAGGTGGCCCATACGGACATGTGGTTGCATGATTGACTCAGGTCAAAGGCTTGCAAGGTTAAGTCCTTAGAATGATCAGGGCAAGACATCCACATACCTTCTGCCCATTAGGCCCACCTTGGCATACTCGCCCCTTGTCACTTGCCCCAATCTAAGTAATTATCACCCAGTTGATTACCAAGCACCACATGCCATCAACAATTCAACATCATTGCGTGACATGACTCGCCACAACAACTCAATCTCATCGTGTGATTCCACATGACACACAAGTTCATAATATTGTTCCATATTCCATTAATCAAGATTAATTATCAATGATTCTGACACATGTGATGACGTGGCATGGCTAAGCAACTAATCTGAACTAATCCTCCAATGTTGATTATAATTATTAACCAACTATATTTAACCAATCTAGGGTGACAATGGATCATGGCATACAATGACAAGGTAGGGTGTAGATCAACCTGGTATATTAGCTAAACCCAATCTAATTTAAAACAATTGTATATTTGAAATATATGCAATAGGGTAAAACAAACATAGCAATTTTATAAACATAGGTTCAACATGATCAAAGCACAACTTGCCTTATAACAGCCCTTATTCTTGTTCTCGGACCTTGGTCTTGAGTCGACGAATCTTCCTCGGATGCGTTGCACAATTTAACGTCTACGCGAAACGAGAGAGAACAACAAATAAACACCAAAACAGAGAGAAAACAAATTCTAAAAATTAAATAAAATTCACCATTAAATAGATCTCAATTTTATAAATTTTTAGAAATTTGAATCACCTCAATCGGAGCTCGTATGAAGGAGAACGGCCTTGGAGAAGATTCAAAAATCATAAAAACCTGAAAATTGGAAATATCAAATTTAAACGAATTATTTTTCTAAAGGAAAAACGGGTTTATTGCGTCACTGCTGACGCAAGGCTGACGTGCGGGACCCTCGGTCTATGGACCCAGTCCATAGGCTTTGACGAATAATAATAAAAGGGGTACCCTAACGGCCTAAGGTGACCACGGCCTCCAGCCAAGCCCAGCAGCCGCCAAGATCACGGAATTCCACCGAGCTAAGCTCGCCAAGGGTCACGGCTCGAAGCCTTTGCCAAGATCACTCTGCCAAGGGTCACGTCGCCTTTACGCACGTACGCACCCACGAATGGGGTCAATCAAAGTGACTATACGAGGGCCGGTGGCTCCTTCCCCAGAAGGTTTACATGGCTGACCGAAGTCATGCTCCGAGTCCCATCGGCCGGTCACATACAAAGACGAAGACACGCCGCTCGCGAGGCGGCGCCACGCCGAGCACAAGAACGTCAACACCGTAAGGTTCGCAGAGGCGTGTACGCCGCTTCTCGAGAAATACCTAACTGCCCTGACCAACTAAGCTACCGACCCGGCATGGGCAAAACTGAGCGCTGATCAGTCAGCAGAACGAAGGACCGAAGCTCCTAGTGTAGGTCGTCTCGTCCTCTCCCAATTTCCGATGTAACCTGCCCCTTCCTTTCGTATAAAGGAGGCGGGAGCTCCGTGAGAACGAGGAGAGAGGAGAGAAAAAACAACAGGACCGGGAGCGCCGTCGAACCCATCTCGCTAAGTCGTTGGCTGTAAGGACCCGAATCCACTGATTCGAACCCACTGTGTTTACCGCACTAGTCCCAGGATCAACGCTAGTGCACACAGCTTAACATTGGTACATATCACATCATACACAACGATAATAGAATAATAGTTCATTTATTGATATAGCTAAATGTATGATCTTATGACCAACTTACATTGTTAAGCCACGCAGGGCAAGACTGAAAATATAAACTAATAATTAGCAATGGAAAGTAGAAACGTAGATGGCTCATCGGTTCACCACAGCAACCGACAAGGCTCGGACCCTAATGACTCGTGTCTTCTTGGGCTTCATCTTCCAACACAGTGTAGATTCTTCAACTGTTGATTATTGTTGTTTGGCAAGGGTGAGTACTTAAAGCACTCAACAAGTTGTGCATGTAATGCAATTCTATGTATCTATATGTAAGGTTTATTCCAATGGACGAAGCTATCATGGCTATTTTGCAATAAGCGACATTTATGAACAAATACAATAAATAGATTGTAAAGATCAGAAACAAATAACGATAATAAATAAATTCAGTATTTCTCAGGTAAACCAAGTTTCCAATCCTAAGTCAAATTCCATCTTCCACATGGCATTCCACCATCCCAACCAAGTTGTCCAATTTATTAAGCTAACCCTTAACTGTAATTCCCGAGCATTGCTCAATACCGCGAGCACGGCTATCCGAATAGTTTCACACTCTGCAGAGGTTATGCACTTTACCCACGTGATACAACCAAACACCACCAAGGCGAGTGATTATAACAAAGCCTTTACAATGCTCAATTAACTGATACTACCCGCTAAGGATTCAACATCGTGGGACTGGTTACCACATCCAGGGCCCCCCTCTTGCGCCATGTGAATTACACCATAACTCGGGAACTCACACCGACCACGATAGTATCAAGATTAAGACATTACAAATTACTCAGCTAGGCTGGCCCATACCAGACATGTGGTTGCATGGTTGACTCAGGTCAAAGGCTTGCAAGGTTAAGTCCTTAGTGTGATCGAGGCAAGACTTCAACATACCCTCTGCCCATCAGGCCCACCTTGGCATCCTCGCCCCTTGGCACTTGCCCCAATCTAAGTTATTATCACCCAGTTGATTACCAAGCACCACGTGCCATCAACAATTCAACATCGTTGCGTGACATGATTCGCCACAACAACTCAATCTCATCGTGTGATCCCACATAGCACACAAGTTCATAACATTGTTCCATATTCCACTAATCAAGATTAATTATCAAAGATTCTGGCACATGTGATGACGTGGCAAGGCTAAGCAACTATTACGGACTAAACCTCCAATGTTGATTATAATTATTAACCAACTATATTAAACCAATCTAGGGTGACAATGGATCATGGCATACAATGACAAGGTAGGGTATAGATCAATCTGGTATATTAGCTAAGCCCAATCTAATTTGAAACAGATGTATATTTGAAATATATGCACTAGTGTAAATCAAACATAGCAATTTTATAAACATGGGTTCGACATGATCAAAGCACAACTTGCCTTGGAATAGGTCCTGATCTTGATCTGAAGCTTGCCCTTGGGTTGCTAGGTCTTCCTCCGGCGCCGCACAATTCAACGCCTACGCTGCATCAAGAAGAAAAGCAAATAAATACCAAAACAGAGAGCAAATGAACTCCAAAAATAAAATAAAATTCACCATTAAATAGATCTAAATTTTACAAATTTTTAGAAACTGGAATCACTCAAACCGAGTTACGATGCAAAAGATATAGCCTTTTGAAATTTGAAATAACATCAAATCGTAAAATCGAAATTCGAAATTAACAGATTTATTTTTATTCGAAAAAACTGATTATTGCGTCATCATGACGTCACGCAAGGCGTCGGCTGGACCGAACTAATCGGGTGGCGACACGCTGCTCGGGCGTATGGACCGGTCCACGAACTCGCACTGCTCACGGTGAGACTCGGCCACGGCGCCAAGACTGGGCGCGACACGCGGCGACGCCCGTCGGTTGCGGCGACGGCGCAACTGGTGCACCCAGATTCCATCGGACGGCCGCCGATCGATGCACACGCTGCAAGATCACGAGCACGGGTTTTAGATCCAACGAACGGCGGTTAAAGAAGGTTTTACAGCCCACCGAGGACACGCGTCAGATTCGAGACGCCGACGAAGATCCAACGGACCAAAGCTTCTCCGCTAATGGCGCCGCCGAGACAAAATCCGCCGCGAAGAAGACGACGATACTCGCGAGACGCCGGCGAAGTTCGACGACGAGGTCTTGCGATTCGATGCGGCATGGAACGGGAACTCAACGCACCCAAGGGCTCCTTAAATAGGCGGCCGGAGGAGCGACGGGCGATGGACACGGACTCGAGTCCACCGGAGACACGGCGAGCGCGGAAGAGTCCAAACGGAGACGATAATCGACACCCTACGATTTAAGATCAACGCCAAGCCTCACGCAACGTGGCACAATTCACGCCGATCCAAAGATCTAACTACCGAGAGTCTAGGGTTTCCTATACGCACCCGATCGTCGGATGACGATCTAACTACCGACGCCACGCTCGAAGTTGGGCTCAGGTCTGCACGAGCGGGCGGCCGCCACGTAGATGGGCTACTACCGCCATCGCTCTGTGTTTTTCCGAAGGTTTTTCAATTAAATTAATTCCAGAAATTCATTTAATTTGTTTTAGGCAATAAAATAATCCGGAAAAAAAATCCAAGAAAAATCTCATAAATACTTTGAGACATTCTGGACTTAAATAAAATATTTTTGGCAAAACTTTATTTTAACTTTGCACCGATTTAAATACTTTTGAATAAAAAGCAATAAACTTGAAATAAGAATTAATTCAAATAAATCCAGAAAAATCCAAATAAATTCCAGAAAATCACAAATGCACAAATAAGAAATAAAAACTTAATTAAGCCAAATTTTGGGATGTTACATTGGCACTCTCGCTTGTAAACCTTGTGCAGTCATCTGTGCTAAATAGAATACAACGCCACCACACTAATCGGAGTAGGGATCTTTCATCAACGAAAGATACATCTTGGACTTCGAGTCTAACCATTCAGGAGTGGAACGCGCGAATTTCTTAGACTTACAAATTTACTTGCCGGTGCTCAAACGCCGGCGGTTGGTGCGCCTGTAGGGTCTTCGTGCGTCTTCATCATCATCTCCGATTCCGCTTGCCTCTCGATGGCATCTTCCACCGCGACGGCATGGTCGCCAGGAAGCCGATTTGCCGCTCCTCAACTTTGTCGTCACCTCGGCGGGAGGGCTTACGCCGCCCTCGCCGCCACCGAGTTCCGGCGCCACCAAAGCTCGGCGCCATCTCCAACGACCTCGCCAGCCCGGCTTGGGGCGCCTGCGAGTCGAGACCGAGCTCGAGGAGCGCTCCGCCACGCTTGGCGAAAGCTCCGCGGGCTCGGACAGTGATCAGATCACCTCGCAGCTCGCGACTTGTGGCTATGGCGGCTACATGCCGACCTCTATCCACGAGCTGTTGGAAGACTCTTCCACCACGACTCAGCCTCCGATACGGAGTACCCGCCACGGACGGCACTCGCGAGTGCAACATGGCGCACGGCCGACTTAATCATAACCCCGCGGTTAAGGGGTCCCCATCCGGCGACCGAGGCGCAGGAGGGGGAACACCCGCGATCATCATGCCAACGCGCCAAGCCCGCCGCGCCAACTCCAGCGATAACGCCAAGAGCTGGATAGGCAAAGGGTCGAGCTCGACCAACTCTAGGCCAACTCGAGCGGGATGAGCCCGCGACTCAAGACATGCCCGGCGACGCAAGGACGCGTCGTGCACACCACAAGCCGGCGGAAGAATCAGATGGCCCTCGCTTCTTCCCCATGCAAGCGTAACGTGGCGCGGCCGCGATGTTACTTCGAGGCCTTCCGAATCGGCCGACCCGAGGCCAAGGCCACATACCGTAACCTCGGGTGGTGGAGCGCGGCGCGTGTAACACATGCAGCCTCCGGCTCCTATCGCCCGACGCCACCTCGCCACCGGGCCCGCACCGCCGCCCGGCCGGCTGGTCGGCAAGGCGGCGCCACACCACGAGCTGCCCCAGCTCGCGACCCGCGCGCGGCGCTCGGGGACGCTTACGACGTTCGCGCCACCCGAGGCGCAAAGAAAGGCGGCGGAGGAAGCCGCCCACTCGCAGATAGTGGACGGCGGGCGCCACCGCCGCAGCCCAAGCCCCGATGGTCGGACCACAAGCCGCCAGGGATCCGACAGCGGATTTCCTGCCGATTCGGCGCCCACTAACATCGCCAAGTACATCGGGCCACAAACCTGTGTGTCGGCTTGAAGACTACCGGCTCGCATGTCGGGCGGGGAGCGACGGATGATCTCTTCATCATCCAAGACCTCCCATCTACCTTGTGGACTCGGCCCGAGCTTGGCTTGAGTACTTGCCCGCCGTAACTGTCAGAATCGGGCCGACTTGAAGACCCTCTTCGTCGGCAACTTCTGTGGCACTTACAAGCGCCCGCAACTCCGGGACTCGGGATGCAAGCGGCAGCGGTGAAACCCTCCGGATTATATCCGGCGGTTTTCCCGCCAAGGTAACGAAGCTCCCGACATCTCCGACGCCGATGTCGTGGGAGCGCTCATCTACGGTACCTCTCGCAAAGCCCGGTGCACAAACCGGGCCGCTCAAGCCCAGACCACTAAGGAACTCTCGACATCGCCACTCAACCACGCCCGACGAGGAGGCGTGTGGGGCTATCTTCAAGGAGGAAAGGCCCAGAAGAGCCCGACGTCCGATCGGATCCATTTCCGACCGCCCGGCAAGCTTAAGCGGCATGGAAAATAGGTCCGCGAGCTCCGTGGTCGCCATCGCCAACCGCCTCGTCAGCGGCGGCGCGACCGCCGCCGCTACCGACTACATCGAAATTGATGGACACCCGTTCAACCACGGGTTCCCCGTCAAACATAAGTACCGGATCGAAGTCTCGAGGCACTTCTTTCCGCGCCCGCGACGCCGGGCAAAGGAAAGAGCACCACGACCCGCGGCCGGAGAAGAAGGCGACGACGAGTTCCCGAACCCGACGGCCGCCTCATGATCTTTGGCGGACGGCGTGGTTACGCCGACAAGCGCCGGCTCAAACTCGCCCACCGTGAGGTCCACACCACTTCACCGCCGCCCTCAATACCTCCGATGGTCGAATTCGGCCACCTTTGATCGGCCGATCACCGACCACGCCCCCACCGGAAGATACCCGCCGTGGTCGACCCCATCGTGGGAAGAAGCGCCACTAAGGCGCCATGGATGGTGGAAGCGGCCTCAACATCCTCTACGTTGAGACGCCGACGCCATGGGGATTCCTCGCTCGAGTCTCCGACCGAGCAGGCTCCTTTCCATGGCGTCATCCCCGCCAACAGCCCATTCGCGCCGCAGATCGACCGCCGTCACCTTTGGGGAACCAGGAATTTCCGCACCGAGACCTCACTTTCGAGGTTGCGGATTTCCCCACTCCTATCATGCCATCTTAGGGCGGCCATGCTACGCCAAGTTCATGGCGCCCCGCCACGCCTACCTCAAACCAAGATGCCCGCCCCGAGGAGTCATCACGTGGCATCATCTTTTCAGCTTTTCCTACAATCGCGAGCGCAGTAGCCAGAGCTCGGCGAGTCATCGCGTCTGCCGAGCTCGATAACCTCGTGAGGGAAGCCTCCGAGTCCGCCTCGAGTCCAAAGAAGTCGGCGGGATCCTTCAAACCGCCGAGGACACGAAGGAGGTCGCGGTCGATCCCTGCGATCCGACCAAGACCGTTCGGGTCGGAGCCACGCTCCCCGCCAAATAGGAAAGCGCGCTCGTCGACTTCCTCCGCGCCAATAATGACGTCTTCGCATGGAGGACCTCCGACATGCCAGGAATCCCAAGGGAAGTCGCCGAGCACTCCCTGAGCATCCGACCAGGCTCAAAGCCGGTCGCCCAACGCCTGCGCCGCTTCGACGAGGAGAGGCGCAGGATCATAGGGGAGGAGATCGCCAAGCTTTTGGCCGCAGGGTTTATAAAAGAGGTCCGCCACCTCGAGTGGCTGGCCAACCCTGTGCTTGTAAAAAAGAAAAATGGGCAATGGAGAATGTGTGTTGACTACACAAGTCTCAACAAAGCATGTCCCAAGGATCCGCTCTCTTGCCTCAAGATCGACCAAGTCGCCGACTCCACCGCTGGGTGCGAGTCTCTCTCCTTTTGGATGCCTACACAGCTACCACAGATAGCATGAAGGAGTGCGACCAACTCGCGACTTCCTTCATCACGCCGTTCGGCTCGTTCTGCTACGTTACAATGCCGTTCGGCCTAAAGAACGCGGGCGCTACATACCAGCGATGTATGCAAACGTGCTTCAACAACCAGATTGGCCGCAACGTTGAGGCCTATGTGGACGACATCGTCGTAAAGACCAGGAATGCGCACGACCTTATTGCCGACCTGGAAGAGACTTTCGTGAACCTCCGACAGTTCCATATAAAGCTCAACCCCGAAAAATGCGTCTTCGGGGTCCCCAAGGGGAAGCTGCTCGGCTTCATCGTCTCTGAGCGAGGAATCGAGGCCAATCAGGAGAAGATCTCGGCGATCGCAAGAATGGGCCCGATTCCCAATCTCAAAGGGGTCCAGAGGCTAGCAGGGTGCCTTGCCGCCTTGAGCCGTTTCGTGTCTCGCCTCGGCGAGCGCGGAATGCCGCTCTACAGGTTGCTCAAGAAATCCGACCACTTCACTGGACCTGGAGGCTCGAAACCTCACCGCCTGAAGACCTTCCTATCCTCCTCCAATCTCGGTCGCCTGCATCAGGCGAACCATCGCTCCTCTACATCGCCGCCACCGCTCAAGTCGCGGTCACGGCCCTTGTGGTGGAACGAGCGGAGGAAGGTCGGGAACTCAAGGTACAACGGCCAATTTACTTCATCAGCGAGGTTCTTTCCGAGTCCAAGGCTCGGTACCCTCAGGTGCAGAAGCTGCTCTACGCAGTGCTCACCGCCAAGAGAAAGCTCGTATATTACTTGACCAAGACGTCACGTGGTGACCGTGATCCCCGCTCGGCGAGATCATCCGCAACCGCGACGCCTCCGGGAGGAAAGCCAAGTGGGCACTCGAGCTCAGCGGTTACGGCATAACATACGTCCCTCGGACAGCGATCAAGTCGCAGGTCCTTGCAGACTTCGTCGCCGAATGGACCGAAGCCCAGGCACCACCGGTGATCGAGGACCCCGAGTACTGGACAATGTACTTTGATGGATCCTACACCAAGAACGGCGCGAGCGCAGGAGTCGTCATCATTTCCCCACTCGGGAACAAACTTCAATACGCCATCAGGTTGCTCTTCGATGCGACCAACAACATAGCCGAGTACGAGGCTCTCGTCAACGGTCTCCGGATCGCTGCCGACCTCGGCGCTCGCCGACTCCGCGTCCGCGGGGACTCCAAGCTCGTCGTCGACCAGGTCATGAAGGCTTCGGAGCCGCGAGACGCCCGTATGGCTGCATACTGTCGGGAAGTACGCAAGCTCGAGGAGCGGTTCAAAGGTTTCGAGCTCCAAAACAGCTACAGACGCCACAACAGTGAGGCTGATTGCCTAGCCAATCTTGCCTTCAGCAAAGGGTCAGTCCCACCCGGGATTTTCGTCTGCGACCTCCTGCGACCTTCCATCTCGTTGGACTTGGTGACAGAGCGGTCTCCCGATCCACCTGGCACGGTCACCCCGACCGCCGCGTGATCGGCATGATCGGGTCGGATCAAACCGCAGCGTGTTGGCAATGAATCCGATCGAGGAAGCTCTTCATCAATCGCTTGACGGATGGGTCGCTCCCTCGACCCGACCGAGGCCCGGCGCCCGCTTCGGCGGGCAAAATCTTTCGTCTGGTCGGTCCGCACCTTTACAAAGGAGCCTCGTGGGTCCTCCAGAGGTGCGCTCGCCGACCAAGGAAGCACCGCACGCTCGATATCCATGGCGGGTTTGCGGTCACCATGTCGCACTCGATCCTCGTTGGAAAAGCCTTCGACAAGGTTTTATTGGCCGATCGCGTGTCCGACGCCGAGCGATCGTGCGCACTGCGAAGGGTGCCAATTCTTTGCGGCTGACACATTTGCCACCAAGCCTCGCAGACGATCCCCATCACTTGGCCGCTTGCGCTTGGGGACTTGATCCGTCGGGCCCTTCAGAAGGCGCCAGCCGCTTTACTCATCTCCTAGTCGCGGTGGATAAATTCACCAAATGGATAGAGGCTAAGCCGGTCGTGAACGCCACGCCGATACAAGCGCCATCTTCTTCCGCGACATCGCTTTTTGGTTCGAGTCCCCAACTCTATCATCACCGACAACAGCGACGCAGATTCACGTGAAAGGAGTTCCTCGAGTTCTCGCGACGACTTCAACATCCGTGTCGATTGGGCAGCCGTGGCCCATCCGCTGACTAATGGCCGTCGAAGCGTGCAAACGGCATGATCCTTCGTGGACTCAAGCCACGGATCTTGATCGGCTCAAGCACTGCGGGCGGTGGGTGGCCGAGCTACCCTCGTTCTCGAGCTGCGGATCACGCCCACCCGAGCGATCGGGTTTACACCGCTCTTCATGGTGTTCGGCGCCGGCCGTTTGCCAACGGACCGAGTATGGCGCCCAAGACTACAAGCCTTCGATGAGGCTCGGGGGCTCGCCTCGCAACAAGACGCCATCGACCAGCTCGACGAGGCGCATGACGTGGCCATCCTGCGATCGGCCAAATATCAACAAGCTCTGCGACGCTACCACAGCCACCAGATTCGAGGGCGATCCTTTAACGCTGGCGACCTTGTCCTTCGGCGGGTCCAAACCAGAAAAGACAAGCATAAGCTATCGCGCCCTGCGAAGGCCCCTTTACCGTCGTAGAGGTTCTCCGACCTGGCACCTTTCGACTCAAGGACGCCGACGGTCGCATCCTTCCGAATGCTTGGAACATAGAAAAGTTAAGGCGATTCTATCCCTAAACTCTTTTTTCCTGGCATATTCTCTACCTTTATCTTTTCGAGCACCGTCGCCTCGCGACGCTCGGCTGCCCCTGGCGCCTGCTCGGGCCGCCTAGTTGACGTTTATGCGGTCGGTGACCGACTAACCACAAGGTCGATTCCAAGCGGTAACCTCTCGACCAAGCGTTACGGCCACGCCCACCGCTATGGTTGCTAAGTAGCGCTTTGCGGAAGAAGGAAGTGCCCGAGTGGAATGACCTTTAGTCACGGGAACACTCCTCCCGCGCTAACTCGGCTAGCTCACGCGCCATGCGGATCGGTGACCGACTAACCATAAGGCCAATCCCGAGCGGTAACCCTCTCGACCTGCGCACGCCTCGCCCCGCGGCTATGGTTGCTAAGTAGCGCTTTGCGGAAGAAGGAAGTGCCCGAGTGGAGTGCCCTTTCACCGATCGGAACACTCCCCCGCAAGAGACTCGGCTAGCTCACGCGCTTATGCGGGTCGGTGACCCGACCGTCACGAGGTCCTCCCCAGCGGTAATCCTCTCGACCCGTGCACTATGGCCACTTCGCCGGCGCTATGGTTCTAATACTTTGCGGAAGAAGGAAATGCCCGAGTGAGCGATCTTTTGTCGGTCGAACAGTCCGATCCTCACAAGGCGCATAATCACGAGTAACCAAGGTTCCTATCCTCTTAGCCCCCCTCGAAGCAATCCGACCTACGCATAAGTGACCTTTGCTGTCCTTAGAGCTATGGCCGGTCAAGCGCTCGCCAAAAACACAGAAGGGGCAAGAGCGTATTGGAATTTGTTAAACTTAAAAATTGCTTGCGAGCATGATAAGTCTTTACAAATTAAAGAAGGTTAAATCTAACTAATTCGTCCTTCCTCGAGGGCGACCTGCGGCGAGACGTGGCTAGCGACCTCCCGAGCATGCGGCTCCACCAGGAGCTCGAACCTGTCGATCTCCCCGTCGGTCCGGTTCCCGGCGACGCCACTACTCACTACCGCAAGGTCAATACCATCGTAGTGCGAGATGGTGTTGACCAGCGCGGAGGAAGCTCCGAGCGCCGCACCAGCGATCACCGCCTTCTCAATGCGCTCCGGAACTCAGGCCAGCGAGGGTGCTAGAGAACTCGGGCCTGCTGCGGCTCCAAGGACCAGGGCGCAGACGTCCTGGCCGGCCCTGCGAAGGGCCTCCAACTCCGCGGCTAGCTCAGCCCGATCGTTTTTAGCAACCTCCGCCACGCCAGAGCCGCTGGCCCCGCTGCGTACCGCTTCACACGGGCTCGCTGGCGCCCTTCCGCTCCTCAACCGCAAGGCCCAAGTTCTTCTGCGTCTCGCAGATGACAACGGCGCCGATGATCACGACTCACGAAAAGTCCCGCAGAACTAAATAAAAGCCGAGACCTTACGGCCGCGGAGGTCGCCGCTTGTCGACCTCTTGCCCGACCGCCCATAGGAAGTCTTCAAGGAGGACAGATCCTTCCGAGCGGCTCCCGCCTGAGCGACTCGGTCGGCATCCTTCCGAGCCTGGTCTCGCCGGTCGCAGACGGTTCGCTTCGCGCTTGCACCGCTACCGGGCGGTGGTGGCGGCATTCTAGCAACGGTGGCCTCGCCAAGGAGGACTCGAGCCCACCACCTTCGCCCTTAGGGACTGGGCCTCAGCGCCATCGAAAGAGCTCAGGCTGCCCTCAAGCTCCCGGCGACCTTCGCGCCCGATCGCCTCGCGCTCGGCGCTTTCTTGAGCTGCGCAACTCAAGGCGCAATGGTCGCGTTTTTCTTTGACAACCGCCCACTGGCTGTCTGAGCCAGCCTGCAGATGATACAAGGTGATGACTAACCATTAGTCTCACAGGCGCGTGTGTCAAATTTTATAAGTTGGGTTCCTTCGCTAACTTACCAGGCTAATCGGCTTGACTTCGACCATCGTGGTTCAACGCCTACCGAGGATTCCAGATAAAGAGTCAGGCCCTTTCGGACCAGCTCCATCTCCGCTTCAAGCGCCCGTAACGCTGGTCAAGAGCGATCCACTCGCTTCTTCTCGTCCCGCCCACCGACCTCGACTCGGGGCCTCCTAAGCTGGCTCGTCGCGTCGCTTCGGGCGGGCGCCACTCGACTGCGAGCACCATCGGCAACGATGGTAGGATCGGTCCCCCCAGGTCCCCTGCGACCTCCTCTTGGGACTCGGTCGGCGCCCCATGGGCGCAGGGGTCGGCACTTGTGCACCACCACCGCTTCTACCGGCACGATCATCGGCGGCGCCATCATCTCTTCTTCCGCAGGCCACCACATCGGTCGGCCGTGTCCCCAACCGAGGCGTTGGAGGCTCGCCACGACTCGACCTCGTGGGCAGCGTGCCTCTGGCCGCCAAAGACCACGATCGGCGCCGACCGACCGGGCGATCCGAACTTCCTGTGGTGTCGTCCTCGCGGAATCGCCACAGACGCCCCACGGTCACACCAAAGATAGGCGCTGACGTGGCGACATTCTAAAAGCGATTCGAACGGCTTTTTCGCAAATATGTTTGAACAAAAGAAGTACTTCATCGAGCCGAGCGGGTGCGGGCAGCGCGCGCTTCTTCACCGGCCCTCCGAGGGGCGATCCGCCGGTCGCTTCCTAAAGCCGCTTCCATCAAGGCGCGATAATGGCAGCGATCGCACCTCCGCTCGAGGCCTCTCAGCGCGGTTCTCGTGGTGTTCCTCCGCGGATCCGCGATCGGATCACCACCGATCGGGCGGTCGGAAGGAAACCCACAAGACGCTGCGGATCGGTGCTCCCACTGCTTTGCCGGTGGAGGTTGCACTCACAAGCAGCTGGCCTCCGACACGCCGCAAGCGCCCTCGCCAAGGCTTCTTCTTCTTCTTCCTCTCCTCCTTCCGCTTCTGCGGAGGAGTCGAAGGCCGCGTTTCGCCTCGAGCGGCCGCCTCACTTCCTTGTCTCCCGAGCGTGCCCGGAGGACATGCCCAAGAGTCCTCGAAGATAAAAACACCGATCGCACTGGTGTTAAACGCAAGGAAAACAGGGCGGAAGAGGTCCAACCAAACTACTGTGTTTGGAGGGGGCGCCGAGAATGGCTCCGGTGGCCGCCGCGCCTCCGTGGCGCCTTCCCATGACGGCGTCACCCGGCCGACTCTCCGTGGCGGCTACTGGCTCCGCCATCCTCATCCGTCGAACGCCTCCTCGAGACGAAGGGGCGGGCCTATGTGCGAGAGGTTGCACGGCATCCCCATGAAGGCACGCACGACCACGCCCCTGTGAGCCCTCGCCTCCTTAGGGCCCCGACCGCTCCACGATCGTGGCCACCTTGTTCTTCTCTCGCTTCGGGCGCCCGCCCACTCCTCCCGCCACGGAAGATTGCCGGTGAAAGGAGGGGCGCTGTCTCCGACGTTCTGAGCATAGAACCACTCAGAGCGCCACCCCTTGTTGGACGACGGCAGCTTGACCTCGAGGTACTCCGTGCTCCGGCCGGACCGAAGCTGGAGGGCCAGGCCACCAATGGGCGCCGCCGCGTCCGTCGGCTTGTCTTTCCAGAGCCTCGCTTGGAAGAAATGTCTCCACAACGCCCAATGCGGCTCGATTCCGAGGAAAGCCTCGCAAAGGGTGATGAATATGGCGATGTGAAGGACCCCATTGGGGTTAAGATGGTGCGCCTCCGCCTTGTAATGGAAGAGCAGCCCCCGAACGAACGGGTGCAACGGCAAGCCGAAGCCACGCTCGAAAAAAGAGGCAAGCACCACGACTTCGTCATCCCTCGGCGAGGGGGCAGTCGCTCCCGTCGGCACCCTCCAACCGGAGAGATCTTGCGCGGGGAGGAAGCCCTTCTTCACCAAGCCAAGCGCACGACTGCTCTGGGCGAAGCACTCCGGCCATGACATCCTTGCGAAAGAGACGACGGAAAGACGAGGAGAAGAGAAGGTTAAGTTTCCTTTTCCTTGGCTCTTTGTCGATCTTTTTTGTCTCAGGGACAGGAGACGAGGAAAGCCAACAAGCGTAACTACTCAAAGCGCCCCGGCAGCGTATATATATAGAAGACGAGCAGGCACCGACCGAACAGACGCCCCCTCGAGCGAAGCGTCGTGCCCACTCACGCCAGCCTGGTAACTCCCGGTTCCCAATTCCACTCCGCATTTAATCCTCGACAAAACGGCAGAACCTTAAAAGCCGCCGCCCCCGGGCAGAGCGTCCTAACCTCTCGGTCTCCGCCCTGAGGCCAGGACGGTTGCTCCGAGGCACGCGCGAGGCCCACCGGGGCCGCGCCCCCAAAACGGCAAAGCCCGGCGGTTTGCGCCAGGACCCACTAAAAGCTGCGGGTTCAAAGGGCCTACCCCACCAGATGGGCATAAGGCGCCCAATAAACTTGAGCAAGGGATAAGTAGGAGGTGAGCCCACGGGGGCCTCGGTTAGGTCGGCCGACGACCCAATCGCCTCCACTCGCGTCGAGACCATACTTAACACTCTCCGGGAGCTCATCGATGAGCGATACGGTATGCCGGGTCGCGAACCACCCAGGCCCATACGGATTGAGTAGAGAAAGGTTTTTATGGGTCGCCCCACACAGGCTGTGACACCCTACTCGGGACCGTCCGCTCGGAAGGGTCCCCTGGGTGGGACCTCCAGACCCACTCGGACTACCTATTATAAAGCTCCACGAGCACGGCATTCAAACCAACGCGGTAAACGCGCGCCGCTCACCCTCCGTGTCCCACACCGCGGATGGGGTATCGTGTGGGATAGACGGTGGCCACCTCTCGCAGCTCCCTCGCGAGACGAGGACTGGGATGGATGCCTCACGCCCGCCTACGACGAAATGAGCCTACGCCCGCCACGACGTAAAACGAGCCTACGCCCGGCCACGACGTTAAGCGAGCACTCGGACACCGAACCTCCGCAGAGGCATCGCGGTCGCCCCTAAACCAAGCACGGTCTAGCTACGACGTTAAACGAGCACTCTGACACCGAACCTCGCGCGAGGCATCGCGGCGCCCTGCCGACCAAGGCACGGTCTAGCTACGACGTTAAACGAGCACTCGGACACCAACCTCGCGCGAGGCATCGCGCGTCGTCCCCGCCGACCAAGGCACGGCCTAGCTACGACGTTAAACGAGCACTCGGACACCGAACCTCGCGAGAGGCATCGCGTCGCCCCGCCGACCAAGGCACGGTCTAGCTACGACGTTAAACGAGCACTTTCGGACACCGAACCTCGCAGCGAGGCATCGCGGTCGTCCCTGCCGACCAAGGCACGGTCCAGCTACGACGTTAAACGAGCACTCGGACACCCGAACCTCGCGCAGAGGCATCGCGGTCGTCCCTGCCGACCAAGGCACGGTCCAGCTACGACGTTAAACGAGCACTCGGACACCCGAACCTCGCGCAGAGGCATCGCGGTCGTCCCTGCCGACCAAGGCACGGTCTAGCTACGACGTTAAACGAGCACTCGGGCACGCGAACCTCGCGCAGAGGCATCGAACAACTCAAACAACTCAAAACGAAGACATCCATAAAGGAAAAAGAGATTTCATTATAGGCCGACAGGCTCAAACTTTACACAACTTTGCGGTATAATGCTCGACAGTTACAAAAATTGTTATGCTACACTACGGCAGGGCCTCCTCCGCTCCAAAGCCTTTTAACATCCGTACGGCACCGGCGGCACCAACGACATATTGGTAGGCCCTTGCCTAGTCGACGGGACGGCCGCCGCTGATATGGAACGGTGCGCCGATGCGCCTCCTGCCGTTCAGCAACATCGACGCAGCCGCACCAACTACAGTCGGCGTCCTCGCGCCATCGCCTCTAGGAGGGCCCCCCTTGCTACCTCAAGTCTCGGGACGACCTCGAGTAGCGCATCGACGACAACAGCATCACGGGTTGCAGCTTCTTCCTCTCGGAGTTCGGCCATCGCCTGGTCGAACTTAGCCCAAAGCTCAGCCAAGGGATCCTCTTCTTCTGCCCCGGCATCATCACCAAAAGCAAAGGCCAAAGGGTGCCCCGAAGCCATAGTCGAGAAAACAAAAAGGATTCTCGTTTAAAGGTTCATCACTCAAGCGAGCCGTGGCGTCCTTATATACCCGGACAAAGGAAGATTGAACGCCTCCAGAATAAATGCAAGCGTCGGAAAGCGGCGCTCTTCACGTAATCCGGCGATCCAGGAAGACGAGCGGCGAGACGCGCTAAGTCAGGCGCGTGTACGCGACGCAGGTGATTCAAAGCCCCGCGGATTGAATGACCGAGCAAAATTCCAAGGCGGCCGTCGGATCGTTGGGGTACACTGCGAAATCGCTGACCCAATCGGTCGGGCCGACCGCATGGGCGATCACTATTCTCAACCCTCAACGAATCTGCAGAAATCGCCGAGGGTTCGGGGCTCCGGCGAATACTAATAAAAGGGTTACCCTAACGGCCCAAGGTGACCGCAAATGGCCTCAAACACGCTCAAGCCCAACGGGCCGTTTCACCCACCACCGACCGAAGTACTGCAAAGCCACACGGAATTCCTTCCGACCGACCAAGGAATGTCTCCGACCGAGCTAAGCCCCGACCTCCTCGGTGAGGCGGCCCCGGCTCCAACCAAGCAGGCTCCCGACCCTCGCAGAAGTCGGAATCCCGACCGATCGTGCAAGATCACTCCCGCCAAGGGTCACGTGTCGAAGCCTTTGCAGACGATCGCCACGCACCCCACGAGAACGGGTCAATCAAAGTGACTATACGAGGGCAGGTGGCTCCTTCCCCAGAAGGTTTACATGGCTGACCGAAGTCATGCTCCCAGTCCCATCAGCCGGTCACATACAGTACGAAGACACGCCCTCTCCCGAGGCAGCGCCCACGTCAGGCGCAGCAACGTCAACACCCGTAAGGTTCGCAGAGGGCAGGTACGCCGTTTCCCGGAGAAATACCTAACCGCCCTGACCAACTAAGCTACCGACCCGGCATGGGCAAAACTGAGCGCTGATCAGTCAGCAGAACGAAGGACCGAAGCTCCTAGTGTAGGTCATCTCGTCCTCTCCCAATTTTCGATGTAACCTGCCCCTTCCTTTCGTATAAAAGGAGGCAGGAGCTCCCGTAGAAAAGGGAGAGAGGGAGAGAAAAAAAACAACAGGACCGGGAGCGCCGTCGAACCCATCTCGCTAAGTTGTTGGCACTCTCGATTGTAAACCTTGTGCAGTCATCTGTGCTAAATAGAATACAACGCCACCACACGAACTGGAGTAGGGATCTTCTGCCCGAACCAGTATACATCTTGGACTTCTGAGTCTAACCATTCAGGGAGTGGAACGCGCGACCCCTTAGACTTACAAATTTACTTGCCGGTGCTCGAAACGCCGACAGGCTTCAACAGTCCACGGTGGACCGGGCTCACGGAACAGCGCTAGGGCTGACGCGGCAGAGACTCTGACACGGGGGCCGACGCGACGCACGCGTGGCTGCTGATGCGGATGACACGAGGGCGAAGGAGCTGACGTGGCGCTGATGTGGATGGGTGATGCGAACGACCACGTGTCGCTCATCCAACGACTGCGCCAGATCGGACGGTGAAGAAGCAAGGGCGCGAGCGACAGAGTCGTGGCAAGATCCAGAGCGCTCGAGGGCGATCGGACGGCCACACCTTGCGGCGAAGAACGACGGCGAGGGCGGTGGCGCTATCCATCGGAGACGAAGAAGATGATGCGGCTTTAGCGCTACGGCGACGGATCAGGCGCGTTTGCTCGCGAATCCGGAAGAGGACGACGACGCGAACCCGAAGGCACAAACAGAAGCGGCGGAGAGGCACCGGCAACGAAGATCCATGCGGTTGAAGGGCTCACTTGCGGCGGAGGACTCCGATGAGCTCGAGCAAAGCGACGACGGTGACTCAGGCACTGAGACCTAGGGCAAACGAGGCGACGCGACTCTGGCTTCCCGCTGCACAGGGCGGCGCCTTAAATAAGGTCCTAGGGAGGCGTGCTGGGCTGGAAATCCGAGACGGATTCGGCGGCGGCGGCAAAGTTCAGCGACAACACGGAGAAGTGACGTGGCTCCATCCCGTGTGTCCACGACGCAGAGATCCGACGGCTCACAAGCGGCGGCGATGCGGTTGAATCGATCACCGGATCGAGATCCAACGGATGAGCTCAAGAGGCGCTAGGGTTTCGAAGAAGTTACCGGTCACTGTGGCGGCGCGCCGAGGTCTCGGGTCGGAAAAGGCAGGCAGAGCGGAAAGGAATGGGCCGACGGAGATTGGCCGGGAGGAGGTTTCAATAAAAATTATTTTCGAATCAATAACATTCCAAAAATTCAAATAAAAGCAAATAGATTCAAATAAATTGAAAAATCTCCAAAATACTTTGAGACATTTTGAACTCAAATAAAATAGTTTTAGCAAAACTTTATATTAAACTTGTTTAATTTTTACAAATTTTCACCAACGGTTAATACACATAATTTGAATTCAAATCAACTAAATCCAGATAAATTCCATAAATTCCAGAAAATCCCAGAATGCATAAATAGCAATAAAATAATATTGAATGCAAATTTTGGGATGTTACAAACCTTCCTCAATGTAATCTCGAATTTTAGATTCGGGCTAACTAAAGAATAGGTTTGGAAATTCTGACTTCAAATCGTCTTCACGCTCCCAAGTAGCTTCTCTTTCGGAATGATTGCTTCACTGAACTCTGCAAAAGCGGATAGACTTGTTTCTGGTCTTGCGTTCCATAACATCCAAAATTCTGATCGACTACTCCTTGTAGATCAAATCCTCCTGCAGTTCAATTGCTTCTCATGGCATCTGCTCCGCTGGCACTCTAAGTCATTTCTTAAACTGTGACACATATAACACATCATGCACCTCCTGCCATTGACTGCGGCAACTCCAACTGATAAGCAACATCTCCTTGACAGCTCAAAATCTTGAACAGACCAACATATCTTGACGCAAGCTTCCCTTTATCGCGAACCCTTTTTACACCCTCAAGAGGGCTAACTCCGAGATACACAAATTACCTGACTCGAACCTCGAATCTTGACGACGGTTATCAGCGTAGCTCTTTTTCCTTGACTGAGCTACCTTCACTTCTCTGTAATCATAGCAACTCGCTCTTCGGCTTCCTTGAGAATATCTGGTCCAAATACCATACGATCTACTGTCTCATTCCAATTCAACGGAGTACGATAGGCACGTCCATACAACGCCTCAACGGTGACATCTGCCAGCTAGCTTGATAACTATTATTGTAACTGAATTCTGCCTACGGCGAACATTTGTCCCAAGATGTAGCATAAGCTAATGCACAAGCTCTCAACATATCACTTCTGGATTCTCGACCATCCTCAATGTTAGGTATCTTATTACTGATTTGCCTCTTACTTCCACTCAAAACTCTGCACCGGTTGTAACAAACTTGCTGATTCCTGATGCATTGCTTTCATTCTTTAGCATACGTCACACAAAGCGATATTTTCAGCCACTTCATGCTTCGTCTTAGGCTATCAAATCCTTTCCTTAAGACCTTGATATATCTTAACACCTTTTTGGATGAATTGAATACTTAGAATCATGAGCTTCTTCCAAAATCAACTGCTTAAGCTCTTTCTTGTTCGATACATAGATTCGACCTTTAAACCGTGTGGTTCCTTGGTTATCCATGGTAAAATCCTCAGCTAAGCCTTCATCCTTCTGACCCACTTCGATCTGATCTTCAAGCATTGGCTTAACTTTCAAAGCAGCTATAAATCCTTATGAAACCACTTCTAATTTTTTTGAAACTCTTTGCACAATTTCGATCGATCACTTGATATTGGTGTATTGGTATTATGGCCTTTACGACTTAAGATATCGGATACCACATTAGCCTTACTAGGATGGTAACGGATCCCAGCCTTATAATACTTAATCAACTCTAACCATCCTTTTCGTTCAATACTAAGGTCTGCACTTCGAACTCTTATGGTCTGTACATATCTCCAATAATATAATGACGCAATAACTTCAAAGCATGCACTACAGTAGCAATTTCCAATTCATGCGTAGCATAGTTCTCTTCATGTGGCCTCAACCGTCCTGACACATAGGCAACAACTTTGCCTTTCTGCATTAACACACATCCAAAATTTTGTCTTGAGGCATCATAGTACATATCACAACTGCGTTTGCGCATCTGGCAACACTAAGACAGGTGCTATCGTCAAACGTTTCCTCGATCACAGAAAACTCTTTTTGCACTGCGGCGTCCATGCAAACTTCTTCTCCTAATTGCCTAAGCGGTCTCGGTTGCTCCCACGTAACATCGCTTTTGGTTGGATCCACGATAACTCCTTTAGCAGTCATTTCATGACAAGAAATTCAACTTTCTCCTTCCAAAAGTCACCTTTGCTAAACTTAGCATACAACCATTGGTCTAGCAACCTTTCCAAAACTAATCCCAACTGTTCTGCATACTTTCCTTTTGACTTGAAGCAAACAAAGACATCCCACTTATACACCATAACAACTTGACCAAATTTCCCATGGAACTCCATTTGTCATGTTCATAAATTCTGTAATGGCTTTGATCATTTTAGCAGACACAACTGTAACCTCATACTGCCCATACTGCGTAGAAAACTCTGAACTAAGAACATTCTCGCATGCATTCTTAGCGATGATAACTCGATCGAAGATCTATCCTTGAGAACACTCCAGCTCCTTTTTGACTGATCAAACAAATTACGATCCTGGGCAGCGAATACTCACCCTTTTGATCATCACCTCATTAAATCCTCGACAGTCGATACACATCCTTAAGCTCCCATCTTCAAACGGAACAGGCGCTCCCTAGGGTGACAACTGGCTCTAGCGAAACATTTTTCTAACAACTCTTCACTCTGCTTCTTCATTTCAACTAGCTCATTTGTAGGCATTCGATGAGGTCTCTTTACTTTTGGCGTTGTACCAGGCACTAACTTGATTTCTCGATCTGACGACATACTAGACAATTCCTCGAAAAATATATCCGCATGTTCTCCAACAACTGGCACATCTTCTAGGCTAGCGACTTCCAAACTGTTGACCTTTAGCTGACCAACACGAACCGTAGTCATTTGAAATTCTATTTTCCCGCTTTCAGGGCTTTTAGCTGACACAATTCTTTGACCAAACTCCAGGACAGCCTTATGTCCGGACGACCAATTCATTTCAGGAGTAGCATCTCGGGTCTGATATCCAATATCGCTCGCTAGAAACTTTTCTCCAACTTAACTCCATCACATTCTAGGTTAGATCAAGCAATAGTGTACTTTCTGACCATGATAATTCCTCGAGCTGACAATCTTTACAAACACCACTGAACTGATCATTGTTGCACATGCAACATCTTCAGGTGAACCGTCAACATAGGGGAATACTCAGAAACATCCTTTATCATTAATGCTTTTATTCCAACACTTCGCATATCAACCTCTCAACCATCTTTACTTTATTTATTTAGGCACGAAAATCTTTACATGGAATTCATCTCTAGTCACTTTTCTTTTACAAACGAGGGTATGACACTTGCATAGGCTAAAATCATCGCTCTAAATTTCCTCGATTGGCATTGGCGTTGAAGTTTTTAGTGAGCAGATTGAGATTGACTTGTCTTTGGGCGATCACTTCCTTATGAGGGCAATTATTGGCAAAGTGCCGGGCTTATTCTGGTATAGCAAAGCTTAGGGCCACCTATCTTCCCTGAGCATTCATCGACGAGGCGGTGTCTTTATTGAGACGCCTCTTCTTCAATTGATTCTTTGCACAAACCTCTCTTGCAACCTTATTGTTCTCGTTTGGCGTTATGAACTTGACCGAGGTAACTTCGGAAGGACCGCGTCGTAGGAGACTCTAGATTCTTTCGCGGGCATTTCTTAACAAAATGGCCTTCCTCATGTGATAGTAGCACAAACGTTTTATTTGTTGTGCCTTCTTTGAGTGTAGCTACATGCACATTATTGACTTCTTGTGGCGTCATATTGGTTGCTTCAGTAGGGCATTTTCTAGACCAATGGCCTTCTTCATCACACAGAAACATCTTTGTTGGTGATTGCCAATTACTACCTTCTTGATGAGAGCCAACAGGATTACGGTATTGTGTCCTTAGCTCTTTGGCGGCACCACTTTTGCGGTGACGTTCGCCTCTTCTTGGCGACTCTTGAGCAACTACGGCTCGAAGATTCCTTTGTCGATCTTTGAATTACAGATAACTATTGGATCAAGGGACATTGAGTGGACCATGATCTCGGCCTTCACAAAGGTAACATGTGATGTCACTCATAGGACATTCTCCAAGGGAATGACTTCCTTCACAGTTGGAGCAATTAATCGCATGCTCGTCGTGGTATGTCCTATCTCTCCTGGCGAATGCATACGATCTTGATTTGTTTGGTTGTGACACTTCGAGAGCAACTCTTAGATGTTGAACAAGGTGCAAGAATAGTATTACGCTCCGTATTTATCGTGACCATCTGTCTCTAGGTGAAGCAAAGAGATTACGAAAACAACAACAAATTCATTCCAAGTGATATTCAGCGGGGCTTCATGAATAAAGACAATATTTCTTCCACCATTCGTGGCAATTCCTTGCAATCGATAAGAAGCATCTGAGGACTTTCTCATCGCCTTCACCTTTGAACAAGGAGCGACTTCCTCTCAATGGTCTTGAGCCAATCATCCACTTCGAGGGTAACTCATTTCAAAGCGTCGGTGGATGAGTCCTTATGAATTCTGATAACCTTAAGTAGGAACGGAAATCATTGGTAGCAGCTTGGGACACTTGGTTGACATTGGCTTGGTCAGTCATATTCTGCATCTGCTTCATCATTGCATGCATCAATTGAGTCTAAGCAGTCAAGAATTCTCCGAAACTCTGCATATCCATCTGTACTGACGGTTGAAGAACTAATCCATTATTGAAATTCTTACTGGATTGATTTTCACTTCTGCTGATTCTGTAGTTTCCTCAAGTCTGAACCATCTGCTTGATTGCTTCACTTGGTTAGGGAAGAGGGGAATAGCATAGGTAAGAAGCAGAGATCCTAAAGCAGGGGAGATAGGTTTAACCCAATAACTAAAGCAAACAATATTAATAACTTGGTATGGTTGCTTATATAAGCCTAAAAGCTCTGCAACACATACTGCACACTCAGCAATCAAGGAAGAACCAATTCAACCTATACACACAAAACTACCGCCTACAAAGGTAACACTTCTATCTTAAGCGGACGCGACTCCCACACATGAGTCCCAACTGACTACTCGAAGCATAGATCTTCTAGCTTTTGGAACACTTCATAGATCTATTACTTCCCTGAGCTCGATGATTCCCTCCTTCATGATTTCCAGGGTTGACAGCAAGCACTTGATGCCTTCTTCTATGATGTGGCACGTCAACTACCAACACAACTCAGATAAGGTTTTTAACTCGATCCAGCAAGGGAGAGAGAAAGAAATTCAGCAGGGGAAAAGGGAGAAATTTTGACGAGGAAAGGAATAGAAGAATAGGATAAGTCTAGAACATATTATTCTTCCAAGTTAATTCTTTTCTTTAGAAAATAATTTTGAAGTTCCTATAGAAACGACCAGACAATCTAGGGTCAAGGCCTACAGTCAGTATGGCTCTGATACCACTTCTGTCGGGACCCGAATATGCAAATCCGAACCCTCTGTGTATACTGCACTAGTCCAGGATCACGCTAGTGCACACAGGCTCAACATCAGTAAATATCACAATCATACATAGCGGAAATATTATGAAAGACATCATATGATATATACTACTAGTTGAATGACCTTATGGTCAACTTACATGACAATGCCTCTCAAGGCTGACCAACATATTAAACTGCAGCGGAATGAAATCGTAGACAACCCCTTAGTATACCACAGGCAACTGACAAGGCTTGCGCCCTAAACATTCGTCTCCTCCTGGAATCTTCCCTTCGGCATTGATGTAGACTCTTCAACTGGTGATGTTATTGTTGGCAAGGGTGAGTACTTAAAGCACTCAACAAGTTATGCACAGAATGCAATTCTAACATAGCTACATGCAAGGCTTATTCCAAAGGATAGGCTATCATGGCTATTTTGCAACAAATCAGCATTTATGAACAAATAAAATAAATAGATTGTAAAGACTGTAAAACAAATATCAGTAATAGATAGATTCAGCAATTCTCAAGTAAACCAAGTTTCCACTCCTAAGTCAAATTCCATCTTCCATATGGCATTCCGCCATCCCAACCAAGTTGTCCATTTAATTAAGCTAACCCTTAACTGTAATTCCCGAGCATTGCTCAATACCGCGAGCACGGCTATCCGAATAGTTTTACACTCTGCAGAGGTTATGCACTTTACCCATATGACATGATCGTCTCTTGGTGCCTTCCGGGTTAACACACTTCCTTTGGTGTGTCGGCGGAGAGATCACGACAAAGCCTTTACAATGCTCTGGCTTAATCCAGTACTACCCGCTAAGGTTTCAACACTGGTGGGTCTAAAAACCACAACCAGGGCCCCCCTCTTGCGCCATGTGAATTACTCCATAACTCGGGAACTCACACCGACCAAGATAGTACCAAAATTAAGACATTGCAAATTAATCAGCTAGGCTGGCCCATACCAGACATGTGGTTGCATGATTGACTCAGGTCAAAGGCTTGCAAGGTTAAGTCCTTAGAATGATCAGGGCAAGACATCCACATACCTTCTGCCCATTGGGCCCACCTTGGCATACTCGCCCCTTGTCACTTGCCCCAATCTAAGTAATTATCACCCAGTTGATTACCAAGCACCACATGCCATCAACAATTCAACATCATTGCGTGACATGACTCGCCACAACAACTCAATCTCATCGTGTGATTCCACATGACACACAAGTTCATAATATTGTTCCATATTCCATTAATCAAGATTAATTATCAATGATTCTGACACATGTGATGACGTGGCATGGCTAAGCAACTAATACGAACTAATCCTCCAATGTTGATTATAATTATTAACCAACTATATTTAACCAATCTAGGGTGACAATGGATCATGGCATACAATGACAAGGTAGGGTGTAGATCAACCTGGTATATTAGCTAAACCCAATCTAATTTAAAACAATTGTATATTTGAAATATATGCAATAGGGTAAAACAAACATAGCAATTTTATAAACATGGGTTCAACATGATCAAAGCACAACTTGCCTTATAACAGCCCTTATTCTTGTTCTCGGACCTTGGTCTTGAGTCGACGAATCTTCCTCGGATGCGTTGCACAATTTAACGTCTACGCGAAACGAGAGAGAACAACAAATAAACACCAAAACAGAGAGAAAACAAACTCTAAAAATTAAATAAAATTCACCATTAAATAGATCTCAATTTTATAAAATTTTAGAAATTTGAATCACCTCAATCGGAGCTCGTATGAAGGAGAACGGCCTCGGAGAAGATTCAAAAATCATAAAAACCTGAAAATTGGAAATACCAAATTTAAACGAATTAATCTTCTAAAGGAAAAACGGGTTTATTGCGTCACTGCTGACGCAAGGCTGACGCGCGGGACCCTCGGTCTATGGACCCAGTCCATAGGCTTCAACAGTCCACGGTGGACCGGGCTCACGGAACAGTGCTAGGGGCGACGCGGAGAGACTCGACACGGCGGCGACGCCGCGCGCAGCGTGGCTGGCGTCGCGGATGACACGAGGGCGAAGGAGCTGACGCGGCACTGATGTGGATGGGCCATGAGAACGACCACGCGTCGCTCATCCAACGCTGCGCCGGTCGGACGGTGAAGAAGCAAGCGCGGCGGCGAGTCGTGGCAAGATCCGAGCGCTTCGAGGCGTCGACGGCCACACCTGCGGCGAAGAATGACGGCGAGGGCGGGCGCTATCCATCGGAGGCGAAGAAGATGATGCGGCTTTAGCGCTACGGCGATGGATCGGTAGCGTTTGGTCGCAATCCGGAAGAGGGCGGCACGACGCGAACACGAAGGCACTAACAGGCGGCGAGAGGCACCGGCGACGAAGATCCATGCGGTGGAAGGGCTCGCTTGCGGCGGAGGACTCCGACGAGCTCGAGCAAGCGGCAGCGGCGACTCGGGCTTCCATTGCTGCAGGCGGCGCCTTAAATAGGGTCCTAGGGAGGCGTGCTGGGCTGGAAATCCGAGGCAGATTGGCGGCGGCGGCAAAGTCCGGCGACAACACGAGAAGTGGCGTGGCTCCATCCCGTGTGTCCACGACGCGAGATCCGACGGCTCTGGCGGCGGCGATGCGGTTGAATCCGATCATTGGATCGAGATCCAACGGATGAGCTCAAGGCGGCTAGGGTTTGTAAAGGTGAGGCGCGGCGGCGGGCCAAGTCTTTGGGGGCGAAAAGGCGAGCGAGCGCGGAAAGGAATGGGGCGGAGATTCGGCCCGGGAGGAGGTTTCGAATAAAAATTATTTTCGAATCAATAACATTCCAAAAATTCAAATAAAAGCAAATAGATTCAAATAAATTGGAAAAATCTCCAAAAATACTTTGAGACATTTTGAACTCAAATAAAATAGTTTTAGCAAAACTTTATATTAAACTTGTTTAATTTTTACAAATTTTCACCAACGGTTAATACACATAATTTGAATTCAAATCTACTAAATCCAGATAAATTCCATAAATTCCAGAAAATCCCAGAATGCATAAATAGCAATAAAATAATATTGAATGCAAATTTTGGGATGTTACACCACAGATATGTAAAAATATTTAAACTTTGATTGAGTTTAAACTATGTTATACATGAACTTTGATTTCTACTCATATAATAATTGAATATAAATAAATTTCATAAATAAATGTTAATAAGGGTGAAGCCAGTTTTTAAATGCTCTTTAGGGAAATATTATCTAAGGCTATAAAAATCATTATGTTTAGACATATTTTGCACTTAGCTCCCATTAGAAACCTAGTTCCTTATACTGCAAGCTTTAAAACTCATGACATAAGTAAACAAACCTAAAATATGAGAAACTAGTACCTAAGACCTTTTATCACCCGAACCTTTTGTTTTAAATCATATTTGAATTTGGCAATATTTGACTTCTTTTTGCCTCTTATTACTATTGCGACAAACCACATGTAGATACCGACATTGCCGAGGCTACTACCATCAACGTCAATTTTGCTATAGAACTAACTAAGCAAGGCAAGCACCCCCTTTGATCATGTTGACCCTATTATTTAAATTAATTTATATTATTTTTGTCAAATCTATTATGCATGCGTGTATTTTTAGTAAATACTATATTGTGGTACTGGTAGATATACCGTTATTTCTTAGAACTTCCTTAAAAATATCACTACTATAGAATAGTACAACACTATCGCTTCATCTGGGTCAGTTCCCAACTTTTCAGGAAAAAACCGATTGCGATAGATGATTCAGCGCAATTGTGTTAATAATTGGTGGGGAATTATCATAATCGGTTCACAGGTTAGAACCGATTGTGATGTAGCATTAGACACATCACAATTGGTTCCCACCTCAGAATCGATTCTGACGTGCATGGCATATCACAATCAATACTTATGTTAGAACCGATTATGATGTGCCTCGCTAGGTTATATATACCCTCGGACTGAACTCTCCTCTGTTGTTGTTTTAGAGGCAAAAAAATCATCATCGCCCCAAAAACACAATATACTCTGGTTGGAACCAATACTTGGATGAGAAATTATGAAATCCTCGAGGATGGGTGTTAAGAGGGTAAAGTTGAAGCCCTAGCTTGAGGAAATTTTCCCTCAATTTTCCCTGATTTGTGGTTTTCTTCAAAAGGTGAGCATTCCTTCAAATCCCTTCAATTTTGCACTAGGTAATTCGATTTTGATTTGGTGAATGTGTTACATGTCATTATTGTTGATGTAATATGATCATTGTTAGAGTTGAGGTTGCGTAACCTACGTCTCCCGTTCGAGGGTGCTTGTTTATAAATATGCTGAAATGGCATATTTATAATCAAGCAATCTTGAATTGTCTAAGATTTTTGGACAGTTCAAGGATATGTGGTTCGGGCAAATTCATAAACTGTTGTACAACTCCAGAGAAAATTTCGGCAGAATCTCTCTAGTGTTCTCCAGATACACACCCTCTTGACTTGTTGTCGAGATGTGTATTTGGAGAACAGCGGGGAGATGATGCTGAAATTTTCTTTGGAGTTGTACAACATCTTAGAAACTTACTCGAACCACATATCCTCAAATGGGATTAGGACCTAACCTAATTAGAGATTTGGAGTCATCGTTGGCACGTACTTAGTTGGTTAACAGATAGATGTTTTTTAAGATCAATCAATTCATCAACTTTGTTAATGCTTCCACCCTTATTTTCTTTCATTGAAGTCAAAAGAATTGCAAGCTTACTGCATTAGGTAATTCGATATCAATGTTAATGTTTTAAATGTATTTCTCCTAACTAGGGAATTGAAATCTCTTAACTAGGAAAGAAGGTATCGGGATTAAAATTATATATCTTGGAACGCATACTCTATTTTGCAAAGGTAATTAAATAATTTCTTAATATTTGAAAAAGCTAGCTGTCGCTCTATTTTTTCTTAATTTATTGAACCTAGTTTAATTGTAGATAGACCGTGAAGAATGGATGTATTAGAAAAGCCGTGTGAGTGCTGAATCTCATAAGGGTGTTAAGGAGTTCAAAAAAATTACAGAAGAAGACATGGTGAAGAGGAGTGTAAACTTCATATATTGTCCTTACTTTGATTGCACCAATCTCAGGAGATTTAACAACTTAGCTCAAATTGAAGACCACTTGATTCGACATGGCCTCATGAGGAATTACACATGTTGAATCCATCATCGAGAGACAAGTAGTACCCGTCCGGTATACAACAAAGACATGCTGGAACCCGATCACGAGTTGCAGTGTGACATGTTTGAGGAAGATAATTGTGGAATATAAGAACCCGGGTACCCTCATGACAAGTCCAAGAGGGAGGCCCAGAAGATACTCCCCGCGTCAGGCCCCACTGCCGTGCGCAATGGGACATATCCTAAAGGAAGTTGAACTTATATTTAGATATGATAGATACGGTTGTAATCCAAGTCGTTAATAGGGTAGATAAAGATGTAAACTCTATCCTGTAACCGACTAGAATCTTGTAACCGATCGGAATCTCTTAACCGATCAGGACTCTGTAAGCCACCCCACCCCCGCTATATAAGGGAGAGGGCGGGCAACGACAGAAGGATCCGATCATCCAAGCATAGAGCAATCAAGCGATAGAGCATAGCACACAACATATCGCCCAGAGCATATTGCGCTTTGAGCAACTCCAGATCCAAGAGATCCGCATAATTCCAGCACACAGGATTAGGGTATTACCTCCATTCTTTGAGGGCTGAACACATCTAAAATCCTGTCTTGTGTGACCTTGAGTTTGAGATCTAGCGCCTACCCCATAAATTTATTGCCGACTACAAAAGTCGGCGGTTAGCGCGCCCGGTAGAAGCGCTATAATCTTTTCCCACGCACTCGATGGCGACAATCGTTGGATTCATCGCCACCTTCGTCTCGGCGGGCCTTCCGCGGAACACGGACTTAATCGCCGATCTTGCGCGGAGAGCTTATCATGCGGTCCAAAACCGGATCCGATCCGGTAAAGATCAGGCCAACCCATCTCAGGTATGTCACTTTGACTTGGCCAGCAAACCAGTCGGCGTCGCGAGGAATTGGTGCGATCTTCGTGGCATCTTCGCAATAGAAGAGCAGAAGACCGATCTCCAACGCCAACAAGAAGAGCAGAAGACCGATCTCCAACGCCAACAAGAAGAGGGGAAGATCGTCTTCGTAAGGGTAAGGAGGTGCAGGTGCGATCGCTTCGATCTCGCGGCCGTAATGTCCGCGAGGACCTCCTGCAATCCAGGTTGGGAGATCAAGCCGTTTTCCGCACGCCAATGCAGAATGTCGTCGCCTCCAAGACGCTTCTCGACAAACTGGACCCGATGATTGCATCGGATAGCCCAGCGGCCCCGATCGTGGCCCAAATCAAGGCCATGGTGGCGGCGGCCCCAATTTAGCGAAACAAGGAAAAGCCGGTAGGTAAAGCGCACTTGCGCTCCCACGTGGCTTTCAGCACGGTCACGAGCCTACGCCTGCGCCCCGAGCGCCACCTTCGGCACAGCCACGAGCCACGCCTGCGCCCCGAGCGTCACTTTCGGCACGACCACGAGCCACGCCTGCGCCCCGAGCGCCACCTTCGGCACGGCCACGAGCCCACGTCTGCGCCCTGAGCGCCACCTTTGGCACGACCACGAGCCACGCCTGCGCCCTGAGCGCCTCCTTCGGCACGTCCACGAGCCTACGCCCGCACCCTGAGCGCCACTTTCAACATGGCCACGAACCACGCCTGCACCCCGAGCGCCACCTACAACTCATCTACAAGCCTACGCCTGCGCCACGAGCAAAGATGGCATGATCGTCAGCAACATATGGAGCATAAAGCAGCTAAGTCGCTTTTTACTCAATTATGTCATTATAAATAAAATTGTTGACTTTCCTGACTTGTTACTTAGTTGACCCACAACTAAGCAGTAAGTCGGGGGCTACACCTAATAGCGTGCGCATGTGCACATCTTTTTTGAGTTGTATTTTTCTTCTTTTTGCTTAACGATTGCGAGTGAATCCGAGTGCGATAACTCCAAATTGTGAAGCTCTGACCCCATGAACGGCGAACTTTAGTCACCCAAAACACGTGCCTGGGAAAAAGAGCCATGAGCCGACTCCCAACGCTCGGGGGCTAGACTAGTCGGGCAGAGTGCTTAAACAAAAAGAGTCAAACCACTCGGATGAATTCAAAATCAATAAGGAAAAAGAGTAAAAACTCTAAAATTATATATACACGATCGGACATCACATCCGAGTGAATTGTTTTTACATTGCCTAAGTTACGCATATACATGATTTGGGGCTACTAAATTTGGATGCGATGTGTGTGAGCTAACGCTCAACAGCGACATCAACAACCGCGACGGATGAATTTAAAGGAGTGGCACTGAATTTTGCCTCGAGCGGGAAAAGCGTTTTGACTTCTGCATATCGTTTGGGATACAGTATGTCCCAAGATGAGCCAACTGCCATAATTCCAATAATGGGGCTAGGAACCACTTGGAAAGTTTAACGCGTGGAGCTCTATTGAGTCCTTCACGATCTCTTTGCCTACAACAGGGCACTCGGCTGTAAAGGAAAACTAGTCGGGAAGCTACATCAAGAACTGGAAGCACTCGGCGTGAAGCATGACTCAGTTGGGCTGCAACCAGGAAGGAAGCAACTCGATCGCAAAGGACTCGGGGGCTACTGTGGAATATAAGAACCCAGGTACCCTCATAACAAGCCCAAGAGGGAGGCCCAGAAGATACTCCCCGCGTTAGGCCCCGCTGCCGTGCGCAATGGGATATATCCTAAAGGAAGTTGAACTTATATTTAGATATGATAGATACGGTTGTAATCCAAGTCGTTAATAGGGTAGATAAAGATGTAAACTCTATCCTGTAACCGACTAGAATCTTGTAACCGATCGAAATCTCTTAACCGATCAGGACTCTGTAAGCCACCCCACCCCCGCTATATAAGGGAGAGAGCGGGCAACGACAAAAGGATCCGATCATCCAAGCATAGAGCAATCAAGCGATAGAGCATAGCACACCACATATCGCCCAGAGCATATTGCGCTTTGAGCAACTCGGATCAAGAGATCGCATAATTCCAAAGACACGAGTTAGGGTATTACCTCCATTGCCGAGGGCCTGAACCTGTCTAAAATCCCTGTCTTGTGTGACCTTCAAGTTTGAGATCTAGCGCCTACCCCATAAATTTATTGCCGACTACAAAAGTCGACAATAATTTAGAGCAAATGTTGTAGGATATGGAGGGAAATTACATGAAAAGAGAGTTTAAAAAGTTTAAAAGCTTGATAGAAGACGATGTCAAACCGTTGTTCTCTGGTTGCAAAGCGGAATACACCAAGTTGGGTTCAGTCCTTGCATTGTTCGAACTGAAGGCAAAACACCGTTGGACAGATACAAGTTTCAATGCACTTTTAGTTCTTCTATCGGATGTGCTTCCGGAGGGAAACGAGTTGCCAATAAGCATTTATAAATTGAAGAAGCTACTATGTCAAATGGGAATAGAAATAAAAAGGATACATGCATGCCCGAATGATTGCATCTTGTACCGTAACGCGCATAAAGAATTGCATGTTTGTCCAGTTTGTGGTATACTTCGGTACAAACAAAAGGAGAAGCATAATAACAAGAAGTGTCAGAGCTCAGGCGACGACGGTGAAGAGGTCAACAAAGGGGCACTGACCAAGATATTGTGGTACTTGCCCATCATTCCATGTTTGGAGCGGTTGTTTGCAAATCCCAAAGAGGAAAAATTGTTGTGTTGGCAATTATGAATCTCGAAAGGAAGATGGCAAGCTCAGACACCCCGCTGATTCGGCTCAATGGAGAAATATTGATTAGAAACATGAGGAGTTTAGTGTCGAGATGAGGAACATAATATTTAGATTGAGTACTGATGGAATAATCCGTTTTTAATATGAGCAGTCGTCAGAGCATTTGGCCAGTTCTGTTGTGTAACTACAATCTCCCTCCTTGGTTGTGTATGAAGCGGAAGCATATCATGATGTCGTTACTAATCTTGGGACCCAAATAGTCAAAAAAATGATATTGATGTGTATCTAGCACCATTGATTGAGGATTTGGTAAAATTGTGGAATGAGGGGATAGCAGTGTGGGATGCATACAAAAGAGAGAACTTCACCCTATGGGCTATAATATTTTGCACCGTAAATGATTTTTCAGCCCTTGGTAATTTGATAGGCTATAGTACTAAGTGAGGCAAAGCGTGTCGCATTTGTGAAGAGGAGACTGAGAGCTTGTGGCTACCGAATTCCAAGAAAACTATGTACATGGGTCACCGTAGGTTTCTACCTCAAAGTCATCGATACCGTAAGATGGATGATAAATTTGATGGGAAGAGGGAAGTTCGTTCGGCCCCGCAGCCTATGAGTGGAAGGCAAGTATATTCACGCGTGGATGATATCGATGTTCAGTATGGAAAGAGCCATAAATCTGTTTGTCCCAGGACCATTTAGAAGAAGAGGTCAATATTTTAGGACTCACCATACTGAAATGAGTTAGATGCCTAGCATTGTATTGATGTCATGCACATTGAGAAGAATGTTTGTAACAATTTGGTTGGCATCCTGCTGAACATACTTGAGAAGACCATGGATGGTGTGAATGCTCGCCGTGACATGGCCTACATAGGAATCAGGCCCAAGCTTACAGTGATAGAGGGGGATGGAAAAGGTCCATACATCCCTGCTGCATGCTACACCTTGTCCAAGAAGGAGAAAGAAGACAGCTGTAAGTGTCTCCAAAGTATTAAAGTTCCATCGGGCTACTCCGCAAATATTAAGAAGCTTGTGTCTATAGATGATTTGAAGTTGCTTCGTATGAAGTTCCACTCTATCATGTCTTGATGACCCAAATGCTCCCTGTTACAATCAGATATATTCTACTAGAGGATATCAGGTTGGCAATTACGAAGCTATGTTATTTCTTAAATGTGATTTCTTGCAAGGTTATTGATCCCGATGTACTAGACAACTTGGAGAGTGAGGTCGTATAGACTCTATGTCACCTTGAGATGCATTTCTCCCATCATTCTTCGACGTCATGGTCCACCTTGTTAGAGAGATTAAGATATGTGGATCTGCATTCCTACATTACATATATCCGTTCGAGAGGTACATGGGTATATTAAAGTCATACGTGAGGAATTGGTCGAAGTCTGAGGGTAGTATTGTTGAAGGTTATTGGACTGAAGAGGTTATTGAGTTCTACATGGACTATATAGGTAAAAGATAAGCAATTGGTGTTCCTGTATCTCGTCATGAGGGCAGACTTAGTGGTAAAGGAACTATTGTGTCAAAACTAACGAGTCAATGGTTTGATATGTATTATAAAGCACATTTGACAGTCTTGCAACACAGCGCAAAAGTTCATCCATACATCGAGCATCACAAGTTGATATTACAGGAAGAGAATCCACATATGGATGAGCTTCCATCACATGAGAACACAGCGATCGATTTCTCATATGGTTCAAAGAAAAGGTAAAGGTTGCCATCAATGAAGATGCCAAATGGTTGGCTGACGGACCAAGATTTAATATACAGACGTGCAGTGTACGATATTTACACTAAAAATCAAGATGCAAAAAGTAGTGTTCAAAACAGTGGTGTGAGCATAGATGCTTTGTCCAATGATCACTACAAAAGAGGATCCTCAACCACAATGAATTCGTACTACAGGATGATCGAAGAAATTTAGGAGCTCGATTACGAAATATACCAAGTTCTATTGTTCCAATGTGAGTAGGTGAGACTTCCACATGGAGTGAAGGTCAACAAGAGGTTTTACTCTTGTGGATCTCAATAGACTCACCTACAAAGATGAATTATTCATCTTTACAAAGCAAGCAACTCAAGTCTTCTACATGCGTGATCCGGCCAATCCGAGATTGCACATCATCCTTTTTGGTAAGAGGCAGATAGTTGGAGTTCAAAATATCGTAGATGAAGAAGAGTACAACCAATTCGATAAAATACCTTCGTTTGCAGTTGGGCCATGTCTTAGCGGTAACGATGACACACATGGAATAAATTACATGTGTGTAGATCATCAAGAAGGGTTGTATTGTAAATAAAGGGACTAAGTCAATGTAGATAATGCTATGTACATGTTTCAAATGTTTGTATTGTAAATAAAGATTTGAAGGTTTGGGGTCTGACCTATGCTAGAACTGATAAAGCCAAAAAAAAGCAACATTGTATTAAGAACACGAAACAGATAACTAAAAAAGCAAAAAAAATAGATAACTAGTCGAGGAGACATAACTCCGTTCATGTAACATCCCAAAAAAATTGCCTAAATATTATGTTATTACTTAATTGTGCATTTATGAATTTTATGGAATTTATTTAGATTTTTTTGGACTTATTGGAATTTATTTTAAATTAAGTATATTGTCTTTTTGCTGAAAACTATTTAAATTTATGCAAAGTTGAAATAAAGTTTTGCCAAAAATATTTTAATTGAGTTCAAAACGCCCCAAAATATTTGTGTGAATTTTCTTGGATTTTTACTGATACTTTATTGCCCAAAACAAATCAAATGGTTTTCTGTAATTATTTTAAAAGGAAAAATCCGGAAAAAGGCAATGAAGCGATATTGGGCCTCGGCAGTATATCGCATGCATGCTTGTGGCCGTCTTGCCCAATCACCATGAGCCGTTAGATCGTGATCAGGCGGTGGAGTTGATATGGAAACCCTAAGATCGGTGTTCGTTGGATCTGCATTGGACAACTCAAATTAAGAGGATCAGAAAAGGAAAAGATTTAACCGCCGCCGTTAGATATCGTGTCCGAGCCGGATTGTGCCACATCACTAGAAGATCTCGTCCGTTGATTGAAGATCGGATGGACGTCGGGAGTTCGTCTCCGAGCCACCGCCGGAATCCATGCCCGATACGTCGCGCCGTCGTGTCCGCCGTTCGCACGCCTTCCAAGGCGCTATAAAAGCTGCAGACCGTCGTGTTGAGATCCCCGCTTCGCGCCGCATCGTTAGCCCCTCTTGTCACCGCCAGAGGCATCCCCATCGCCGCGTGCAAGCTCGCCGTTGTTTTGTCGCACCGCCATTGATTTCGCTTTGTTCCCGACGCCGTCAAGCCGTGTTTCGCCGCGTCGGTTCCAGATTTGAGTTCACCTCGCTGAGACGCATCGGTGCCACCATCCTTGGTCGTCGGGGGCCATTGCCTTGACGTTCGGGTGGTCTTCGTCCCCAACCCCGGTGACTGCGCCGCCGAGCTCGCCGTCAACTCCTCGCGATCATTCGTGGCCGTCAGATTAAAGAATTGAGCGCGTCAGATCTCGCCGCGTGGAGTTCATGTCGGTAAGCCACGTCATCGCTAGCTTGAACCGTCGGATCGGTGATGGAAGGCCCAGATCGCACCGATTGTCGCGCCAATCAGACGATACCGCGTGGCGCACAGAGCCCAAGCGCCGTGGACCGAGTCCATGGTGATCCAATGCGATTCTGTGGACTCAGTCCATGGACCGAGGCCACGTGGCAGCATCTGGTTCGTTGGGTCAAGGGCTGACGTCACGCTTGCGCAATAAACCTGTTTTCAATTTAAAAATAATTCTGTTAATTCTGATTTTCTAATTTCTGCAATTTCAGTATTTATCCAAACTTCAAAAGGCTATAACTTTTGCATTTTAACTCGGATTTGAGTGATTCAAATTTCTCAAAATTTGTAAAACTGAGATCTATTTAATGGTGAATTTTAATTGATTTTTGGAATTCATTTGCTCTCTATTTTGGTATTTATTTGCTTTTCTCCTTTGGTACGCGTAGACGTTGAATTGTGCGACGCTTCGGAGGAAGATTCAACAACTCAAGATCAAGGTCCAGAACAAGAATAAGGGCTTTTATAAGGCAAGTTGTGCTTTGATCATGTTGAACCCATGTTTATACAATTGCTATATTGTTTTACTCTATTGCATCGTATTTCAAGTATATAATTGTTTTCAATTAAATTGGGATTTAGCTATTATACCCTTTTGATCTATATACCCTACCTTGTCATTTGTATACCATGATCTATTGCCACCCTAGATTGGATCACTATAGATATTGAAATCATCATGGGAGAGTTAGATCGTCATAGTTGCTTAGCCGTGCCACGTCATCATATGTACATGAATCATCAATGATTAATCTTGACTAATGGAATATGGAACAATGATGTGAACTTGTGTGTCATGTGGGATCGTACGATGAGATTGAGTTGTTGTGGCGAGTCATGTCACGCAACGATGTTGAATTGTTGATGGCACGTGGTGCTTGGTAATCAACTTGGGTGATAATCACTTAGATTGGGGCAAGTGACAAGGGGCGAGTATGCCAAGGTGGGCCCGATGGGCAGAGGGTATGTGGATGTCTTGCCTTGATCACTCTAAGGACTTAACCTTGCAAGCCTTTGACATGAGTCAATCATGCAACCACATGTCTGGTATTGGCCAGCTTAGCTGATTAATTTGCAATGTCTTAATTTTGGTACTATCTTGGTCGGTGTGAGTTCCCGAGTTATGGAGTAATTCACATGGCGCAAGAGGGGGGCCCTGGTTGTGGTTTTCAGACCCACCTGTGTTGAAATCTTAGCGGGTAGTACTAGGTTAAGCCAGAACATTGTAAAGGCTTTGTCATGATCTCTCCGCCGACACACCATAGGAAGTGTGTTAACCCGGAAGGCACCAAGAGACGATCATGTCATGAGGGTAAAGTGCATAACCTCTGCAGAGTGTAATCCTATTCGAATAGCCGTGCTCACGGTATCGAGCAATGCTCGGGAATTACAGTTAAGGGTTGGTTTAATTAAATGGAAAACTTGGTTGGGATGGCAGGATTGCCATATGGAAGGTTGGAACTAGATTTAGGATTGGAAAACTTGGTTTACTTGAGAAATGCTGAACCTATCTATTACTAATATTTGTTTTACAGTCTTTGCAATCTATTTATTGTATTTATTCATAAATGCTGCTTTGTTGCAAAATAGCCATGAGAGCCTATCCTTTGGAATAAGCCTTGCATATAGCTATGTTAGAATTGCATTCTGTGCACAACTTGTTGAGTGTTTTAAGTACTCACCCTTGCCAACAATAACATCACCAGTTGAAGAGTCTATATCAATCTTTGGAGGAAAGATTCAGGAGGAGAGGCGAATGTTTAGGCGCAAGCCTTGTCGTTACTGTGGTATCTTGGGGTTGTCTACGTTTTCATTCATTGCGATTTAATATGTCATTCAGCCTTGCGAGACATAATCATGTAAGTTGACCACAAGGTCATTCAACTAGTAGTATATAATATATGATGTCTTTCATAATGTTTCCGCTATGTATGATTGTGACATTTACTGATGTTGAGCCTGTGTGCACTGGCGTGATCCTGGACTTGTGCGGTATACACAGAGGGTCCGGATTTGCATATTCGGGTCCCGACAGAAGTGGTATCAGAGCCATACTGACTGTAGGTCTTGACCCTAGATAGTCTGGTCGTCTCTATAGGACCTTCAAAATTATTTTCTTGAGGAAAGAGTTAACTTGGAAGAATAATGTGTTCTTGACTTATCTCATTCTTCTATCCTTTTCCTTTCCAACATTTCTTACTTTTCCCTTGCTGAATATCTTTCTCTAACCTTTGCTGGAGCAAGTTGAAACCTTATCTAAGTTGTCTTGGTAGTTGACGATATACCGCACCATAGGAGAAAGCATCAAGTGCGTGTTATTAACCCTGAAGACCATGAAGGAAGGAATCATCGAGCTTGAGGAAGGAGTGGATCGATGAAGTGCCCTAGAATCTAGAAGACTTATGCTTCGAGTAGCCAGTTGGGACTCATGTGTGGAAGTCGCGTCTGCTTAAAATAGAAGTGTTACCCCCGTAGGCGGTAGTTTTGTGTGTATAGGTTGAATTGGTTCTTCCTTGATTCTTTGAGTGTGCGGTATGTGTTGCAGAGCTTTTAGGCTTATATAAGCAACCATACCAAGTTATTAATATTGTTTGCTTTAGTTATTGGGTTAAACCTATCTCCCCTGCTTTAGGATCCCTGCTTCTTACCTATGTTATTTCCCTCTTCCCTAACCCAGTAAAGCAATCAAGCAGATGGTTCAGATTCGTGGAAACAACATAATCAGTGGCAGCGAAAATCAATCCAAGGAGAATCTCAATAATGGATTAATTCTTCAACCGTCGATCTGAGATGGATATCAGAGTTTGAGAGAGTTCTTGGTATGCTCAAACTCGGTTGATGCATGCAATGATGAAGCAAATGCAGATTATGACCGATCAAGCCAATGTCAACAGAGTATCCCAAGCTGTTACCAATGAATTCCATTCCTACTCAAGGTTATCAGAATTCATAAAGACTCGTCCGCCGGTGTTTTCAGGAAATGTGTTACCTTCGGAAGCGGATGATTGGCTCGAGACCATTGAGAGGAAGCTGCTCATTGCTCAGTGTGAAGGCGATGAGAAAGTCCTGTATGCTTCTTATCAGTTACAAGGAATCGTTGTTGAATGGTGGAAGAAATATTGTGCTGTTCATGAAGCCCCGCGGAATATCACTTGGAATGAATTTGTTATTGCTTTTCATAATCTCTTTGTCTCACCTGGAGATAGTATGGTCACGGTAAATACGGAACATAATACTAGCCCTGCACCTTGTACAACATCTAAGTGTTGCTCTCTGAAGTGATGTCGACCAAATAAGTCAGAAGATCGGGCGTGCATTCGCTGTGGAGAAATAGGACATACCGCTGACGAGCATGCGATTAATTGCTCCAGCTGTGAAGGAAGTCATTCTCTTGGAGAGTGCCCTATGAGTGACATCACATGTTACCTGTGTGAAGGTCGAGATCATGGTCTAGCTCAATGTCCCTTGGATCCAATAGTAGTCGCTGTAACCCAGTATCAGCAAAAGAATTTTCGAGCCGCAGTCGCTCAAGAGATGTCAAAATGATACGGAATGCCAACTGTACAGGTGATGCCGTTTGAAGAACCAAAGACGCAGCACTCTGATCTTGTCAGCCCTCTTCAAGAAAGAAGTAATTGGCAATCACCAACAGCATGTTTCCTGTGTGATGAAGAAGGACATTGGTCTAGAGAATGCCCTACGAAGCAACCAGTCATGACGCCACAAGAAGACAATAATGTACATGTAGCTGCACCCAGCAAGGCACAACAGCGAAAACGTTTGTGCTACTACTGTCATGAGGAAGGCCATTTTGTTAAGAAATGCCCGCGAAAGAACCTAGAGTCTCCTACAGACGCGGTCCTTCCGGAAGTTACCTCAGTCAAGTTCATAATACCAAGAGTGAGCAGTAAGGTTGCAAGAGAAGTTTGCCGAGAGAACCAGTTAAAAAAAAGAGGCATTTGAACAAAGACACTACCACAGTCGACGAATGCTCAAGGAAGGAGGTGTCCTAAGCTTTGTTATACTGTTGCAAGCCTGGACATTTTGCCCGCAATTACCCTCGTAAGAAAGCAACCATGCGGTTCAAGTCAATCTCAACCCTACCCCGGACAAAAACTTCAGCACCAACGCCAATCAAGGAAGTTCAGATTAATGATTTCACCCTGGGCAAGTGTCGTATCCTTATTGGTAAAGGAAAAGTGACTAGTGATGAATTCCATGTAAAGATTTTCTTGCTTAAAGAAATAAAGTAGAGATGATAGATATATTAGGATGAAGAAGAAGATCGAAGAGTTGTTACCAAAAATGTTTCGACAGGACCAGTTTGTCACCATAGGGAGCGCCTGTTTTGTTTGAAGATAGGAGCTTAAGGATGTGTATCGACCGTCGAGCATTTAATGAAGTGATGATTAAAAGGGTAAGTATTCACTACCCAGGATCGTAATTTGTTTGATCAGTCAAAAAGGAGCTAGAGTGTTCTCAAGGATAGATCTTCGATCGAGTTATCATCAGCTAAGAATTCGTGCAGAGAATGTTCTTAGGTCAGTGTTTTCTATGCAGTATGGACAGTATGAGTTTACAGTTGTGTCTGCTAGAATGATCAATGCCATTACAGAATTTATGAACATGACGAATGGAGTTCCATGGGAAAATTTGGTCAAGCTATTATGATGTTTGGATAGGATGTATTTGTTTACTTCAAGTCAAAAGGGAAAGTATGCAGAACATTTGAGATTAGTTTTGGAAAAGCTGCTAGAGCAATAACTGTATGCTAAGTGTAGCAAGTGTGACTTTTGGAAGGGGAAAGTGAAATTTCTTGGCCATGAGATGACTGCTAAAGGAGTTGCCATTCAACCAAGCAAAGTGGAAGCAGTGTTACATGGGAGCGACCGAAGTTTGTTACCCAGATCCATAGTTCTCTGGGAATGGCGAAACATTACCGTTGATTCATAGAAGGATTTTTTTTTAATGATTGCTAAACCGCTTAAACAATTGTTGAAAGAGGAGAAGAAGTTTGCATGGACGCCGCAGGGTGAAAAGAGTTTTCTGCAATTGAGGAAACGTTTGACGACAACGCCTGTCTTAGTGTTGCCTGATGTGCAGAGCAGTTTTGATATATATTGTAATGCTCCGAGACAAGATCTTGGATATGTGTTAATACAGAAAGGCAAAGTTGTTGCCTATGCGTCAGGACAGTTGAGGCCATGTGAAGAGAACTATTCTACGCATGATTTGGAGTGTGCAGCCGTAGTGCATGCTTTGAAGTTATTGCGTCATTATATTATTGAAAATACGTACAAACCATAAGAGTTCAAAGTGCAGACCTTAATATGAAACGAAGAGGATGGTTGGAGTTGATTAAGTGTTATAATGCTGGGATCCGTTATCACCCTGGTAAGGCTAATGTGGTATTCGATGTCTTAAGTTGTAAAGGCCATAGTGTTAGTACACTCATATCAGGTGATCAATCGGAATTGTGCAAAGAATTTCAAAAGTAAAGCTGGAAGTTGTCTCACAAGGATTTGTAGCTGCTCTGGAAGTTAAGCCAATGCTTGAAGATCAGATCAAGGTGGGTCAGAAGGATGAAAGCTTAGTTGAGGATTTTTCCGTGGATGAGCAAGGTACCACGCGGTTTAAAGGTCAAATCTATGTATCAAACGAGTCAGAGTTTAAGCAGTTGATTTTAGAAGAAGTTAATGATTCTAAAGTATTCAATTCATCCAGAAAGGTGCTAAGATATATCAAGGTCTTAAGGAAAGGTTTTGGTAGCCTAAGATGAAGCCTAAGATGAAGCGTGAAGTTGCTGAAAATATCGCTTTATGTGATGTGTGTAAGAGAATAAAAGCAATGCATCAGAGATAAGCAAGTTTGTTACAGCTGGTGCAGAGTTCTGAGTGGAAGTAGGAGGCAAATCAGGTTCAAGATACCTAGCGTTCAGAATTGTCGAGAATCCAGAAGGGATATGATTCCGTTTGAGTCATCGTTGATCGTTTGGCCGAAGTTGCTCATTTCACACCATTAAGACTACCTATTCAGGAGATCAGTTGGTAGGACTATTTATAATTGTGTGTTTGCATGGTATGTCTAAGAAGATTGTGTCAGATAGAGGTACCCAATTTACCTCGAGATTTTGGAATAAGCTGCGTGAAGCATTGGGAACTCGTTTGAATTTCAGTACATCGTATCATCCATGCATGGATGGTCGAATGAGGAGTTAATCAGATTCTTGAGGATATCTGATAGCTTATGCTTTAGCCTGTGCTATTTTGTGGGATAAGTGTTTACCGCATGCAGGATTTAGCTATAACAACAGTTACCAGGCTAGTTTGCAAAAGTCGCCATTTGAGGTTTTATATGGACGTGCTTGTCATACTCCGTTGAATTGGAATGCGACAGGAGATCGTATGGTATTGGATCTTATATTCTCAAGGACGCCGAAGAGCGAGTTGCTATGATTAGAGAGAGGTTGGAGGTAGCTCAGTCAAGGAAAAAGAGCTACGCTGATAACCATCGTCAAGATTTGAGGTCGAGTTAGATGATTTTGTGTATCTCAGAGTTAGCCCTCTTATGGGTGTTAAGAGGTTCCACGTTAAAGAAAAGCTTGCACCAAGATATGTTGGTCCGTTCAAGATTTTGAGCTGTCTAGGAGAGGTTGCTTATCAGTTGGAGTTGCTTGATGAATGGCGGGAGTGTGTGATGTGTTCTATGTGTCATGATTTAGGAAATGTCTTAGAGTGCAGTGAGCAATTGCCATTGGAAGCAATTGAATTGAGGAAGATTTGACTTATAAGGAGCAAATCGGTCAAAATTTTGGATGTTATGGAGCGCAAGACCAGAACAAGTCTATCCGCTTTGCAGTACAATGGAGCAATCACTCAGAAGGTGAAGCAACTTGGGGCGTGAAGAAGACACAAGTCGAATTCCCTAACCTATTCTCTACTCAACCACAATCTCTGGTCGAGATTACATATGGGGAGGTTTGTAACATCCCAAAAAAATTGCATAAATATTATGTTATTACTTAATTGTGCATTTATGAATTTTATGGAATTTATTTAGATTTTTCGGACTTATTGGAATTTATTTTAAATTAAGTATATTGTCTTTTTCTTTGAAAACTATTTAAATTTATGCAAAGTTGAAATAAAGTTTTGCCAAAAATATTTTAATTGAGTTCAAAATGCCCCAAAATATTTGTGTGAATTTTCTTGGATTTTTACTGATATTTTATTACCCAAAACAAATCAAATGATTTTCTGTAATTATTTTAAAAGGAAAAATCCGGAAAAAGGCAATGAACAGTATTGGGCCTCGGCCCGTATACTGTGCATGCGCGCGGCCGTGCGGCCCAATCACCCTGAGCCGTTAGATCGTGATCAGGCGGTGGAGTTGATATGGAAACCCTAAGATCGGTGTTCGTTGGATCTGCATTGGACGGCTCGGATTAAGAGGATCAGAAAAGGAAAAGATTTAACCACCGCCGTTAGATATCGTGTCCGAGCCGGATTGTGCCACGTCACTAGAAGATCTCGTCCGTTGATTGAAGATCGGATGGACGTCGGAGTTAAATCTCGAGCCGCGCGAAATCCATGCCCGATCGTCGCGCCGTCGTGTCCGCGCTCGCACGCCTTCAAGGCGCTATAAAAGCGCAAACCGTCGTGTTGAGATCCCGCCAGCGCCGCATCGTTAGCCCCGCTTGTCACCGCAGAGGTATCCCCATCGCCGCGTGCAAGCTCGCCGTTGTTTTGTCGCGCCGCCGTTGATTTCGCTTTGTTCCACGCCGTCAAGCCGTGTTCGCCGCGTCGATTCAGATTTGAGTTCACCTCGCTGAGACGATCGGTGCCACCATCCTTGGTCGTCGGGGCCATTGCCTTGCCGTTCGGGTGGTCTTCGTCCCCAACCCGGTGGCTGCGGCCCGAGCTCGCCGTCAACTCCTCGCGATCATTCGTGGCCGTCGATTCAGTTAGCGCGTCGGATCTCGCCGCGTGGAGTTCATGTCGGTAAGCCACGTCGTCGCTAAGCTTGAACCGTCGGATCGGTGACGGAAGGCCCAGATCGCACCATTGGTCGCGCCAATCGACGATGCTGGCGTGGCGACGGAGCCAAGCGCGTGGGCCGAGTCCATGGTGATCCAATGCGATTCTGTGGACTCAGTCCATGGACCGAGGCCATGTGACAGCATCTGGTTCATTGGGTCAAGGGCTGACGTCACGCTTGCGCAATAAACCTGTTTTCAATTTAAAAATAATTCTGTTAATTCTGATTTTCCAATTTCTGCAATTTCAGTATTTATCCAAACTTCAAAAGGCTATAACTTTTGCATTTTAACTCGGATTTGAGTGATTCAAATTTCTAAAAATTTTTAAAATTGAGATCTATTTAATGGTGTATTTTAATTGATATTAGGAGTTCATTTGCTCTCTGTTTTGGTATTTATTTGCTTTTCTCCTTTGGTACGCGTAGACGTTGAATTGTGCGACGCTTCGGAGGAAGATTCAACAACTCAAGATCAAGGTCCAGAACAAGAATAAGGGCTTTTATAAGGCAAGTTGTGCTTTGATCATGTTGAACCCATGTTTATACAATTGCTATACTGTTTTACTCTATTGCATCGTATTTCAAGTATATAATTGTTTTCAATTAAATTGGGATTTAGCTATTATACCCTTTTGATCTATATACCCTACCTTGTCATTTGTATACCATGATCTATTGCCACCCTAGATTGGATCACTATAGATATTGAAATCATCATGGAGAGTTAGATCGTCATAGTTGCTTAGCGTGCCACGTCATCATATGTACATGAATCATCAATGATTAATCTTGACTAATGGAATATGGAACAATGATGTGAACTTGTGTGTCATGTGGGATCGTACGATGAGATTGAGTTGTTGTGGCGAGTCATGTCACGCAACGATGTTGAATTGTTGATGGCACGTGGTGCTTGGTAATCAACTTGGGTGATAATCACTTAGATTGGGGCAAGTGACAAGGCGAGTATGCCAAGGTGGGCCCGATGGGCGAGAGGGTATGTGGATGTCTTGCCTTGATCACTCTAAGGACTTAACCTTGCAAGCCTTTGACATGAGTCAATCATGCAACCACATGTCTGGTATTGGCCAGCTTAGCTGATTAATTTGCAATGTCTTAATTTTGGTACTATCTTGGTCGGTGTGAGTTCCCGAGTTATGGAGTAATTCACATGGCGCAAGAGGGGGGCCCTGGTTGTGGTTTTCAGACCCACCAGTGTTAAAACCTTAGCGGGTAGTACTGGGTTAAGCCAGAATATTATAAAGGCTTTGTCATGATCTCTCCGCCGACACACCAAAGGAAGTGTGTTAACCCGGAAGGCACCAAGAGACAATCATGTCATGAGGGTAAAGTGCATAACCTCTGTAGAGTATAAACCTATTCGAATAGCCGTGCTCGTGGTATCGAGCAATGCTCGGGAATTACAGTTAAGGGTTAGTTTAATTAAATGAAAAACTTGGTTGGGATGGCAGGATTGCCATATGGAAGGTTGGAACTTGATTTAGGATTGGAAAACTTGGTTTACTTGAGAAATGCTGAACCTATCTATTACTAATATTTGTTTTACAGTCTTTGCAATCTATTTATTGTATTTATTCATAAATGCTGCTTTGTTGTAAAATAGCCATGAGAGCCTATCCTTTGGAATAAGCCTTGCATATAGCTATGTTAGAATTGCATTCTGTGCACAACTTGTTGAGTGTTTTAAGTACTCACCCTTGCCAACAATTGAAGAGAAATGCGGTATGCGACGCTAGCACAAAAAAAATCTACCGTGTAACCAGAAAGCTACTCGCAAGAAGGGGATCATAGATAAGATTACCACTAGACGCGCAGTTGCGGAATCCTTCGCGCGTCGATGTAGTGGATCGTCCTCGCCGCAGTCGTTGCGTCGATGTAGTGGATCGTCCTTGCCTTGCCGTGGATCGTCCTCCCACGCCGCAGTCGCAGCAGTGTCACCGCAGTAGTCCACACGTTCAGAGATGGAACGCCGTGCGTCGGTGTGCAAGCACCTGGTCTCTCGGCAGGGGCAGCGAGAGGAGTAGGCTAGGGTTTCGAGTGAATCACTCCTAAACCGTGGGAAAGCACACCCACGCCTCCTCCTCCTCCTTATATAGCCACGAGATGAAACCTAAACTAGGGCCCATCGGCGTGCTAAGCCCACGAGGTTCATTAATTACGGATCCAATCCAAGTTAATGCGCCCCGACCCATTAAGTGTGTGACCTGCAGTTCACGACGTTTGGGCGTGGATTCGGAAAACTCCTTTTCAATCCAATAGTTGGTAGTGGCTTCTTGCAAAGTATGCCAACTCCCAAACATACTATGATCAAATCGGACAAAACCTATCAAAAGTACTCATGTAATAATCCCTTTGCCAAGTATATGAAGATTGATCTCAAGGCGAGAAGCATGTCATCCTTTGATGATTCAATCCATCTCTCGTATCCGTGATATATTAATAAGTTGTGATTGACTCCTCAATCACGGCATGGCCATGCACTTCCTTAATCATATCACACGAGTGGCCTTGTCATATATCTCCGTTTCATTGGAGTGGCAAATTCCATCTTATTGCTCACTTCCTCTGCACGTTTCATAGTAAACATGAAAGCTACCTTTATAACTATCCAGGTTAGGAAGTAGTGTTTGATAGCCCCAAGGAAAACTATTACACATGTAGGGAATATGACAATCTCGAGTCTAAGGATCATACATCTACTAGGTATGAGATACGCGATGACACATAAGAATGAAACATTCTCGCGATGTCCCATTCGGGTCTATCTAACCCATGTTCTTCAACATGCGTCCACAATGTATAGATGATATCTCCATATCCCATGATCTATGAAGCATGATCATCGATCACTACATGTCTTGATCTATTCATCGTTGTCCTATCGATGATATCCGATCGAGATATTTATCGAATTACATCATTAAGTAAAGAGCTTCATAAGCAAGTCACATACTTGTTGATCAATACAATGATATACATTCATTGGACCAATAATCATATTATTATTCATAAACATAGTCATGTTACAATCATCTAAATGATTGCCTCAAGGGCATAACACTAACAACAATAACATCACCAGTTGAAGAGTCTACATCAATGCTGGAGGAAAGATTCCAGGAGGAGACGAATGTTTAGGGCGCAAGCCTTGTCAGTTGCCTGTGGTATACTAAGGGGTTGTCTACGTTTTCATTCCGCTGCAGTTTAATATATCATTCAGCCTTGCGAGGCATAATCATGTAAGTTGACCATAAGGTCATTCAACTAGTAGTATATAATATATGATGTCTTTCATAATGTTTCCGCTATGTATGATTGTGATATTTACTGATGTTGAGCCTGTGTGCACTGGCGTGATCCTGGACTAGTGCGGTATACACAGAGGGTCCGGATTTGCATATTCGGGTCCCGACAGTTCATAACAAAAATAATAATAGTAAACTACACAATAATAGTATACTAGTTGAAATATGTAAGCCAATAATTGCTTATATTTCTTTAATAGTAAGCAAAACAATTAAAAAAAATGTGATCTTAAGTGGTATGCATGCTTGGAGGAAATAAGTGCATGCAATAATATTGCAATCGATTCTTACAAAGAACCAACATAGATATACTCTCAATGTTTTCAAATCTTGCTGTTTTGGTAAAGGATTGTCCAGTATCTCGTAATATAGTACGCCAGACATCTGCTAAATCAACGAAAGCTTAGGTAATCTCATGTAAAAGGCAGTCAATCAGAACACTTGAAAAAGGTTCCAAACCTGATTGAAATGACTTAGCATGTCTGAAAGATGGTCAAGAGCTCTGTACTTGATGTAGTAAGGTTTCAGCATCTGTGAATATGGGTTGTGTTGTGTAATGCGAAGTTTCGAAGGATCATCCAGACCAAGATGCTGCGCAACTTTCTTAACAACATCATCCTTTGTGGAACTCTTTGAACTTCACAAATATGAAAATGAAAAAGAAGTTATTGAACTATTGCCATAAAAAAGCTCACTATTAAATCCAGGTTTGAAAGATTCGTGACAAATATTGCAATTGGTTCTTATAAAGAACCCATACAAATACGACCATTATTGCAATCGGTTCTTACATGGAACCGACACAGATACTCACCTTTATTGCAATCGGTTCTTTCAACGAACCGACACATATACCTCGCTTTATTGCAATCGGTTCTTTGAAAAAGCTGACACAGATACCTCAACTTTATATACACTCAAGCTCCCTCATCTCACTACAACTCCCTCACTCGCGCGACCTTCTCGACCCCTTTGCCCATGCCCTCACTCATGCCGGCTCTCTCTCCGCCAGCAAGGCACACCACCTGCCTCCTGATCTGTGTGGCTCCCGTTACAGTCACGTGGTTGAGTCGTGGGCAAGGGTTATGGTCCTTAGAATTTTTGCAGTGGGAGGAGCTTGCTTAGGGTTGCGGGATTCAGATCAGATTGGTGCGAATCTGCTGGTTTTTTCGTCGGGGGGATTATAGTGTGAGATTATTGGGGTAGATTCGTTATACGATGCGTGGTTCGTGCTTCTCCTCGCCCGCGAGGTTCGTGTGGATCGTGTGACTGCATCGCGAGTGGGGGTGGCTTTTGTTCCAGGGAGTTGTCGCTGAGATAGTTCTGTCCTGATGGCGTGGTTGCTTTTGACACTGGGGGAGCGATGTTAGGCTCGCGGAATGAGTGCCAAGTTGCCAACTGCTTAATGGTGCCGTTTGGGATGTGATATCAACACATATCTGTATCGTTCTTCGCTTTTTTAATTGCGGGGCTTGGTTGTTGCGGGATGCAATCGGTGTGATTTATTTCCTCTGTGGTGTGATGATCAGGGAAGGAAAATAATGCTCATCTATCCATATTTGGTTGAGCATGCACTATGCGGATAGGTTCAACTAGTTTGGATTATATTAATATGCACATGATAAATGTTGCTTATTTTACCATAGATGAATAGGGCATTATTGTTGCCAATATTGCTTGCCGAATTGCATTAATTAGGGTTAGATGGTCGTCTTTGAGCTTCGTTAATTTACATTGCAATCTATGATTGGAACCTTAATATGTCTTATTAACTGGCTACACTCTTTGATGATTTGTAGTCTGGTGATGTTTTCTTAGCTCTTGAACTCGGATTCCTACATAGTAAAAATGAATGTGAAATTGTGTTTGACTGCAATTGTTTTGTGCAGACCACCGATGTTAAAAAGCTCATTGAGACTACGCAAGCACAGAATGTCTATCCAACTAACCAACAGATACTCATTCATCAAGGCATTATAACTAGTGAATTCTTCTTCTTTTTGTGTGGCAAGTGGCTTGTTTTATGAGATGTATAAATAATGACTGATTTTATGAAAAAGAAACATATGCTTGAACGTCTGATGTCTATGCACTTCCAATAAAGTATTTGGTAATTCTAAACAAGGTCACAAGGTCATACCAACAAATGATTAGCCAAAAACAAGGTCAATTGAAATAAATTAGATTAGTAGAGTTAAATATTTTAGAGCCTGATTAGACCCATCCGCGTGCAAAGCTAACAATGTTGTAGAATATTTTTTGACTAGTAAAGATTACACTACAATTTACATATGGAGCGACAAAACCCATTTGTTTGTAGATTTGCAATAATAGACAAACTGTATTTGTTTACCAACTATAGATATGAAAGGATGGTGATCATACTTTATTTGTTTATAAACTGTAGATAGTACAAGCATTTTTTTACTTTACCCAAAATATAATTACTCTTTGTCCTTACAAGCAAAACAATGTAGTAGGTTTATACTTAATTTTGATACATTAGAAGTACTTGCATCAAGTGTTACTTCACATTAAAGCTTTTGTAATGTTTAGTAGTAGACAATGAAATATACAATGCAGATTTTGCTGGATGAATCTTCCGAAATATGTGATTTACAGTGCCCTTTAGGCTATCAAATTCGGGTCTCCAAACTTCACTATAACGTCTAACCGGAGATGTCGCTATACGGATTAAAATGGTTGAGGGGAATTTGGTACAACCGGCTTAGTGAGTTCCTCCTGAAGAAGTGTTACTCCAGTAATATTGATTGTCCCTATATGTTCATAAAAATATCCTAGAATAGATTATATATCATCTCAGTCTATGTTGATGATTTGAATATCATCTGAATTACATAGGATATATAGGAAGCAAGTTCTTACCTTATGATAGAGTTTGAGATGAAAGATTTGGGTAAAATCAAATATTTCTTAGGCCTACAGCTAGAGCATTTTTCTGAAAGAATTTTTATACACCAGTCTACCTATACCAAGAAGGTATTGGAAAATTTCAATATAGAGAAATCTCATTCTTCGAAGTCCCCCTGGTAGTAAGATCCCTTGAAGTGGATAAAGATCTTTCCAGATTGAGGATGAAAAATAAGGAAGTCTTACGATCTGAAGTTTAATACTTAAGAGCCATTGGGGCACTTATGTATCTTGAGAATTGCACAACGCCTGATTTTGCATTCACAATAAATTTGCTAGTTTGACACGGTATAGCTCCAGCCAAAAGATATTGAGCTGGTGTCAAGACTTTACTCAAATACCTCCAAGGTACACAAGATCTTGCTTATTTTACCGGAAGGACCAAGGCTTGCCATGGTGAGATATACGGATGCTTGCTATCTGTCTGATCCCCACAGTGCCAAATCTAATACTAGATTTGTGTTTCTCTGTGGTGGTACATCTGTTTCTTGGCGGTCTTTTAAGTAGACCTTGATAACTGCTTATACTAACCACTTAGAGATTATAGCATTATATGAAGCCTCATGTGAATGTGTTTGGTTGAGGCATGTAATTAGCCATATCTAGAAGTCATGTGACATTAACACCGTTGATACCCTCATAATTATCTATCAAGATAATACTACTTGTGTTGCACAAATGCAAATGAGTTATGTTAAGAGTAATATCACAAAGCATATTGCCTCTAAACTTTTGTATCTTTGCGAATTATAGAAGAATGGTAAGGTAAAGATTCTGCAAACTAAGTCATGTGAAAATCTAGCATATTTATCCACCATATCTTTGCCAACGTCTAGTTTTCAATTATGTGTTCGTGACATTGGAATGAGATGACTTGGAGATATGTAGAATTCAGGTGAGTAAATCTTTGAACTATGACTCTTAGCATGACACTGAAGATATTACTTTAATCCAGAAGATTACAAATTACACTCCTTCTCCCTTAGTGAGTTTTCCTTAAGTTTTCTCACATGAAGGTTTTTAATGAGGTAACAAGTGTAACACAATGTGCAAGTGCAATATATTCTTTTCTCCATCCCTTTTTCCCATTGGGTGTTTGGGAGGATTTTTTGATGAGACATATGCATTACACAGTATTCGCCCAAGGGGGAGTATTGGCATATAGGATTCTTCATTCTGGCTATTCAAATATGTTTGGACTCTCTCTCTCCTTCTAGGTGAATCCGAATCTATCTCTAATGGTCTTTTACTCTAAATATGGCACCCTATTGTACAAGAAAATCAATTTAATAAAAGAGAAGAGAGTTTTGCCTCCATATATTGTGTGTGCTCCCTGTGATTGTTCTTGCTATTTGATCAGTGCATTATGTTTGATCTACAGTAGTCATCATCAATTTAGAACACATTCGACATTCAAGCCGTGTGGTGCACCACATGTATGTGTGCACAGAGGCGTGCGATGCAATGGGCTATCTTGGTACGTCGTCGCCTCGAACATCGTCACTAACATGACCACTATGTAGTTGTTGCGCTCTGCGATATGCATGCTTGTTGGCAAGGGCAGCAACCACCCATGGCATGTCCTGCACACTATGTACATCGTCACAGAGTTCTTGCATTGGGAGATTTGATAAGAGAAGGAGAATGGCACAGGGACAAAAAGGACATGGCACATTGGTTCATGAGCACTAATGGGGGGCAAAGTGTAACAATAATGGCAATGTGGCAAGGTTTTGAGAAACCAATCTTATGATATTTTCTTTCGAAAACCCTTAAACTGGTGGTAGCATATTTGTTTGAATGCGCTACCACCTTCCCCAAGCACGACTCCCACACCTTCTTCTCCCCCATGTCCTACACCGCCTTCTTCTCGACTACACATGATTCCTACCACCACCTTCCTCATGACTACCACCTTCTCGTTCGCCAGCGGCAGACAACATCAAGGTTAGGGCAAGGGTTACTAGGGTTAGTGAGGGGTTCATTGTGCCCCTCAACAGTAGAGAAAAGGAGAGAGGAGGTGGCCCAGCAGTGGGAACCAAGGTGGCAATGGCACCATTGATTGCTGAATCGGAGGAGGGTAGTGGGGGTGAGCGAGCTACCATGGGATTGGAGAATGGTGAAGAGTTAGAGTGGGCATGACCAATGGTGGCAACACACTGGGAGTGGTGGTGGTGTAGCGAGGCACCGTCAGTCGTGGGAGGTGGCAGTGGGTGGTGAAGGTGCCAAGGTGGCAATGGAAGTCGTAGGGGAGATGGGGCATTGGTCAAGGAGGAGATGAGGGAGAGCCAACACAGAGGACGATGGAGGAGGTGGCATCAGGGCACTTTGTAGGCAGCAAGGGAAACACAAGGGGAAGTGCGTTTTGCTAAACATGTGCATGCAGGCACGTTATTCACTCAATAATATTCCCTAGAAAAATAGAAAAGAAGTGTGAGCTGGGCCAGATGGTGTCGAGCTGGCCTCGGTGTGCGTGCCATGGTTGGGCCAGACTCAACGTCCCCCCAAGCCATATAAGGGGCACAGGGGAGGGATATAACCCTAGCATCCTCGTCCATGCCAACGCGCCGCACTGCTCACCACCCCAGCTGTGGCTACACTGCCTCCCGGGCTACTACGCTACCACGCTGCCATCGAGCGTCATGTATCCATGCATCGCCCCAGCCGTAGAGTGTGGTGCCACTATGCGTTGCCCCGACAGCCGAGTGTCTTGTCACCGTGCATCACCCTGGTTATTGAGTGTTGCACTGCCTTCATCCGGCATCATCGGTGCAAGTTGCGGGGGTCAACTATCACACCGGCTGTGTCCACGCCTATCCACTCTCCAACAACTCCCCTCCATCTTTTCACATTCCTATTCAAACTATGTATCCGTTCTGCGATCCGTTAGTGTCACCATGTGCAGGAGGTGGTGAGGATCTTGGAGGATGTGGTGTGAGAGTTTCGGGAAGCATGAAGGAGCGGAGAACATGTGGAAATCATGGAGGATCACTGACATCGATACTTTGGGTGGAACTTTGGGACCCATGTTTAAAGCCTACATCATCGTTGATCTTGTTGGTGATGTAGTGGAGCGATGTTATGTTCATTTTGTTGGTAGATGTGGTGATTAGAGAGCATTGGGATGGAGTTTGGGAGAGATCGATACTCGTTTAATAATAGTCTTTATTTGTGGGGCGAGTTTTGGGTACCTATGGTTAGTTTCATGGCTTGTCCAAGTTATAAAATGTGTATATTATTATCTAAACTTTACTTAGAGCACAAGAACACAAAATTTGGTTAAATAGTTTGAAAGTTATGGCTTATAGACGCTTGTTGTATAGAAATCGGTTGCCGTTGGGAGCAGTTGTGTTAACTTGCTATTTGGGGCTAGATAATTGCTAAATTAAATTATATCCAAAACTAAAGAAAGCTATATACGTTTCTATAGATTCTATAGATGCTATGGTTACTACATTTGGAGTTGTATAAAAATAGTTATGAAACTGTGAATTCCGTTGTCTAGTAAAATAACAGATCGGTCTTCAGGGTGTGAAACAAGGGGTTACATGAATTAATTGAAAAATATGGATAACTATAAAATTATAGATAATATTATGTAGTTTTCAGAACATATGTATTTTACTATGTTTGGACAATTGAGCTATGAGTTATGGTCTTGAACACTTGAGCTATGATTTATGGTCTTCTGACTGCTAGGACAGAAAATAAGAACTATCCGGCGAGGGGAAAAGTGTAGTCCGTGATTGTGTGTAGAAACAATGTTGTTATGTTTGATGTATGCACCATTATGGCTAGGGAAGAAAACGGATCGGATAGTTTCCGACCGATCCGGATATTTTCGGATACGGATTATGTCGGATAGGATATTTGTTGAATAGTATCGGATCAGATACGGATACGGATACGGATTTTTTTTTGTCGGATACGGATACGGATTCGGTAGCTCACTATCCGTCGGATACGGATACGGATTCGGATAATCCGGATATTGATGGATCGGATATCCGGATATACATATGGGTCGGGCCAAAACTACTCTTCTGGCCCAAAAATGTTTCTTAATTTCAGAATTTCTTTCTAATTTAATTAATCCATAAAGTAAGTTTCAATTATTAAAATTAGCAAACCAACTCCAAAAATTACGAATTTTTTTGAGAAAGTTCCAGAAATAATCTAACATTTTAAAAATTATTTTCAAGATTTTATCAGATTTTAAATTTTCTCAAAAATTCAAATATTCCTATTCTTAATAGGAAAATATTTAAATAAGTAGCTAAAAATCATAAAAACTCATAAATATATAATTTATTATTTTTAACATAATTCAACAAAGAATATAAATCTTGGATCATTACATATAAGTGTTATATACTTTTTCTAGAGATGTGATATTTAAGTATTATCAAACTTTTAGTGTGTTATGTGTTTGCCTCCATTTGTATCTTTGAGTAAAGATTACCTTCATTTTTGTGTTTTGATCTACGTGTATAATGAACTAATTGTATGTGTGTGATAAACTAAGTCTTATATAATTTTATTTGCGACATAATATCTACTTATTGTCTAAGTGAATGAAAATGCTTATATTTGTTCAATTTTCAATAACATTTTCATCAAATCAACTAGTTATGTGTTTTCGTTGACTTTTTATATACAATCTAAAGGGTTATCATGTTAGATAAAATATTCAAATCATGATCCGATTCGATTCGTATTCGATCCGTATCTGTATTCGATATTATCCATATTCGTATTCGTATCCGGACTATCCGTATCCGTATCCGCATCCGAGAAAAAATATGAAAACAAATATGGTAGAGCTATTATCCGTCCGTATCCGATCCGTTTTCACCCCTAATTATGGCATGTTTTTGAGATGTTTTTACCTACCGTAGGAGGTGTGACTACGGGTTTGGCTTCAACCACACGCCAATTCTGTTCATCGTGGGTAAAAATACAAGTGCATGGTAGAACGGTAGACGATTGTTTATTCTTGCTCTTGGTTATTTAAATTTATTCGCGATACAATATTTACTTGATTCTTGTTCAATATGATGTGATATGATAACGATGAATACATGATGTGGATAGTCACTTGGTAATGTTGGTACATGGTAAATAATTATTGAAAAGTATTGCATAACTTGCATTCACATCATGAAAAAGTGCATATGAGCCAGGTCGGTGAGTAAGTGATATAGCTAGTCCGGAACACATAAGCCATGTCGGTGAAAATGTTATATGATTAGTCTAGAGCCCTCTTTAGAAATACCTACTTCAGTAGGCACCTCCATGAGATGTAGCAAATGAGAGGGTGTGATATCGACGAGTGTGCAATCAGCGATACCAGTATACGCTATGTGATAAGTATTTGAGCATGCAGACATATTTGCATTGGATCGCTAATGATAAAAGATAATTAATGAGATGAATGTGATAAATTGTTATGTTATTGAGTCGTGGACTCACCTAAAGATGATTAATGAGATGAATGTGATAAATAGTTATGTTATTGTTTTATTATGTACTTGCTGAGTCGTGAACTCACTCTTGCTTATTTTAATTTTTAGGTTATCATTGAAAGTGGCATGCATAGGATGGGAGTGCGTTATTTTGTCACTTGTCACATCGTCTTTCACAAATATCTAGTTTTAGTGTTCACTCATGAGTAATAAAGTGCTGAGCCTATTTAGTTGATGGACTTTCATAATCATATTAATGTACATGTGAACTTAGTCAGCTTTATATTAAATCAGAATTTTAGTTGTTTACCTATTTCTTATTTATTCTTGATCATCATCGTCGTCAAAAGGTAAAGATTGCTCCCGGATGCATGTGATCCAAGCGTACCTAAGGGCGAAGACTTGGACGTTCCCGAGCATGTGGACTCGGGCATGCTTGGGCTAAGGTTTATTATTATTTTGATATTGTTTATGTTGTTATGCAAATTCCTGTTAATATTATTTATTAGAGGTGTTAGTTATTTTAAAATGTTTGCTGAATTATAGTTAAAATTATGTTAAAAGTGACGAAAAATGTAAATAGTGATAATATCTTTAGCACATAAAGTGTTGGGGTGTTACACACTCCCTTCTATGAATACCATTCTTTTGCGACGGCAAATAATCAATTATCCCAAAATTTCGTTGATGAGCTAGTCAATGTGACAAATGGGCCATGCCAATTCGGTCGACCCGAAGCACTATATTGTTGGCCCAATCCAGCACGACACAGCCTGGTGCACCGTATCATGCTTAGGTCGCAACCTTAGCCCACCCGGCATGACATGCATAATATTAGGCCTAGCACGGCGTGGCCCAGGCGTGACACAATACGGCATAGCCCGTTTAGACACCGATAGGCACAACCAGCTAGGAACGATTTCAATCCGTTAGGCATGGTCACTGTCAAATATTGTAGCTTTCTATTTTTTATACAAATACTGTAGTCTGCTAAGCTATGAGCTGTACTCCTTTTTCCTTGCCAATGTTTTCTTAAGTTGAGTTTTTGCTAGGTAATGTTTTTAACGAGGCAGTCATCTAAACATAATAAAGCTCATTATTATATTCTCAATATTTGTCTTTATATATATATATATATATATATATATATATATATCAATATTCTAAATAACTAGCTATATCTACTGCGCTATAGCTTTTGTGGACTCTAAATGTGGAGCTACGGGCTAATGTTTCGCTATATTAGCTAGTAATAGCTTCACTATCCTACATAGTTATACACGGGCCAAACACAATGAGCCCATTTTGAAATATAACATTATTAGAAGGTTCAAATGCATCTCTTATAAGCCTAAACTATGAAAAAACTAGTAAAAAATTTTGTCTCGTGCTTTCTCAATAATCCAACATTCATATTTCGTAGTGATTAAGTACTTATTGTTAAAAACATTATGATATAAGTTATCAGTTATAGTGTTTGACATGTATTAGCATGTTTGTTGATGACTTTGACTTATATTTTTATTATATAAATATTAACAACCTTCTAAAGTACTATGATTTGTTTGTAGGTGGCTTATATTATATACATATTTAATTTTTAAAACACGTTTAATACTGAAAACGTGACGAATGATAGCTTCCGCGATAGCTGCTATAGCTTTTTAGAGACCTTGCCATGAAGCCACAAAAATCATGATTTCAAACTTTGATGTGTATAGAATTCATTTTCCAAATTTTATTTACTATTTTTGACTTCTATAAGTTGTTCCGGAACGAACGCAATTTTTCAAAATTTTCGGGCCGAGATGGGCTAAACAGGTCCACACTAGCCCCGTCCGGCTAAATGTCCGTGGGCCAACCCGAAACGGCCTGCTAGCTCCTGGTTCTGTTGCTGAGCCTACGGGCCGGCACGGAATGGCCCGATTAATCTGACTGGATAAGCAGGCCGTGCGTGGCGGGCCGCCCATTGGGCCAGGTCCCGGTCCCACGCGCAGAGCGCCCCTGTCACGTGACTCGCGTAGGTATACGGTGACACCTCCTCACCTCTCCCATCTTGGCCCTATCCAAGCCGCTCTTCCCACCTCTCCCTCTCCTCTCTCTACCCAGGCGAGAGAGGTCTCGCCTTCGCCGTCGCTGGCGACGGCGAGACACCGGCGACTGCGGCCACGAGGGACGGCAAGGAGGACTCTGACCTCTGCGAGTACGGGACGGCGAGGAGGACCGCGGGCGCGGCAGCTAAGGGAAGGCGACGAGGGGGCGAGGAGGACTGCTGACCGCGGCGACGACTGGCCGGCCGACGGGGACAGCTTCGGGATCCACGGGCCTTCTTCCTCTCCATCGATTTTGGGCTGACCCCCCCCCCACCCCAAACCGAAGGTATGGACTCGAATCGGCTCGATCTGTGATTGTGATAACTGTTGCTGGATCCGGTTGATTCATGGTTATTCCCCTTTGCTAGTCATGTTACATCTGAACATTGCTATTCATGAAAAATTGATACTTTTTTTAGAGCCATGAAAAGATTGGTACTAGATCTGAGATAGATGTGAAGATTGCTATTCATGAAAAATTTACACTGGGATTACATTTCTATTGGGATGTGGAATTTTGGTGTGCTCGGGATACTTCGATTCCTGTAACGTGAATTTTCTTGTGCTACGATCCCCTGTTGAAATGTTTGATAGAAGAATCTCAGCACAAATGAATGTTATAGTACATGCATTTCAGTTATAGTAGATATTCTTGGTAGATACTATTCAATTAGTAGAAATTCTTGTCCAACATGCTCAGTGACTACATTGGATGGAACAATAACTACATTTGATCAATGTATGAGCCATTCATACTTGCTCTGCATGGTTACTAGTATCTTGTGAAAGGCTTGCTGTTTGTGGCTATGCATCACTGATATGCGATACCGGTACGGCGATACGCAATTTCCCAAAAACAAGAATCCGGCGATACAGCGAGTATATATGTGTATATGTGTTTAAAAATAAAAAAATGTAAGAGGGAGAAGGCGGCGGCGGCCGTTGGGTTGGGTAGAGGGGTGGCGGCGGCGAGATTGCAAAGGGATAAGGGAAGGGAGGTGGCAGTGGTGACCCGCAGGCTCGGTGGAGGCTGAAGGGGAGGTGGCGGCTAGTAGCAGCCGTCGGTCGGTTGGGTGGAGGGCAGTGGCTACCGGGTCTAGAGATTTTAGTGGAGTCAGAGGTAGGAGAGATGACTGGGTGGAATGAGTGTGTGTGAGAGAGAGAAAGATTTTAGGGTTAGGAGAGATGGTTTGGGTTGGGTTTGACTTTGTGTTTCTAGCCTAGAAGTATCGGAGTAGGATCGGGATTATTTTTATTAATTTTAAATACTGAATTTCACCGATCCTTCCTAATACGGTATCGGGAAGGATCGCGGAGGATCGCTATATCCGATAAGTATCCGATGTCGGTACGGAAATTTTGGGAAGGGTCGGTGATTCATAGGTTTGTGGGAATACTTTCTATTCATGGTTAGTATTTCATATCTTCTACATCATTGCAACCAGTTAATAGTTTTTTTCACCCGTGCACCCTTCTTGTGCTTGATGTTTGTGAAAATAAAAGGAAAATCAAACACATAGGGAACATTGCATTTTATTAATTCTGCATTGAATATACAAAATTACATGCTCCTGCAAGAGTTCAATTTTTTTTGTTTTTTGCGTCTATGTTTAAGGAGTATATTTGACTGGAGATTGCGTAGATCACTGATTCTCAACGCCTTTGCACGGCATCTGGTTAATTAAATTTATAGGACAAGCTTACAAAATATCTCTAATTAAGTTGCGTTGTGGTCATCCTCTTTATGTTACTTGTCCATATACATGTATGATGTTGGTGTAGATGTAGATGGTGAGGATGAGGATGTGCGGATGTGATGCGTGTGGCTTTGTCTTGCCGACGCCTAGTCATGGTATGTCATCTTCGTGTTGATTTGCGGATAGGATATATCGATGAAGAGGATGACTTGTACCTTGTCGGTGCCCATTCATGTGTACACCTGCCATCATCGGACGTGAGCGCGTGTGTTGCCTTTGCCTTGTCAATGCCCGGCAACAGAGTGTCCAATCCTATCTGTTTGGGCGTGTCGATGGAGTAGTGACCTTGCCTCGTCAGCACTAGGCTATAATTTTGTCTAACCTTGTCGGTTGTAGACATATGGTAATGTGTATGATCAAGTGGCCTTTTTCTCTCATCAACACCCAGGCATAGTGTCGATGTATAAAAAATATGCGGATTGCGCGCCTCGGCCTTGCGGCTGGCGATTTGCATATGATGCATTCGGCGATGCTTTCTTTAAAGCATTAAATAATTCTGCTCCTGTGCGAGGGGCAAAAATCAATATAGTATGATATTCTCTTGTATTGATTTGCATAGCCGTAGTCGATTTTTTTTTGCAATGAGAAGGCACACTACGCTTTATATATTTTTCTTTTCTTTTGTAGCTGGCTCCGTCGGGTTAGGAGAATCTGTACCACACTTGTGTAGATCTCATGACCAGTTCCGTCGCATAGGGAGAACTTGAACCACGATTGCTTTGATCTATAACCAGTTCGCACTTCAATGGGGAATCTGTGTCGTGATGAACATGTATGTCTCATAGCCAGTTCCATCGCATTGGGAGAACCTGAACCACGATTGCTTCAATCCATGACCAATTCTCACTTCAATGGTGGGTAATCTGTGTTGTACTTTCATAGGTAGATATTTTTTTCATCAGGAAAGATCAACCACTAAGGTTTGATCTATATGCTCACCATGGAACATGGGCGTCGTGAGTTGTTGCATGTTGGAGATGATGGGTGAGAGATGTGCAAGCGAGGAGAAGCCGTCAGTGTTTTGGCACTTTTTTCCTTCTCTTCTTTCGACTTCTTTCTCTAGAGTGCTATTGTTTCCGTGGCTATATTTTCTAGGCATGGCTTCCTGCTCTTGTGCCACTTTGTGCGTGAGCCAGAAGTCATGGGGTCAGGTGGCCTTTATAAGGCCAGGCAGATGCGGCATTCGGCAGGATGTGGGCTCCTCCCTGTTGATTTGAATCTATCCAAACTCTTCTCTCCAAACAACAGCCTGCGTGGTGTGTTTGATTGCTGCTGCAATCTCTTAGGTAAATTGCTACGCGTACACATAATTCATACCCAGAAGGAAGGTATCTATGATCTATCAATGCCATGTGGGCCCATTGCCAAGCCAGCCAACAAACTGGATTGATTTGTATGTGCAAATATCACATTAGTTTCCTGCACCGAATCTACCAAGGAAATAGCCAACCTGGACTGTTTTCATTATGTTGTGATTCCATTGGAAAACGCTACATGTACCCGCGATTATACCCAGCGGAGAGAGGTCTGTCAATGCACTGCAGGCCCTCAAGTTGGAAGAGATAAACACATGTATGTTTCCCACATGCATTTCCTGTGTGCATCTATCTCCATGCATGCAAACCGCATAGGGGAGGAAATCATGCTCCTAATGTCGCTGATGTAGCAATCAGGTTGAAGCCTTGATTTACTATTTTATCTTTAATCTTCTAGAGAGTATTTTTTAATCTGGGAGTCAGATTTGCAACCCGTTTGAACCTCTATGCTTGTTAAAACGAATCCAACCAAAGGAGACTAATATTGGATATGTCATGCATAGAGAAAAAAATATTTGACGGTGCATGGGGCCCGCACATCAGTCTCGCTTCAAAATTTTCTACGCCGTAGGCTGCTCTTATGTCACTATCAACATATATTGACATACATGCGGGCTATTGCCTCTTACTTATTTTTCTTATTCTGTTTATTTAATGAATTCTGCATACAGAAATTCATCAAACACTTGATTGATGTGAAAGTGGAATGAGAATCTAGATAAGGTATCACGTCGGAACTTTTCGATTTGGTGATGGATTTAGCATCCAGTTCTTATCAGTTTCTCTCTTCAGCTAGTGTTTTAGGGAAGTTTCTAGGGGGCTAGGTGCGTGGCATTGTTGACTTGAAGTCAAGAATGGTATAAAGATGTTGCAATTGTTATATAGTTGATGTTTCAAGTTTTCTTAAAAAAGAAATTTGGAGTTGCCAGATAAAAAATATCTATTAACTAGTCAAATGCCTGTGCGTTGCAGCGGAAACATATTTTTGAACCAAATAATCAGATCATGGCACATATTTACAAAAATAAAATTGCACTCTTGAGTTGTCACGGGGAGGGAGAAGTGGGGAATGCCCCAGCCGGGTGGAGCGGGTGTGGGTGAAAAGAGAGAGATGTGGGTTGGTTTCCTTTTTTATTCACGAGAGGTGGGGGAGCGTGTCGCGGTCCGCGGCCCATATGTCGACGCGCTATTTTTCTTAGAGAGGAGAGGGAGGCCGGACGACCGTCACCAACTTGTATTTATATATTAGTAAAGATAAAGATGAACAGTATGGTGTTGCTCTGAAGTGTCCAAAATGGTTGTTTTTTATGACTGGTCATTTCGCGTGTATATTAAGAACAATCTGACGAACTAGAAGTGGCACTGCTGCCTCTTAAATATGGAAAGATTTGTTGAGAACTGTTTTTTCAGTGTGCGATTAAACCCTTCGGCATCTAGAAGACGTATTGGGATTGCTCTGAAGAGCAGTTTGAATGTCACGGTTCATTGTTGGGTTTGTTTGGTTCTGATCAGAACATAGATAAATTGAAACTGCTTTAGTTCAAAAATATTACCCTGTCTTATCCTTTAAGAAACACTGATAAGAACGAGTCATTGTCATTGCTGTGCTGCTTAGTTTGCCAAATCTGCTGAAAGTATAGTTTACTCGATTTTCTTAAGAGCATATTTTGGCTGCCTTCCCATATTTTTTACTTCGCTGTAGCAGTGTTTCATTTTATGCTTCATGATGCACCCCCTATGGTCCCCTCTGGGATTTCATTTAAGGCCTGCTCTTTTGCTTGAATCCATTGCAAGTAAATCTCTGGAACTGGAAAAAAGATGCTTCATCCAGAGGCAGTATGTTTTCGCAGATATCTGCATAAATTGACAGCAACAACAAACCAGCACTCTGTTGATGTTGATGTCCCTTAAGTAGTGCATTCTAATGGTTCAGTGATCTGAATACTCGCATTTATTATTTCTGTTAATGATGTCATTGTTATAGTTGTCACTTTGTAAACATTGCAACACAAAGAAGTCCATAGTTGGTTTAGCTTAGTGGATATGAGGCTATCCTTCACAGAACTCATCAAAGAAATTGATAATTTTGTGATTTTGTCGCTTCCACTTATCTTTTTCTGTCTATTATCTTGTCTTGCTAATTTTGGATTTTAGTTAGTAGCTCAACTGTATAACTGGGCCAATTATATACTATTTTGTATTAACCTATTTGTTATTAACTCTTTGCCTTATGCACTCTTATGCTATTCCACTTTTGCTCTTTACTCAGCGTTCAGATGGATTACATATCCCCTGAGAGAAGCCTGGAGGGGACTAGTGGAGATCCTGGTCATTTATTTGGAGATCAAGATGGTAGCTCGTTGGAGCACATGGATTATCATGGGGAAGGAATTCTGCAACATGAATCACCACCACTGAATGAAGGACTTTTAGTTGATCCAGCCAATCAAATCTCGTATTTGGATGCAGATTCTTTACCCTTCATGAATGATCAAATCCCATGCAATTCAATGAAATCTGCTTCAGCTAGTCCAGCATCTCCCCTGAAGCAAGCTCAAGAACATCATGTGCATATAGAATCTGATATGCAAAACGATGCAGCTGAACAGAATGTTCACAATAGTGACTCTGAAGCACAGACCACTCCTGTGAGTTATGATGTACGTCAGAAAACAGAAGTGGTTGATGTCATGCTGCCTCCAGAGCTTCATGAAAGCAGTGGTAATGATACATCAAACTTTCAACAAGAAACTACACATTCTGATGCCTATCTTGGTGACTCTATGTTAACTAAAAATAGCAGTAGGGATTACCAACTTAACAATAGTGGTGCTGATGATGATGAAATTCCAAACTCTTCTGCGCTTCAGATGGAAAATGAGGACATCAGAAAGTTACATGAGACTTCCCACAATGAAAAGGATGGGATAGAGGAGGATCAAGTGAATGGTAGGAATTCTACTCATGATGAACGAGACAAGGAGAACTTCAACTCTGCAGTTGCAGCTTCCTATTTGGAAGGAATGGAGCAGGAAAATCTTAGTACCAAAAATGGCATATCAACCCCAGGCAATCAATGGGATTCTCCTTATGAAAGGTCTCCAAGACTGGAAAAGGGCACACCATCGCCAGACAGGAGAGTCTCACTTCCAGTTGAAAGGTCCCCTCATGCTCATTCATCTGGGAAATTGGAGTCACAGCATCCTGCAAAAGAGGTTGGTAAATTAGCTCGTTCTCAAAGTCCACCAGCAAGATGTCGGTCCCGATCTCCTGAAAAGCCTGACACCAACTGCAGAAGAGCTTCTTCACATGAGTTGACTCCACATGCACGACAGAACTCTCCTCCAGAAAAGAAATCTCGAAGGGAGTCTCGACATGGAGATGGTTCACCACGACGAAGATCTGCATCCCCTAGAAGAGCCTTGCCCAAGAGGAGGAGCTCACCAAGGAGGAGGGACTCCCCAGCAAGGAGGAGGGACTCCTCACCAGGAAGGAGGGATTCCCCACGAAGGAGGGACAGGTCAAAACCTTCCCCAACAGGAAGGAGGGATTCCCCACGGAGGAGGGACAGGTCAAAATCAAGGTCACCTTCAAGAAAAACTGATACCTCTAGACATAGAAGGGAACATGGTATATCTCGGTCAAGGTCTCCCCACTCAAGGGATCATCGTAGACTATCTCCAAGGTGATTTTTTTTTCATGAGTAAACCGCAAGCTTCTGAAAGTCTGAATTCTTTTGAATGAGCATGCTTTCAAGCCGATGATATTTATAACCAAACATTTGTCTTCTTATGCAACTTTGAATAGGCTTATTTTCCTTCCATGGACAGTCCGATCATAGAAGTACTTGTTTTGATTTTTTTTTCATTCACCTTTTTGTCTTTGCTGCTAGTTCATGCTTCTGTTTGTCGATGATGTAGAAGAAAGCATTCACCAAGGCGCAGATCACCTCAATCAAGTCATCGTCATCATTCGCATAGAAGACCTTGGTCACCACCTGCCAACAGGAAGACTGGATTGGGTAAGCCTGGACGGAATCTGTTTGTTGCAGGTTTTAGCTATGCTACCACCGAGCGAGATTTGGAAAATAAATTCTCTAGGTTTGGACGTGTAACAAGTGCACGCGTGGTTCGAGATAAACGGTAATTACTTCCATATGCAGTTATTTGTAGTAGCTCATTGCTTCTTTTTGGAAACTATATCAACACTCATTTTATGCTCCATAGTGCCATGGCATCATGGCATCATTGGATGATACACTCCTTTTTCCATTGCCACTCAAGTTTGCATGTTATTTGATTATTTTTCTTTTGCAAGCATGAACAAGGTGCACCTTGTTTAACTAAACTATGGATGATTCAAATACATGGGAAGAGTACTGTGTGATTTGTGGAGCTGTAGCCAAATTAAAAATACCGTTCAGTTCATTTACATTGCATTCCTCTGGTTTGGGTTCCCTGTAGGATTCTATTCAATGGAGTCTAGACTGATAAGGTTTATATTTAGCTTGTTGGCATCTAAATCTCAAGCTTGATGGGATTGAATTTATTTACTGAATATATAACATAACGCACAGCCATAGCTTCGCATTTCATATTTGTTCTAATGGTGCAAAATATCTGAGCTGGGTAATACAGAAGAGCAAATCTAGATATCTGCAATTGAATAGTCTTGGTATGTGCTACATCCGTTTTTTTATATGACACCCTAGAATCCGTGCAAACTTTCTAAATTTTGACCACTAATAAAACTATCTAGATTGACTACATGGAAACTATACTATCAGATTTGTCGTTAGAAATACTTTCATAATATTTATGATTTTATTACTATATAATAAAAAAGTTATAAAAAATAACGGTCAAAGTCACATCTTAGAGATCGCGAAAAGTCAAAAACAACAACAACCAAGCCTTTTGTCCTAAACAAGTTGGGGTAGGCTAGGAATGAGATCCAGTCAAATTCAATAAAATCCCTAAACCTTCAATCTTAGGTTATTGTTCTAGATTTCTAGTACATAGATCGCTAACTTCCATGCACACCTATCCAACGCCAACTCTTTGGATACATTTCAATCCCTCAAGAGCATTTAATTTCCATGCACTCCGGTACGTGAAAAGTAAAAAAACATTAATTAAAGAAGAACGGAGGGAGTAGCATTTAAGTGGTATATATACCTGTGATTGGAATACATAGGAAAAAATCAACTTACAGGTATGAGAAGAGAGACCCATGCCTTCTCAAGCTCTCTTCGGTGATTATTATTAAACATTGTATTTCAGCATGCAAGAGCATAATTGGTAAATTTATCCTGCCTAGTTTACTATGATTGAAAGTGGGTTTACCCTTTTACTGATTAACTATGCATTGGTGAGACTGAGATTATAATTTCTACCGTGATTAGAGCTTCTGCAAGTACTCACCAGTCACCATTGAAATATTCCCAATACGTGATATCTGATATAAGCTACTTTCTCCTACATTGAAAGAACCATTTAGTTCCCAGCATGCAATAATACCTTCCGAAGAACAGCTCATTTTACATTTGTACTTTGTTAAATCAGTTTGCAATATTAGTTTTCCTTATCCCAGTTTACATTCTTGTATAGATCTGGAGATTCTCGAGGCTTTGGATTCTTATCCATGGAGAGGGATGAGGATGCTGATGCTGCAATCCGTGCTTGTGATGAGACTGAGTGGAATGGTAGGATCATTCTCGTGGAGAAATCAAAAGCACCTTCATGGTGAATTTACACCCTGGAGATCTGCATACCATGCTCCAAGGGGGCGGGCATTGCTTCACTTTGCACAGCTTTCATCGTACCAAAAATTTCCTATTGACAATATATAACATAAATGATCATTACATATGGCAAGTTCACTTGAACCCAGCTCTTGATGCTGTATTAGGAGTAAGAGTAATAATGCACCTCCTATGGCTACCTTGTTGACAATTATAAAGAAAACGATGTTAAGTCACACCTTAGCTTGTTTCAGGGTCCTGCTGCTGATAAGAGGGAATTAATGGTACCTTTTAATATCTGCAACCTCTACACATACAGTGTGATGCTTTGCCTGATATTCATGAGTCGTTCATCCTCGTCGTCCTCATCGGCACTAGTGGACCAAGTGGTTCGCTGACAGCTCAAAGGGAAACATGCTTTAAATCCAGACTTGTGAGGCTCTGATATTGAACCATTAAGTTAGCACAATAATTCATATCTAGTTTTTAAACATCTGTCTAGTTTGTATTTTGGATTGTAGATACTCGATGTTGGCTATGGCCGTCACATTCGACCATTTTTATCAGCCGACTTGCATTTCTACTTTTGTCATGGCTTCCTGCCTGTACTCTTGAATTCAGAATTGTCTATGTACAATCATTTGACCCATTTCTAGCGTTTGTCTATTTGGCGATGTCAAATGCCGACATCTATTGATGCCTGGCGGAGCCACCTCCCGGCCATCCTGGGCAGCTGACCGGGCTCGCCGGGGCCACGGTATCGGGAGCAGCAGCTAGAAGGCTGTTTGGACATTGGACATTGGAGGGTGAAGCTGTGGACTTATTTTGTAAATTATGTTATGCGTCATTTAATGGTCTAGTTGGTTTGGCGATTAAAGCATAAGGGTCAACAGTCCAGTCTATTTACGGAGTATACGTACTATACTATTTACAGTTGATTCGGAAGAAGCATTAAATGATGTCGTCGATTGGCTTTTTGCTATTGAGATAGACATGAGTCAGACGATAGGGTTAGCTCAGGACTATGGGGCACACAGCGAGGTTTAGGCTCGTGTTCAGATGCATTGTGCGGCGATCGGACCTGGAGTGATAGGCGAACGGGGGTGCACGGTCGGGGGTCTTCGGCGGTCAGGGCACAACGTGGCTTATGTCCGGCGAGCTCACGACTAATGGGGCCCTCACCTTATATCTATGTAGGGGTTGTGTCGATTTTGTATTTTTTTTTTTTTTGTGGCTTCTTGGTGACTAAGGATATAGATCGGAGGATTTCTAAACAACGTGATTGTGTTTGAAAAAAAAACACTCGCCTTCGTCACTTATTGACGGTAGACGAGACGTCAAGTTCTCATATTGACTCAGTGATTTCGATCTAGTTTGTTAGCATCAGTAGGGTGGTTAATCGACCAAAGATGTTTTTTCCCCAAAGTTGACAACACGATTCTCAAGGCACAAATCTTCTGCGATCTTTTCACATGTGATGGTATCATTCCTGAACACTGGCTGTTCCAGTAATGTCCATTGTTCTGTCAATGTCTTGGGGTGATATCCCAAACAATTTCTTTCCTTTGCTTGACATTAGATTTTGATTTGAACCCATGTGACATCTGGCCATCGAAGTCCTCACCACCAATAACAACATCTAGTAAGAGCATCTTCAAAACCTTACTGATATCATTCCCTACTCCAAATTTTGAGGAAGCACCGGTACTCTACAGCCTCCAACAGATTCTTCATCTGGTTCCCTATTTTTGACTTCACTATCCGATTCCCCATCTGCCCAATGCAACCGCCGCAGCGCTCCCGCGCCCGCAAGGACCGTGCCGCGTCGCCATCGCTAGGGTTCTACGCGAGCAGTCTCGGAGGATAATAGCCGTCGTCTCCCCGCGCTCCCCTCCTCCCTCACCACGCGTCGCGCCCACGACACGAAGCTTCTCGATCCTGAGCCTCCGGGGACGCAGCAGAGTGGAGCGAGTAGAGAGGGAGGGAGGGGCGGGATCTCGAGCGAGCGGGGAATGGTGGTGGTGATCGCAACTACTGCTTGCTCGCGAATCTGCTAGAGGCGGCTCGGATCTCTCTCTGCCTCCCTCGCTTTGCCTTTGTCTTCGTCGGTGGGGTGTGAAGCCGAGGAGCGAAGATGGCGGCGAAAGCCAGGATGGTGGTCCCGTTCGTGTGAGGAGTTTCGAGTTACGGAGGAATCTCAGAGATCTGATGCGATGGGTTATGCCAATCCAGAATTTAGATGACAATTTAAGCCTCAACCACCTCCTTTGTTCTTGCAAGTGCTCGATGCCCGAGCTGGTTGTACTTTCAAAAATCTATGCAAGATTAGTTAAGTTATGTTCTAGACCAGGATAAGGCCAGTACTCAAGCTCATATTTCTTTACTAAGTTCTCTTTGTGTACAGTAGATACTTTGTGTAGCTACACCTAATGATGCATAAAAGGGTAAATGTAATCTAACTGTGTGTGATGGAAACAGCATACAGAGACGGCACAATGCTGGTTTACTCCTTGAAGAAATCAAGCAGGAGGCTGCTGATTATTCAGACATTGATGTCTTGGATAGAAGACTGTTCGGATCTGCAAAAAGAAGGGAATCGATGGATGGTGGTTCTGCCTTCGGCGCAGGTTTCAATTCTGGTAGGCAGACGGTGAGGTCAACATTGAAATCAGTCAAGCTGGAGGACGATATACCACATGAAGGAGAAAAAACTTTTTCAATGTTTGCATCTCTCCTTGATTCTGCGATCCAAGGTTGGTGTAGCAATTTGTTTTTGAATTTGATCTAAATTTGGGATATGGTTTGCTCAGTCTAATTCATTTTAACAGAGGGTTAGTAGCATTGAGAATTCAATATGGTTAATACCTGAAAGCATCTTTTGTCATGTATGAAATCCCTTGTTTGCAAAATTATCAGCATTTGCAGTGTTTTATGACTGCATATTGAGTGTTTTATCACTGCCCTGTTCTGTGTCTTTTGCAACATACATCTTTATAAGCTAGAACTGAGGAGGAATGGACTTGACGAGAGTTGAAACCTGGTTGATGTCTTGACGACGAGCTTATAAAAGATGTTTCATGCTTAAGCTTGTTGACAAGCACTAGAGACAGAATTTTAAGTTGGTTTTGTAGAGTTTTTTGCCAAGAATTTTAACTTATGAACTTTTGTTGTACAAACTTATCAGAAATGGGCAAGGCTTGGAAGTGCATATGGCTATGTATATATAGTCAAACAAATATAGCTGTTACAATTTCAAAGGAACCAATCTAATTATTATACTTTCTTTTCGAGAGAGTAGGAGGAGACACACCTCGCTTACACCCCCATTTGCGTGTTGACTATGATTAAATAAGGCAGCCTGTGCCGAACTTGGGCGCAACTGTATGCCGCTCGAGTAGAGGTGGGCACTAGGTGGGGCCATTTTGGGCCAGTCCAAGGCACGCCTGGCCCAGCTCGACCCACGGCATGGCATGTCACTGTTCTAAAAGGGTCGTGCCGGGCCTGCCAATCGGGCACGGTGGGTGGCCCGGCCCGGCACAACAGTCTGGGCCGTGCTCGGGCTGGCACGGCCCGAAAGAGCACGTTCGTGCCAAGGCCCAACACGCCCGACGGTGGCACGCCGGCCCATGCATGACACGACCTACGGCAGGGCCTGTGCGGCACGCGGTCGAGCCCACAGCAGCGCGTGTGGCACGCGGCTGGGCTGACCGATAGGGGTGGGTGAGGAGGAGAGGAGTGCTCCACCGGCATGGGGGAGATGGACACAGACTGCCTGGTGCACGTCTCCCGACGGCTGGGGCTTGAGGACCTCATCGCAGCCGCACCACTCGTGTGCCACAGGTGGCGCCGCGCTGCCGCGGACCCGTCCCTGTGGCGCGTGCTCGACCTACGCCACGACCACCTCGCGCGCTTCATGCCCTGGGGCGTGCTCGCCGCAGCCTTCGCACGCCACTACGGCGTCGCCCGCTTCACCTTCGAGGGCTTCCTTACGCTCTGCATCGCTCGTGCCCGCGGCTCCGCTGAAGAGCTCGCACTCCAGTCGCTTCTAGCCTCACCGGCCACCGAGCTCGACCACGTCACCACCGAGTGCCCCATGTTGCAGCGGCTCGCGCTCCCCATCCTATGCTCCACCGATGAAGCGCGCCTCCCGAAGCTCATCCTGTGGTGGCGTCTCCTCGAGCACCTCGAGCTCAAGTCCAAGCCGCCCTCCTTCCTCGCCGTCGCCTCACAGGGTGGGGAGCGAGACGCCCCGCAGGAGGGGAGCAGGTGGGAGTGGGGCACCAGCCAGGAGGGGGGGGGCGGGCACGCCGGCGTGGGAAGGGAGGGGGGGCGGGCGCGGCAGGGAGGGAGCGGGCGGGCACGCCGGCTGGGAAGGGAGGGTGGGGCGGGCGCGCGCCGGCAGCGAGGAGAGGAGCGGGCGTGGCACGCCGCTGGGAAGGAGGATGGGGCGGGCGCCGCGGGGAGGCGAGCGGGAGGCACGCCGGCCGGGATGGAGTGGGCGGGGCCCGATGCCCGAGGGGGTGCATCGCGGGGCCCGAGGCCGAGGGGCGCTCGGGCGCAGAGCTGGAGACTTCGAAGACGACGAGGCAGGCAAACTGAGGGGCAAGGCGAGGGCCCGAGCGGGAGAAAAAGCGAAAAAGGGGAGGCACGCTTGTCTCCAGCGGGAAAACAGAGAGAGAAGGAATCAAAATGTGAATCATGGGAAAAAAATTGTTCGAGGGAATCATGCGTCTGAATGTGAATTCACCATCTCTCTCGTTATCTCGTAGTGTTGTCTGAATGTCACGCGTCTGAGAAAAAGAGAACTAAAATGATGTAAAACATTGAAAGAAATAAAGCATTCAGCGTCTCTCTTCGTCTGAATGGCCCACGCTATTCAATTTTCATCATGCGCAAGCGCGGCCGCGCCTCATTTAAATTTGCAACGACAGTAGAACAATGATGCGATGCATGATATGACATAAAGTTGCTTTGTCATATTCGTCCTACGCTCTTCGATTTGCGTCATGCGCGAAGCGCGCGACCGCGCGTCATTGAATTTGCAATGACAGCGGAACAACGATGCGACGTGTGACATGACATAAAGCTGTTTTGTTATATTCATCCCGCTTTTCAATTTTCATCATGAGCGAATGCGCGACCGCGCGTCATTTGAATTTACAACGATGACGGAACAACGGTCATTTCTCTAGACACACCAGAAAGACAAGGGACGGCTCGCATTTGTCCTGCACGGCTCTCTCACGCTCTCTCTTCTTGCCCATTTTTGCTCAGTCACTCAGCACATTCCGCGCATCAGTACATCTCTCTCTAGTTGCTTTCTTTTTTTGCGCTCTCGCCGTGAAATAAAATGTTTCGCAAGAGCTAGACAGGAGAGCACGCCCGTTCTCTCCAAGTCCCGCTCGTAGGATCAAGAGATTGATCCACGCCAACTCTCCCCCGGCATGGGAGACTACGGCATGGATGACCGGCATCTGGACGGCACGCATAGCATCGAGGACGCCTCATACATTCCGGATGCACCGAGTGGAGATGCCACTACACCGGTGTATCCGGGATGGGCGTGGTATCCACACCGAACACGCAGCCCGACATATCGATGTAGCCAGCACGGGCGTCCATATCAGGCAATCGACGGGTGTGGTGCTGGCAACATATGGACAAAACTGCCGAAATTGTGGACGTGCGTGAGGTAGTGTATGCTGTTTGCAAATACTATCAAGCTAAACTATCTGCACGTGTATGTGGTGGAACAGGTCATCTGAAGAGACACGCGGAGAATTGCTTGAGGAAGATATCGACCGAGACGGAGGCCGGGCGAGGGCGTGCAGACACAGCTCAACTTCAACACCGACGGTTCAGTAAGCACATGGGTATACAACGCCGACGTAGCTAGAGACGAAATTGCACGTTACATAGTTACGGAGGATCTTTCACTTAGAAAGGGTGAGAGCTCTAATTTTGAGAAAATGGTGCAACGTGATTTTTGCCCGCAATACCAACATATTAGTAGAAGAACAACTACACATGATATTTATAGAATATTTACAGATAAACTAGAAATGTTAGAACAGACCTTTATGATACTTAGTTTTTCATTTGCATTAACATCAGATACATGGACTTCCTCCTATCAAAGAGCAGCCTATATTAGTGTTGTTGCGCATTACCTAGACAACGAGTACATACTAAACAAAAGAGTCATAGGGTTTAGACAATCTTCGAGTCACACACAGGAGAAAATATCACTACCCGTATACTTAAGGTTATTAATGACTTTAAAGTAGAAAGTAGAATTATTTCCATCACTCTTGGTAATGCATCAGCTAACACGACGGCTATAGAGCATCTCTCATCGCACCTGAAGACTTATGTTGGAGGTTTTGTACTCCACCAATGGTGTGTATGCCACATTATTAATCTTATTATGCAGCCAGGTTTGGTTGTAATGAAATCTAGTTTAGAGTGCATACGCAGTGCTATCGATTTTATTACAAATTCACCCTTAAGGTTTGCCCAATTCTCATAGTACTGCAGGGCTATCAATAAGAAATCAAAAAGATTCAATCTTGTTATGAAGGTTAGATGGAACTCAACTTACACTATGCTGCATCGGTGTAATGACTACGAGCACATTATCACTGTCTTTGTCAACTGCAATAATGGTAAGGCATTGGTTACTCACATGGATTGGGAAATTTCTAGTTATTTTCATAATTTTTTAGAAATTTTTTACAATACAACTAAACAATTATCCGATGTGTACTACCCAACTTCTTGCTTAGTCATCGAGTGGCTTTGGCTTATTGCTAATGTTTTTAAAGAAAATAGAGATAATTATATTTTACATCGCATTATAGAACCAATGGAGCAAAAAAAATTAAAATATTTTCAAGCTATTCCACATCTGTACTGTTTTGCTGTCATTTTGGATCCTCAGAGAAAATTTTTCTAACTTGCAGGACGCCTTCAAGGGAATAGGTGAGGCCTTCGATCTTGATTTCTCTGAGGCCTATACTCATGTTTATAACAAGTTTTTCAGAGTTTTCAACAAATATTATGAGAAGTTTGGCACCAGAAGTGAAGCACGAAGATCTACCTCAACAACGCAACAAGCATGAGGCAATTCGACCGCTTCAAGTATATGGAAGAAGCTGAAAGGCAAGTCGTCTAGTTCGTCTTCCGAAATACTGAGTAGGTCGTAATGGAATCCACGGGTAGAAATCAACCACTACCTCGACGCGCCTTTCGTGGAGATCGAACTTGACATGGACGAGGAAAATCAACTCAATTTGCTCTTGTGGTGGAAGAATAACCAACGTATTTACCCCGTGCTATCCCATTTCGCACAGGACGTAATTACAGTTCTGGTGTCCACTATCTCGTCAGAATCCACTTTCAGTTTGATGGGGAGGATACTTGAGCCAAGGAGTTCGTCTCTCAGACCTGAGATGGTTGGGGCAATTACATGCCTTAAAAACTAGGAGCGTACTGATGATAGGACACAACATCAGCCCGAGGATCCGGAGATCATGAACGCGGTAGTCGACTTTGACAATCTCAGTCTCGGGTAGTCTATGTATATATACGTAGTTACTGTACTTTTTTCCTTACCTGGGGTACCCCACACCGGGGTATAAGATTTTTAACGAGGCAGTAACTCTGTACATGTTCAAGATTTAATAAAATTTACTTCTTTTCCCCTAATATTTGTGTCCATTGCTAGCAATACTGATATCCACACATAATGTTACTTTCTCATGCTTTCATTTTGATCCTTGCTTTGCATGCACAAGTAAGTAAAAAAGTTGGCGCCACTTTAATTGGCATGATGCACTTGCATGCACAGTTGCTACATGTGATGAGTAATTACAACTAGTTTACTACTATCACCATACATCTGATCAAATCCAAACGACAGTGACGGGCTTGATTACTTTTTTGGAATTTCTTGCATGGCATTGCATTGCATCTCCTTACTTATCCGTACATTGCACGTGGCCTTGGTTCAGGAAAAGAAAAAGGGGGAATCAATTTTATGGCCATAAAATATGGTGTTATGCATGAATTAAGGTGGTAAGTGGCATACCGTAGCACCACGTACGCACGCTACTGCAAGCAACTTCGGGTCATGTCCTCTTGTCATAATAGTGTAAATGGGCTGGGCCTGGGCTGGCACGACACGAAGCGCAAATGGACCGTGCCTGGGCTTGCCGAAGGCGAGTCGGCCCAGCCCGACGGGCACGACGGGCCGTCGTGGCCCGACACGGTTTAGGCCCAAAGCACGATGGCCCGTGCCGGGTCGGCCTGGCCCGGCACAACACCCAGCTCTACGCTCGAGTGGCAACTAATCATATGCCGCTCACCTTTTGGCTCATAGGCCGGATAGCATGGAATTTGTGAGGGACATGAGGAATCGACAAAGCCAAAGGGTTGATGACAATAGACGGTTTCTTGAAGATTATCGTGGAGGAAGGCGTTTTTAACATCAAGCTCGTGGATGGGCCATGAATTGGATGTGGCGATGCTGAGGACGGTGTGAATTGTAGCCAACTTGACCACGGGACTAAAGGTTCCGCCGTAGTCCACACCAGCTTGTTGGCTGAATCCGCGGACAACCCATCGTGCTTTGTATCTTGCAAGTGTACCGTCGGGGTATAGCTTGTGACGGAAAATCCACTTCCCAGAACAATATTAACACCTGCAGGACAATCAACCAAAGACCAAGTGTGATTCTTCATCAAAGCATTATATTCTTCGAGCATAGCATTGAACTAGTTTATTGCAAAGAGGAAAAGTCCAACAATAATGTGAATAATCATCGAGCAAAACCAGGTAATATTTGTAACCTGTGAAACTTATTATTGGAGAGGCCCAAACATCACAATGAATTAATTGAAAAGGTAGACTAGTGAAAGAATTTGAGCTAGCAAATGGGAGCTGTGGCTGCTTCCCCATTTGGCACACCGCACAAACAGAGGAAGAGACACGATTTTTATTGCATGAAATGGGAAAATATTTGGATAAAATGGAAATAGAAGCCTGGCCGGCATGACCCAGTCGTCGGTGCCATAGTTCGAAGGAGGGTGATGTCGCTGTCAAAGCTGAAGTGGAAGATGCCATGCGGAAGAAGGGATAAAGATCGCCCGCACTATTGGACCTCATGAGAACCCTCTGACTGCCTCCATAGGGGTCAAACTCCACAGAGCAAGAATTATCTTTGGTAAATTTTCACAGAGATAAGATTTTTAACAATTGTAGGGGAAATAAGAACGTTGTTAAGATGGAAAAGATTAGAGTGTGTAGGAAGCGAGGCAGAACCAGTGCCAGCTATTGGTAAGATAGACCCATTTTCGACAATGATATGTGAAGATAAATGCTTAGAAGAAGAAGAACAAATGGTATGGAGATTACCACCGTTGCCAGTGATGTGGGAAGAGGTGCCGCTGTCCATGTACCATTCGGCGTTGGGTGGCTGCATGTTGGTGTTGTTGTGTGCCATGTGCAGCATGGCAGACTGATCCCAGTTAAAAGGAGATGGAGGTGGCATGCTCGCTGGCGTGCCCTGCTAGGAGAACATCATAGGGTATGCATGAGTTTGCACACCTGGGCGAGGGCCGAAGACCCCGGGAGCATTGGATGCAGTCCATTGGCCACGCCACATGTTCGGCCACTACACGCCATAGGACGCAAGGGCGAAGAAGCCCATCCATGGCTGTTGCTGGTTCTGGCTGAAGCCACCACGCCCACCGCCTCGTCCTCAGTCACGGCCATGACCGCGATCACCCCTACCACGGCCACGGTTGGAGCTGTTGCCGCCGTGGTGTCCGCCTTGGCCGTGCTGAGGGGCGCCTTGGGCACCATGCCTGGCGCGGTCGCCGTGATCACCTTGGTCCGCTGAGGAAGATGATTTGTTGCTTTCGATGATGAGCGTCATGTCACCTTCAGCGTGAGCACGGTTGTTGAGGTTGACCTCCTCAAGGAGGAGTCGTGAGCGAGCTTCCACGAAGGTAGGAAACAAGTGTTGCATGGGGAGGATAGTAGCCATGACTTGGAATTTACTGCTGAGGCCGTTGATCATCTGGAGGATCGGCGTGTCGTTGCTGATAGGACAATTCACATCCTCGAGGGCATCGGCACCCGATTTAAGCTTGCAGCAGTAAGCATTGATGGAGAGGTCGCCTTGAAGCAGAGACCGAAACTAGCGCTGGAGAAGAATGGCGCGACCTTTTTTGTTCGCATTGAAGTACTGCTCCAAGGCAGACCACACACCGTAGGCAGTAGCATTGGGCTTCAAGATTATGTCAAGAAGCTCATCCAAGATTGTGGCATAGAGCCACATAGCGACGCCGATGTCAATCCGGTCCCACAGCAAATCATTGTGGTCCGGCTCGTTGCCCGCGATGTGGTCAAGCACGTCGTAGCGCGTGAGAACCATGGTCACGAATTGGTTCCACTTCGTGAAGTTGCCCTCGTGGATATCTAGCTTAAAAGGGATAAGGCTCTGGATATTGGTGCCTTGCATAGCAGAGAGGACAGCGAGCTGAGAAGAAACATGGGGTGAGTTGGTGGAGATGATGGCACCAGAGGAAGAGGCGTTGAGGGCAGGAAGTGTGGAGGAGATTGAGTTGCCACTTTGGGTAGCAGCTGCATCTGCTGTGGCCTTGGTTTTGGGCGGGCGGCGATACAATTGCGTCGGTGTCGCGGCGAGGCTGCGTCGCTGTTGCCATTGTTCATGATGTGGGGTGTAGGGGAGGAAGAGGAAGGAAGATCTGTGGAGATTGCTAGAAAAAAAAAATCAATGCTCTGATACCATGCAGATTTATGTAACTCTCTCACTTGTATTGATTTGCCTCAATGTTTACAATATATAGATACAAGGGGTTTTGGAGAGAGAGATATATCGTATAATAATACAATGCGTCAGGTACGGCACCGTCCTGTGCCATACACCGAGGAAAGTGGGCCACGCCTGTCGTGGGATCGGAAAGTCCAGGGCGTGTCTGAGTTGGTGCAGCTGGCCGATAAAGAAGCATGGACTAGTTTAGTATGGCTCTGTCCAACAATTTAATTTGCAATTATGTTGCTAGCAATCGTAAGATGCGAATTGGATGTTTCGATGGGACTCCATGTTGCTTGCGTTTAGCCTGGAAAATGCATGTCGGTTCAGACTCTACTGCTGTTAAGCTATTTGTCTCGGTAATTTTTAGGGCATTTTCTTTGTGAAGTAAAGAGATTTGACTCTTACGATGTTACGCTTCATGCTCACTTAAAGTAAAGTTCATTAGAAGGTACTACCTCCGTTGATTATTTTAAAGCGCTCACGTATTTCAAGATTTTAAGAGTATAAACTTTGAGCATAATTAGTCCAACAGCATATAGCTCATATGACACAAAAGTAATACCGTTATATTCGTATTTGAAAGCATTTTCTTATGATCGTGATTTTATAGCTATAAATAAAGTATTATAAAAAAATTAATAGTCAAAATTTAACTTTAAAGACTACATCAAATCAAGCCACGCCTTGTAAAAATCAAGAGAGAAGGTACAGAAGAAACGGTGAGGATATTCAATATCTGTATATTTGAGTTTGGTAGCATACCAACTACGATCAGAATTGTGTGCATCTCATATGACGCTGAAAGTTTTCGATTGTGTCGAAGAAAAAAAGAAACGGAAGCCTTTCTTTGAAAACGGGAGAGTGTTTTCAGAAATGGAAACATAAATGGGCGAGCTGATGAAAACGAAAACAGAACTAAAAAAATCCATATAAATAAAACTGAAAATTCCGATGAAAACTGACCCACTCCTCAAACCCAACAGGCGTTCTCACTGTATGCCCAACATGCGAACCAGCCCCCTGTGGTCGCGCGCCGCCGCCCCAACGGCCGCGGCTAGGCCTCAGGCTCCGCGACGGCGTCCCCGACAAGATGGAGGTGCTCTTCATCGGCACCCTCCGCGCCGACGTGCCCGCCCCCGAGCAGGACGAGGTCTCGCAAACCCTCATTGACGGCTTCGGCTGCGCCCCCGTGTTCCTCCCGGCCGAACTCTACGACCGCTTCTACCATCACTTCTGCAAGGGCTACCTCTGGCCGATGTTCCACTACATGCTCCCCTTCGCCTCCGCCCTGCCACCGACGACGACCGCCGCAGCCGGCGACGGTCGGTTTGACCGCGGCGCATGGGAGGCGTACGTCCTCGCGAACAAGTACTTCGAGAAGGTGGTCGAGGTCATCAACCCGGACGACAACTACGTTTGGGTCCACGATTACCGCCTCATGGCGCTGCCCACCTTCCCCCGCCACCGCTTCAATCGCCTCCGCGTCGGGTTCTTCCTCCACAGCCCCTTCCCCTCATCAGAGATCTACCGCTCCCTCACTGTCAGAGAGGAGATCCTAAGAACTCTGCTCAGTTGCGATCTCATCGGGTTCCACACATTTGATTACGCGAGGCACTTTCTTTCTTGCTGTAGTAGGATGTGCTTTATGACTTTTGATTTAGCTATTCTTGAAATGTTTTCATGAAATCTAGCGCTAAACTCGTGTTATTTTGGATTTGCACATGAACAACTACATACATTGTTCATGTGTGGATAACCTCATGTTCTTTTTAGATGTGCATTGTTTATAACCCCGAATATACGTGTAAGTCAAAAAGAATGCAGCAAAAATACTCTTGTGTAGACTCCTGTTCACAAAGTCTAGCGTCACACATACGCGACGTGACACCGCACATACATGCGCAGACTCCTGTTCATAAAGTCTAGCGTCACACATACACGACGTGGCACCGCACATACCCATGTAGCATGTGGCAGGGTAAAATCAGACGGTGCAGCACGACGGGGAATCTTGGGAATGCAGTGACAGCGTTAGCATGCTGTGCCATGCCACATGCTAGCCCAAAACAAACCCTGCCGCATACCCACATCTAGGCACTAGGTTGGAAAATGACAAGGTAGGCACACATGTTAGTCGTTACATGGTGGTGAAACCAGTCAAACCAAACGCACGTTCTGACCACTAGAGCAGGATTAGATTACATTCTTCCTGGCCGCCACCAACTACGACGACTTTCCAACAACAGCACTGTTACTTGCCTTCGAATAATATTGCAAAAAACGCGAAGCCATGATACATCTAGAGCATAGAGCTTAGGAAACATCGCTGCAATTAGAGAGCACAATTCACAAATAACGGATGGGCTCGAACAAAATTGAAGTATAACATCAAATAAGAGAGAAGCACAGCATCTAAAACTGAGGACGGATAAATTTAACGAGGGAGACGGATTGTTAGGAGTGTAAACTCAAAAACAATGATGACTCTACAAACTGCAACACTGGAACCAAAACTCGGCCATTTTTGTCACTACTGAACAAGACGTTAAGACTCCTATCGATTCCTATATTGTGATACCAAAAAAAGGGGAAATTTCGCTAGATCAGTAATAAATACATTAGTGTCTAGTCCTTGGTGGCATCCAAGACAGAGAACGAGTGAGCTATCGGAATTCTCAACAAGATCTGGATCCCAGTGGAGGTGACGCAAAAACCTGGGGATGCACCAAACTCACACCTCGTCGAGGTTGTTGAAATCCAGAAAGGAAGAGCATAAACAAGTCAGTCGTCGAATGGTATTGATAGGCTTTCATCTGGACATCACCAACTTGGAAACCGGCACACAGACACCCATAAAAAGGGGTTCACCGCTGCTCTTGCATACTTCTTCGTCGGGCGTTGAATTAAGCAGCACAGAACTTCCACAGGGGCTGAACTCTTCCATGTCTCCCTGGCTGCTGCTACCGCTGCTAGTGTCTGACTGCCTTTTTGGGCCAGATCTTCTGCTCCGCTTTCTTGCCCGCCATTTCAGGTTATCAAACTTCAGAGCATTTGTGAGGTCAGCCAGAACACGTTTATGATCACGTGAAATCTTGCTGCCCAAAGGTTTGTCAATACACCTCTCGTCAGATTCTGATATTGGAGATGGATTACAGTCTTGCGAGACGAGTTTGAAATTAATCAAGCCTCCATTTTCACACACTGAGGAAGGGGACAACTGGCATGTAAGATCTTTCCTTTCCTTCAAAGGATTCCACCTGCCACCTGCCCACTCGAGAGAATGCCTCAAATCATCTTGGCCAAAATCACCTACTCGCTTTTCTCCTGTGGACAACATATGAAGGTAAGTTTGGAGCTCCAATGCTACTAGCACTAAGTCTGTTAATAATCATGAGAAACACACATAAATGTTGATAGTAATTTAGAATGTAGTTACCTGGAAAATAAACTTGTAGACGTCCATCATTTCCCTGTCGCAATACAATCCCCTCCCACCAGCCACTATTCCACCATGCATCAACAATGGCCCCAACATCAAAGGAGCATGGGCCCTTGCTATGTTGCACATGATGTGGACGAACCACTGGTCTTCCAGAGATGCGTATGCCCAACTGATCAGGTTTGGCTATCCTTGTTAACGAAACCCACTCCTGTAGAACAATATAGGTCAAAGAATCCAGTTTAGTGGAAAAAATAAGTGAATATATAGAACTACACTAATCATACCTCCAAATTTCCTGTCTCGTCAGCATCCTGAAGATCTTGGTATCGCACCCTGATTTTATCCCTGTGCCTCTTTAAGATGAAGCATCTAAACCAACAGCCTCTTATACCACTATCCTGTGACAGGACTTCAGCACGGCAACCAGGGTATAGCTGTTTTTGAAGGTTATCCTCCAAATCATTGTTAAGAGAATCAGAACTGAACCCACCAGAAGGTAAACACTTCAGCGGATTAGTATTATCATTGAATGCATCATACTTCCTCTTCTGCTCCCCATCTGAACCAGATCCACCTTTAGTGACCTTGAAACGTACCTTCAGAGAAGAAGCTGCATTGAACATGGTCCTAAGCACTTCCTGGCTCCAATACCCTTGCAATTGGGTGATGTCAAAAGGCTTGACATCATCATTATCGATCTGCCGGCAGCAAAGATAAGGCTGCCAATAGCAATGTTTGGTGCCACACTGAAACTTCTCGAAGTGCTGAGCACTCAGGACTGCAGCCAATCCATCAATGCATTCAACATTGAGGTCTTGAAGTCCAAGGGAAAAGAAAATCTCTCTGTCACCAACATCCGAGGATAATTCAACACCGACCTCATCAACTTTGTCGAACCATCGTACCATGACCATGTTGATTGCATTTGTATCCTCATATAGATCCTCCACATAGGCTATGAGTCTCTTCTTCTCTTCGCTCATGATGTAGACAAAATTATGCACCTATGAAGATAACAGAGACTTGTATCAACCAAGGTTCAACATTTAAAAGTTTAAACTACTAGTAACGGGAACTTTCAAACTCCATCTACTTTAAATGTTTTAGAACACCAAAAGGTACTCCCATATCATCTCCCAGTAAAAGAAAGAATGAACATCTAAATCTCACAAAATCACCATAACTCACAAAAATATCATATTTTTTTTAATAAATTTCAGTTTCAAGTCAGCCTGTAAAAACGTATCATATTTTTTAGAAAAAAAAATCAGTTTCAAATCAGCCTGTATCTAACGTATCATATTTTTTACAAATTTCGGTTTCAAGTCAGCTTGTAGCAATTATGCTTGTACGTTTTCATTGTTCCATTATTTATTTAGTTCAACTCAGCATGTCATCTTTATTACTTGATTACAGGCAAGGTTCTATGGTGCACATACTGATAAGTAAAAATATAGATGAAAATGGTCAGTGATGGACATACCGAAATAGTAATCCCCCTACGGCAGAAAGATCTGTAGTGCTTCCATCGTTTTTGGCAATACAATGCAGGACCTAACCAAGTGAAGTCTTTCAACTTTTTCCTAACTAATGAAACAGGAGAAACATCCTGAGTACGGATAAAAAAGTATGCATTAGAATAGGGAATTATCAGATAAGTTTATTCGTAAGATATGAAAAAACAAGAAATAATCCCGAAATAACTCTGTACCTTTGAAGCAACAACATCAGTGAAGTCAACATCATTCTCATCATATGAATTTCCACGGAACCTATTAGCCATTGAGGAGGGCCCGTAATTACAACCTGCAAAAGCAACATTCACAATTAAGAAATTTACCAAGACAAGCCAGTCAAAATAGGACTTGCATCGGAACATTAATGCAGAACATAGAAGTTGCGTTGCACCGATACCTCAAAAAATTGGCGTCAACACAGATACTCTCCAATACATATCCTACGTGTATCCCCTAAATTCCGATTTTCAAAAAAAAAACATGATACTTCTCGGATACTTTCACGATACCGTTGAACCCTAAACAAAATCCCTCTGCCCCCATTCAACCCACACCACCACTCTTGAGTCTCGACACACGCAGCCGCTCCCCCAATCCCCCCATGCTGCCACCAGCCCGCCGCTCCCCTTTCCTCCCCCGATCCCCCCTCCCTCTCCCGATCGCCCCACGGCGCCGTGGCTCCAGTTCCTCTCCCAGTCAGCTGCCGCTCCCCTTCCCTTCCCCGGTCAGCCGTTGCCGCTCCCCTTCCTCTCCTAGTCCGCCGGCAGTCCCCTTCAACTCCCCTTCGGTCGCCTCCCATGCTGCCACCGCTCCCCTTCGCCTCCCACACCGCCGCCGCTCCCCTTCGCTCCCCTGCCACAGTGAGTCCTCTTCTCCACTTTATCCGATCTGCAATTCATCTTCTCCCTAGTACAAGCGCTCACTTCTTGTTCAAATTTGTTAGAGCCGATGGCATTTGGTGGTCGACTTGGAGGTTACAGGTTATAATGTAATGTATCTATCTGTGATTCTACTATTTGTTTGTATCTATGTACTCATTTATTCTCTAATTTCTTGGCAGCTGTTCATTATATTGGTTTCATGAACTTGTATAAGGCAAACAACTAGGAGGGAGAACCGGAGAAGAAAGTACTTGGCTACATCAATATTAAGGTATTCTCAGTTTCTCATTTCCTTACAAGAATTCATCGGTGTTTTGGGGAAATTGGCGTATCGCAATATCGGCGTATCCGATACGTATCGGGGTATCCGAGCAACGTAGCATAGAAGCATACAAGTATACAACCCATGATACAAATGAAAACAAAACAACAAAGAAAACAGAAGGGAAGGGGACCAATCATGCATAACTGAAGATCAAGAACATTTAGAAGCAACCATACTCTGGTATAACTTTTCATTTTGAAGGATATATGCCACTTTCATCCATATATAAGTTCATATGCATGCACAACACAAGTCATACAAGGCGTTTGCAGAAAGCTCATTGCCAGAAATAACCGGAGGATTCTCTCTCGTAACTATTTGGCATATTACCGAAGCGTGCATTATATTTGGATTGATTCCATGGAGGTCTCAAGGGAGGCCACAAGGAAGAAAGATCAAAATGGCACCTGATTGACTTTCAATTCAAGCTGCTGCTTCTTTTTTTTCTCTACATTTCCAAATGCAAGCTTACACAATTGACCCAAAAAGGAAACCTGCGGCGGCTTCCACAGGATACCTGTATTCTCCATAATCCTATGGAAAAGGAGAAGGCATGAGTTTTGCAGGTAACCAAAATATTAATTAATTATATCGGATGAGGGAGGAAGTCCTATGAACCTTTCTAGAAATCGCAAAGCAACCCCGACAAATTACCAATTTGACAAAAAAAAAACTCAAAAACCGTCAGACAGCTAACCAAATACAAGACTTCCAATCAGGGATACAAATCTCGCCGAAATTTCGGATTTCAGGCCACCACAAAATCCAAACTACTGGCCGAATAAAAAAAATTGAAATTGCTACAGTAACCAAAAAATCGCTTTCCTCAACGCCATTTTGTGATTTTTGGCCAGTTTTCAAACTTTTAGTGCCGGATTTGGTCCAATAACCCTTAAGAAAGTCATCTTCTATGAAAATTTGTTGAAAAGCCAAATTTGTCAGATTTTTATAAAATTGTACAAACTTGATAATGATCTGAAAAATTTATGGTACTATCTTTAGTAGTGCAGGATCATAGAGAAAAAATTTCAAAATAATTGAACTTCATTTGTCATATTTAAAAAATCAAAAACTGAATGAACATAATTGGGACAGTAACCTTGTCAGAATTTTATAAATTTTCTCGAGTATGATCAAGATCTAAAATTTGTATGAAAGATTAATAATTGCCTCAGTACCATTCTATAAAATTTTAAAAAAATCAACTTTTTTTCTTTGGTCAATCAAATCTATGTAAGCATTGAACTTCATTTGTTATATTATATTTCAAAACTCAAAAAGAGAAAGACATAAATGGTACTGTGTCTTGTAAGAATTTTATAAATTCACTAAAGTATGATCATGATTCAAAATTCTTGTATGATCTTAAGCATTTCCTTATCACCCTACTGTAAAATTTTCAAAAACTTTAAACCTTTTTTGATTGCTAAAGCAAATCTATGTATTGATCATCAGGCTTTTATCAAGACGTAGCACTGTCAGAATTTTTAAAAATTATTTAAGCATGATCATCATCTAAAAATTTTATATAAACATTAATGTTATTTCAGGACCATTCACAAAAAAATTCAAAATTTTCTAACATGATTTGAATCATTTTTCATTTTGTTCAAGTTTGTCGGTAAACGTTTTAACAATACAATAGCACTGTCTGAATTTTTAAAAATTCATGATGTTTGATTATCATCTGAAAATTTTATGAGAACATTAGTGAAGAATCATAATCATGCACAAAAAATTTCAAAATTTTCTAACGTGGTTTGTACTATTTTTCATTCGGATCAAACTTCCCGATCAGTGTTTTATCAGGACAGTAGCAATGTTTGAATTTTTAAAACTTCCTCAAATGTGATAATCATCTGAAACATCACTGATATGTCAGGAACCTCCAAAAAAATTTCAAATTTTTCCATCATTGTTTGACCCACTTTTTCAGCCGGTGCAAATATACCAAAATTTCAGGATTTTTCGACGAAATTTCGTGTATCTCAATAGAAAACGAACGAGATTTGAATTTTTGTTTTTGAATTTGTCCGAAATACCCGAATTTCGGATTCCGGTCCGGGACAATATTTTATCCAAAAATGAAATTTGAATCCTTGCTTCCAATACTAGCATGAGACGGCAAGACATGCCCGTCTGCAATCAAATCAATCAAAGAGGGCAGGTTTTTTGCATGATAAAAAGGTGCCCGACCTAAGCAACATCTACAATACGCCAAAACAGTAGACAAATCCGGCAAATCTTGCTCTTCCGCATAAAACTAGACAATAATCAAACCCACCATGGTAAGGGAGACAACCGAACCGAAAGCGGCAATAAGAACAAAAACTAAAGACAGACGATTGCGCTTGTAAAAATAGCAACTTTCTATTCTAGAATGTCCCAACTCCCAACGCACGTAGATTGGAAAGTGGCATGCACATAAACAGGGACACGGCACTTCTTCCTCGAATCAGGCTAGCCGCGCAAATAGACGGAACGTATTCCTTGCCCTTAACCTAATCCTAAGTCATCTGCCGTAACCCTAGCCGCCGCAACCCGCTGAAGGCACAGGAATGGGAGCGCATCACACAGAACCAACGGATCCAGTCCACGCATAAGCAGACCAAAAGGCAGTAGGAAATACGGAACTCCCAAATACAAATCAACAGCTCAACCGCGAATTCCAGCAGAAATGGCTTAAAATCCACAAAACAATGTACCAACACATCGGGACGGACAGAGAATCGAAGCAGAAACGGGATAAAAACGCCATATTTGCATCTCAAATCCAACCAAAACACACAAAAAGATTCAGCATAAAACGCATCGAGTACGAAACAAGCCAGCCCCTCCTACCCTTACAAACCGGAGAAAAGCGAGGCCTAAATCCCACCAACGCTACGCCCCTCGCCCCTCGAAGCAAAGCTACCAAATCGTCCGCTCAAACACCCACAAAAAAGGAAAAAAAACAGGCAGGCGCACAAATCTTACCGGAAACGAGCGAGGACAGCCAGTCCACGACCTCCCGCCTCGACCGCCACTTCCGCGGGCGCCCTCCGCCGCCGGCGGCGACCGGGACGGCGACGGCGCGGCGGCCCCGGCCCCGCGGCAGCCAGCGAGCGCAGGAACCGCCCCTGCACCCCGTAAGACATGTGCCGCGGGCTCCGCTCCCGCCCCACCACAGCCAGCTCCCTGTCCTCCCCGCCGCCGCCGCCGCCGGGCGCGGTGCGGAGGTAGTAGTGCACCAGGCGCCGCCCCCGGTCGTTCGAAACCACAACCTCCTCCCACTGCACCCACCTCCTTCTCGCCGCCGCCTCGTCCATGGCCGCGAAACCCTAACCCTAGATGGGGGCTCCCGTGTGGTGCCGTATGGCGTGTGGGGGTGAGACCTCGCACGAGGGATCAGATTTGGTAGAGAAAAATAAGAGGCCGCCGAGAGAGAAGGGGGGAGGGTTTAGTTTTATGTGGGGGAGTAAAGGTAAATAATAAAATTCGAGGGGTGGAGATGGATATGTTTTTTTTTAATGGAGACCTGGAGGGAGAGGGTGGGGTGTCTGGCGTAAAGGGGCTTTAACTTTTATTTATTAGGGTCTATTTGGGAGTTCTGAAATTTATATTTGTAGCCACAAAGAAAACCACTTAATTACATCCAGATTTATTTTCTCTTGTAAAAACTTCTATATTCTATTTGGGTATTCCTCTTGTAAATATTGCACATAACATCAACTTAAGCATTAACTCAACTCAAAACATAACATGAAACATTCTAGTCATGCATAATCTGTCATTGCTTGCATAATCGTTTCCAGATCACAATTTTTTTTATGTTAAGTCATGCGAGATATAGACCATAGAGAGCACATAAGTTCTGAGAAAGATTAGTAATAGAATACATGAACTCTAATATGGCCATACTCCTTGCATTAAATCTTGTCTCTCTATAATGCAGAAGCTAACAAAAAAATAGTGAAATACAGACTTTTTAGACAGCTCTTACTGCTCTTAGTAACTAGAGCAACTAGTTTTAGCCATGGAGCTAAGGTAAGAAGCAACGACACTCGAGTCAACCAGAGCACAATGCAAGGACAAAGCTAGTTCTTGGGTAGATATCCAGTTCCAGACTACTACATCTCTAGACCACCAGTAAGCATCAGAACCATTGGCCCACCTGCGAAGTAGAAACAAACATCACACTAGTTCATGAACTCTAGATCATTCGGGCATGCTAATTAACATATCCAAGCATGAAAAGTTAAGATAAAGGCAAACCAAACCAAATATTCTTGAACAGATTAATATTCTCATCTAATGCATAAACAAGAGCAATCTGCAACATAAATTCTAATAAAAAACTTGAGCCCTTTGACCTACTGTCAAGAATGCTAGGGTAAAGTCAGAAAACAATTCCAAAGAACATAGTAAACATGTTCTTTCTTTCATAATGAAGTGCGTGAAATCCTTTTGCGTGTTCTGAAAAAACATAAACACGACAATTTTAAGCATACTAATTTACAGCTAGATAGCACAAATGCAGACAACAATACTTAATATTTCATCAATCAGTAGGGTTTTTTGGGACTCAAAATCAGATTTCCTAAGGCCATCAACAGTACTTAATAAAAATGGTGCATCAGTTGGACGTTGAAGAATTGAATGCTAAGGACTAGTGAGCAGCACTTTATGAAATGGAATCAACAAATCCTAAGGCCAAAATAAGAGGACTTACAAAGAGTCAAATTCCAAACTTGTTTACTTCCTTCTTCAACCACAAACCACGAAGTCTTGCTCATAGCATAGAAAGATCTCACGGTTTATTGCATCTTTGAAAACATCGGAAGCATAGATCTTGACCTCATCGGACACATCATCTATCGCTTGTAACACTTTAAAACATCTTGAAATTGAGTATTCATTTCCTTGCTTTGAAGCTTGCTCCTTCATGCTAGCATGTTCTTTTCTGAATTCAAAATAAGCTGCCATTGTTTCTTCAATATGTGGTGCCGATGTACCCTTTTGTTTCTTGGGTCTTCCTCTTTGTACTCCAGCACTCCCAGTTCTTGAATTTGGATAATCATCACCTCCTCGTTCTTGTTGATTTGATTCATTATCTTCAACATCCAATTGCTCAGCATTGCGATTTTGAAGTTCATTCTCTACACTCCTTCCAATGTCTTCCATTCTTTGGCAAGAGTACATAGTGTTCTCTTCTTGATCTTGTATATCATTCTCTAAATCTTGCATTTCAACTTCATGCATTCTTGAAGGATAATTCATGTTGTCCTGTCTTTCCCCAATGTGAGCTCTTGAATCAAATCTTGCATCCCGTGAGTGTTTTGTAGTGATGCTTGCATCTCGTGAGTGTTTTCTAGTGATGCTTGTATTTGCAATATTAGATGGTTGACTAGAAGTGAAGCAATGTTTTCCTTCCGCAATTTGTCCTATTAAGACATCAAATATGAGAGGATTATATAATGGAATGCCAACTTAGATGCAACGAGCGATTTTTACTCATTTCTAAACTCTAAAGTACTTTTGAAACTAGTAGACAACACCCAATTCAGCATCCAATTCGTTAACAGCCTTAGTACCAATTCGTTAAGAGCCAATGAAGGTAATAAAGACTCAAGCTGAGTCTAACACATTAGACTGAAAATGAGAGGATTATAGAATAGATATTACCTTCATACAAGAGATCCAACGACTCAAACAATGGGAAACTCTTGTTTTCATATCTTCTTAGCCTAGAGTTCTCCTACATAATGATAGAACAATTCAAGTATAAATAGAACAATTCTAATTGGACACAAAAAAGATTCACAATTAAAAAAACAAGAAGCTTACCTCGATTATCTCATCCTATTTTTCAGATATGGTGTTAATCATGGATGCATTTTGATTCCATAAGACACCGCTACGATTGCGAATAGATCTAATTGCTTTGTAGTCTTTCTTCAATTGAGCCTGTTTATCTTGAATTTGAGCTTTAGAAAGTCTTGCTTCTGGAAAGAGTTTGTTGAAATCCTTCACAATCCTGTTCCAACCTTCTGAAGTCCATCCATTTTGACCACGATAGTGAGAAACATTGAACTCAAGGAGTACATTAACCAATCCTTTTTCATACTTTGACGTCCACCTTGCTCTATTTGCCATAAAGCCTTAGATAAACCATAAACCACAAGGAACCGTAAATAGTATTTATGACATAAGTACATTGTGACAATTAATAATTAGACAAGCAACATAAAGTATGACATCGGAGAATTTCATACAACTCACAAAATTATTCTGTTTTATTACAATGAGTACAAAAGTAAATAAAGTAAAAAACAGAGACATATCATAATTGCTAATGGGATCTCCTTTGTACTCTCCGCTTCCTACTCTTTCATAATCTGCCCACATCTTTTTTGCAATCTCATCTCTCAAAGCATTACCCATGTTCCTTTCATTGTTCAACGGTACAACATCATCTCTGTATCGACCATCTCTACTAGGTAGATCCACAAATTTATCTGAAGAAATGTTCATTGTTTGATCACTTAACCATTTTTCATCACCTTTATAGCTCCGAATTATATTATGCAACGTAGTTGTTACTACTGGAATTTTCACTTGAGTTTCTATTGGGTAAAATGTTGCAACTTTTAAGACAGGAAATCGCATCTTTAGGATGCCAATAGCACGCTCTATATGGTTGCGTAGGCGGGCATAGCGAAGATTGAACAACTCCTTATAGTCCCTTGGTCGGCAATTACCCTGTCCTTGTTCCTTAATGTGGTATCGGACTCCTCGATAAGGAGCAAGAAAGAATGGTGTGTTCGCATAGCCCCCATAACCAGATAGTACTTGCCCCTAGGTACTCGAAATCCAGATTTAATGGCAAATCGTAACACCCTTGCATCTGACGCGGACCCTTCCCAACCAGTAAAAACGTAAACAAAATTCAAATCAAAGTCACAAGCAAGCATCACATTTAGAGAAAGAGTTTCTTTTCTATTTCGATATGGAGCAGCCTCACTATCCGTCATTGTGATAGGGACATGAGTACCATCTATTGCCCCTATACAGTTATACAAAGGAACAAGACCTTATTACTAATTAAGGAATAAGATGAGAGGGTAGAAATTCCTAAATTATACTGACATGGATTACATGTACCTCAAAGTGAGGCCAAAATTGTGGAGTTGATGATATTTTCCAATGAGTCTCAGTGGATGGAGGCTTGATAAATTCATAGGTCAATGAAGTGATCGCCTCAAAACATGCCCCAAGATGCCTATGTATAGTCTCAGGACTGTGCTGAAATATATCGGTCAATGCTCGAAAACTGGCATTCCGTGCAAGCATATACATGAAAATGCCTAATTGCTCCTCCACGGTGACACCTCTTGTATTATGCAAAAGATTTTTTGATCTAAGATAGTCTGAGAGTGTTTGGAAAATGTGGGGTTCCATTTGAAGATTTTCATAACATCGGTTTGGATGACCTTCAAGAAGTTCAGTAATATATTCCGCTCTAGTAAGTTTTGATGTATGACATGGAGTTTTAGTTATGGTAGAAGCTGAATACAATGCAGGCAAAATAAGTAGCATCATATCGTCATTTCCTCTTTCTTGGATTCAGTAAGAGTAAGGTCTTTCATATCAACTAGAACTCAAGAACCTTAAATTTTGAAAATGAAAAAATTGTCACCCAGTAAAAAATAGAAAGTTTATAAACTAACATATAGCTCTACCAATATGCAGAATAGTACAAATGAGATAAGATGAGTAAAATGCTATCCAGAGAAAGCTCATTTTTAAATATGTTTTTCAGATATATCTTGAAATATATAGACTCAAAATTGCAGAAAAGAAAAACTACAAGCAATGCTGCAGATGCTACCTTTGGAAGAGAGATTCTCAAGAGTCTTGTTGGTCTTCACGGCAAACCTCTGAAAGGCACGACTGCAAAATAAAAGATGGCTCACCATGACAAATTAACAACACTGAACCAAAGAATCAAATAGTTAACAGCCATCAAGAATAAAGTTAAAGAGCACTTTTCAACTGAGGGTACTTCAGACAACAAATACAATAAAAGGCTACAATATACGTTTCTAGACAGTGCAGAATAATCACTAGCAAGCAGCACAACTAAAATTCAACAAAGAAAGTATTGTCCTTGGCATACAATATACATGGTTAAAACATTTAGATATTAGCAAAAACAACACTTATCAGCATCTAGATCAACTGATCACTTGGCATAATTTGCATGTTAAAAGAGGACATGATTTATCTAAAGCATAATTTTTCTTTCAAATTTTCGGTGATACATCGCATCAGGCATCTATCATAATATCTCAGCAAGGACAAAAGCATCTAGGTTGGGAACTAGGAACTAGGAAGTAGAAGGACTAAATAGTTTATCCTTCAGTGGTACAACTTGGCATAGCTGTGGTTGGGTTGTTGATATGGATCGACATTTGACTGATTTGTAATGTTAACTCTTGAAAAGTTGTTTGGATGTTTGATTAGGAATGTGGAAAATAAGCTCTTGGTATGTTCTCTGAAAAAAAAATGAGCTCTTGGATGTTGCTGTCCCTAGTGATAGTGACAATTCCTTTTCCTCGCTAGTGGTGTTTAAAAATTTTCTGGATTAGACTTATCAACATGTGAAGTATGTTTCATCTTCCTTACCTTTTCTTTTGTTTGTCAACGACTTAACTTTCAGTAGTTATTAAATTGATATTCTACTTTATAAATCTATTTATTTCCGTTCTAATGAAGCTGCAGGTTTCCGTATTTTGTGTCCTAATTATTTTTCTAGGACCATATGCTTGTTTTATCTTATAAGTATGCATATTGAGCAAACATTACTTGTTGATTTTTTTTCTTCCAGAGGAGCACAATCTATTCATTGGGTTGATGACAGCTGAGCACCCACTGTTGATATGAAAATTTCTTCTAAGATCTGGTAAAAGAAACCTCTAAAAGAAATATTGAGCTCATGATAAGTACAAAAGGATTGCACACCTCAGATTTTAGTCAACTTACTCAAATTGCAACTCAAACATCAGAAAGAAAATAAACAGATGTAGCTTTCTTTCAGAGATTGCAGATCACATGGAAGAGTTTCAGTGCTGGCATAGCTAGTGCGGAATTTCATTGTTTGAACAATGACTTTATGCAGGTGTAATAGAAGCTTCTTTTTGTTAATGGTTGGCACAACATCCCAAAGTGGGAACTAGGACATGACAGTGAGAACAACTAAATAGAAACAACTGTTATTATGCAACTCAACTTCTCAACTATTATTGCCTCAACATAATGCATCTGAATGTTGCACAATTTGCCTCAACAATTATTGCCTCAAATACAAAGAAATGAGCCAGTACAGTAGCAACTACACATCAAAGAGCAAATTCTGGTAGCAACATCTAAGTTAGCAAGCATAGCATAGAGTAGATCATGAATTACCAACCGAAGAAATGAGCCAGTACAGTAGCAACTACACATCAGAGAGCAAATCCATGGTATGCATACAGCTGACAACCTATAATTCCTCAAATGAATGGCATGAAAATGCTATTAGTTGGTAGCACGTATGCAGAGGCTTGACAAAAAGAAAGTGGAAATCCAAGAAATTAGCAGCATACAAAGATCGATCGACGCTATACAGAGAATAGGTGAGGCCTAGCAATTTTGTACCTAGATGATCCGGGTGGAGTGAGGATAGGTCAGGCCGATGAAGTCGCCGAGGTGTCTTCTGAGCTGTTGTCGAAGAGAAGCTGGCAAGATGTTGGGTTGCGCTGCCGTCACCGCTGCTCTCAACATCGGACCGTCGTCGTCGTCGCCGCCGCTCTTAAGATGAACCTGGTGATTTGGAGAGATGTGAGGCAGCATAGCTACTGATTGGTTCAAAATCAAATAGAGGGATGACGTAGGGAACCTTGCCGTCGCGCTCGCCGTCGTCGCCGAAGAAAGTTGCAGCCACAGTCGCCCTCGCTGTCGTCGAGATCGCCGCCGCCGTCGTTCCTCTCGAGTCACGAGCGGAACGCTTCGCTTCGTTCGCGATAGGCGTCGGAAAGAAAAAGTCGCATACGAGCTGAGAAAATTTTTTCGACCGATTTGGCCCAAACCAAGCCTAAAATTATTAGGCTACCAATCTATCCAAGCACATTTTTTGAGCCCAGCATGGAAAATTTTTTGGGCTGTAATTTACATTGGTTTTGGGCTAAAAACCAGGCTCCCATGCAGGCCCTTAGGAGTTACATTTTTTTTTGCTAAAAATAGGATTTAAAAACCTTGATATTTATCTAGCCAACTCAATTACTGATCAATATTTCCTTCAAAAGAAAATTAGCAATCAATATTTTGGCTGAGGTTTGAATTGTTTCTAATGTTTAATGAATCAGATTTTTCTGAAAAGAAGTTTAGGTGAAAATCTGATTGCACTTCCTCGAGTACAAACTACACGTGTCTTGAGTACTCCTACGACCAGAAAATATATCAGTGTAGAAATGTTAATTTTTATTTTAATATTTTTGTAAAACTCAATATAAATATAATATTATAAAAGTACTTTCAAGACAAATATATATATATAATTTTCATATATCTAATATAAATATTTAAAAAACATCAATAACCAATGATTCAAAAGTTTGATCGCACCTTTACTATAACGGTGCATATTTGTAACTGGAGGGGTATTGTTAAGGCCGAGTGTAACATTAAGTAAACAACTCCTTAGAAGAGGCTACCATCAAGTAATTAATGTTCTTAATTTGGCATCCTTGCCATGGGGTTTTGTTTCGCTCTTTGTTACCGTACATGTATAATGTCAGCAGGTTAATGAACGTTTAGTAAGATTCAAGGAAGGGGTTCTTTGCAATGGATATTTAGGGGTGCTATTGTAAGTATTCTATGAATATCTTAGGGGTGCTATTGTAAAGATGAGAGCGCGGATTTCGTCGTCGACGCTGACAACGGGAAACCGCCTCGGAGCAACGGACGTGGAACCGTGGAGGGAGACCACCTTCCGATATTACCCTCCTTATTCCAGAAAATAACGAGGCTGCCAATACTCATGCGAGATCCTGAAATGCCGGTTGAACAGGCAACAGAAAACAAGGGAACAGAGGGCATGACACGTATGGATGCAGTTTTTTCTTCGAGAGGTGCTGCACAATTTTTAAAGCACGAATGAACGATAGATAGTGACTACTTATCTATTTGTTTGTTTTAAGATTTGTGTAACTTATATTGGAAAGAAAAGCATAAACACCTCTCTTTTTCTTTCTTTTTAATGTAGGAATGGATGTAGTTAAAAGAGGAGGAATGGCCGAATGGAACAGGATTAGACCCAACTGATATTGGGAATTCTTCCTATCTAGAAGAATTTTTGTGTAATTACACGGTGAAATATTACTCTATCCAATCACAAATAGTTATCGTTTTGAACATATCTATGATTAAACCTTTGAAACTTTGATTATTAATATCTTTTAAAATATTTAAATTGGGTACATGAAAAACATACGAATAGATTTGTCTTGAAAATACTTTCATGATATTATATTTTTATCGGGTTTTATCAATATATTATAATATAAATTAGTGGTCAAAACTGTGTTTTAAATACCGTGTCGATGTCTAGAACAACAACTAATTGTGACAAGGTAGTACAACATATTACATTTGTTACACCATATTTTAGTGAAAATTTTTGTTTTGAATGGGACCTTAACATTTTGAGAAACTATATTCAACGAGCACCCAACAGCCATGGTTTGCCATCGTAGTGGTTGTCTGTGATTCAACGGCAACGAGATTCTCTGAGATTCACCGCTCCTATTATAGATCCAGTGATGCACGCAGGACAAAAATAAACAGTATAATCATTGGGGAAAGCTAATATGATAAAACCGCGTACTAAATATACATTTAACTATCTAATGCAATCCAAATTCATCTATAAATAGACAAAGACAAAGCAAGAGTGTAAAATATACAAGGTAGTATCTTGCTAATAAATAGAACGCCCTCAATGCTCGTGTATCTACAACAAATTGCTATGCAAAGATTGTTTGTACATCTTTTATAAACCTACAACAAATTATATAGATTTTATGAGAAGTTAACCAGTTGAGACTATGTTAATTTTTGCTTCTATTTAACACCATTTTACAAATGTACAAGTAGTCAAGTACAACTATACAAGGTTCTCACGTATCGCCTAGTTGTTGCTAACGTGCTGTGTGTTGCACTGCTGTCTCACTACTAATGGTCTGCTACTCTGTGTATGCCTCCCTCACCGCCGTTGGCCAGTAGCCGCCCCCCCCCCCACCCCCCACCGTGTGCCTACCTCTCGTGTCTCCTTCGCCCGGTCGCTGGCCTGGCTACCCCTCCTCCAACCACCTTGCCACGACGCCACCACTTGAATATGCACAGCGCACAACGCCGCTCGGTCTGCTCCGCACTGTTGGAAAAGAGCATGAGAGGGAGTAGAAGAACAAGGGATTTTGGGGCTAGGGATCGATTTAGACTTTATCACTTGTTCAACTAATATCCCTTCCCTCCCATCCCATGCGCCTTGTGACATGGAAATAACATAGTCCATAGCCCCAAACAATGCAAATCTCCCCCTTAGGATCTAGGCGAGAACTAGCGTCCAAACGTCTGATTTTCGAGTGTTGCGTCAGACGTTCGGTGCAACATTTTTTTCTAACGTGTGCAATATTTTTTTCAACGTGTGCAATATTTTTTTTCGTGCGCATATTTTTGTTATAATTGAAGGGAAATATTTCACGCATAAAAAAAAAATATTTCATACGTATAAAAAATTATTATAGAGCGTCTCGAAAAAAAATCAGACGTCTACTGCAAGCAATTCCGTAGGATCTATCTTCTTCAACCTCTCCTCTGCTTCTCGCACGAGCGCTGCTGCTCAGCTTCTGACGTCGCCATGTGCAGGTGCTCTACCGTAGACACCGAAAAAACTAAACCAAAGTACGAAAGAGGTACCGAGGGGTGCGATGCGACAGCCAAAGCCGACGCACTAGCCCGCCCACTCGTGCTCCCTAGTCCCTAGTGCCTTCGCCACTGACCACACCCAACAACCATCAACCATCATTCACCGTGGCAGTGATAGCCTGTGATTCGACTGCAACAAGCCCCTATGAGATTCACCCATGATTAAACGCACATTATGCCAAGATGGAATATAATACTACCTTTACTAAAGCTGTAAGGTTCCAGCCACCAGGTGCATTTGACCCGTGGAGCAAGTTGGCTGGACTCGCGGCTCGAGCCGAGCCGGCCGAAAAAATTTACATCCAAGTCCTTTTCCAAAAAAAAAATTACATATAGATTTCTTTTTCTAAAAAAATTACGGTTAGATCATTTTTTCGATAAAAGAATGTATATTACGCCTAGGTCCTTTATGCGTTTTTAAGGCTTGCGTTTGGGTTCTTTTAAAAAAAAAGGAATTACGATTAGGTCCTTTTCGTAAAAGAAAAAAAACGTTCACGTCTTCTTTTTTGGGAAAAATATACATTGCATTTAAGTCCTTGTTGCGTTTTTCTAGCATTACGTTTAAGCCTTTTTGCGAAAAACACAAAATTCTTTTTAGGTCCTTTTTGCGCGTTTTCTCGATTTGCTCGCGTGGAGAGCGGCGCCCGCGTCGTGGCACACCGCGTATAAGTTTCTAGTACCTCATCTATAGATGGAAGAATCCACGCGCGTAGGGCCGTTTGAGCCGGCTCTCTCGCGGCTCGGCTCGAGCCGCGAAAAAAATATTTGCGTCTAGGTCTTTTTTCCAAAAAAATATAATTCCGATCAGGTCCTTTTTGGGAAAAAAGTTACGGTTTGGTCCTCTTCTCGAAAAAAGAATATATATTATGTTTAGGTCCTTTATGTGTTTTTAAGCGTTGCGCTTGGGTCCTTATGCGAAAAAAGGAATTACGATTAGGTCCTTTTTAGAAAAAAACGTTCAGGTCCTTTTTTTCTAAAAAAATGCATTGCGTTTAGGTCATTTTCGCGTTTTTCTAGCACTATGGTTAAGCCCTTTTGCGGAAAACACACATTTCTTTTTAGGTCCTTCTCGCGCGTTTTCTCGGTTTACTCGTGTAGCGATTGGCGATCACGCGTTTTCTCGATTTGCTCGCGCGAGAAGCGGCGCCCGCGGCGTGGCACGAAGCGTATATTTAGCTAGTGATGCGTGTATACTTGATTTTACTCCATGCGAGGGAATAAAACGTTTGTTGCATTCTGTTCCTGCTGCTAGTATGGTGTCAAAATGGAATGTTGCGTCTACTTGATATTATTGCTGTGCTCAAGGATTAAAATATCGTTGAAATTTTGTGAGATCTCACTTACTGGATGTGAATGAGTTTTGAAATGTCGACCGGAGTAAAAAGAATCAAAAAATAAATAAATTGCTACAGTATCTCGGAAATCTCGACTAGATCTCGCGTTTTTTTGACCGGTTTTTGACTTTGTTTTACATAATTTGGTCCAATAACCCTTAAGAAAGTTATCTCCTGTGAAAAGTTGTTGAAAAACTTATTTTTTGAGACATTTTATAAAAATTGCAGAAACACTGTCGGATTTTTATAACATTTTACATAATTTACATGATGTGAAAATTTTATGGTATTATCCTAACAAGTGTAAGATCATACATAAATATTTTAAAAATAATTTAAGTTCATTTTTTAACTTTAAAAAATCAAAAACCGAATGAACATAATTGGGACAGTAATCTTGTCAGAATTTTATAAACTTTCTCGAGTGTGATCATGATCCAAAATTTTTACGAGAGCTTAAGAATTGCCTCAGTACCATTCTCTAAAATTTTCAAAAAAATTCAATTTTTTTGTTTGCTCAATCAAATCTATGTATGCATTGAACTTCATTTGTTATATTTCAAAATTCAAAAACAAAAAGAACATAAATGGTACAGTGCACTTGTAAGAATTTATAAATTCACTGGAGTGTGATCATGATTCAAAATTTTTATGAAATATTAAGAATTTCCTTATAACTCTTCTTAAAACTTCAAAAAAATTAAACCTTTTTTTATTATTAAAGCAAATCTATGTATTGATGATCATCAGACTTTTATTAGGAGGTAGCACTCTCACAATGTTTGAAACTTTTTGAAGCTTGGTAATCATTTAAAAATTTTATATAAACATTAATGATATATTAGGAACATCCATAAAAAATTTCAAAATTTTCTATCGTGGTTTGTACTATTTTTCATTTGGTTGAAGTTTGTCGGTATGGCTTTTATGAGGACAGTAGCACTGTATGAATTTTAAAAAATTCATGAAGCTTGATCATCATCTAAAACTTTTATGGGAATATTATTGATGCATCATAACCATGCACAAAAAAATTCAAAACTTTATAACGTGATTTGTTTCATTTTTTATTCGGTTCAAACTTGACGGTCAGTGTTTTATCAGGACAGTAACAATGTTTGAATTTTGAAAATTCCTCAGATTTTATAATCATCTGAAATTTTTATGAAAACATCACTGATGTATTAGGAACCTAAAAAATTTCAAAAAATTTCGACGTCGTTTGAGCCATTTTTCACTCGGTGCAATTTTGTTGAGATCTCGGCAAAACCGGGCGAAATTTCGATTTTCTTGGTAAAAAAAATCCGGATTTGAATTTTATTTTTATATTTTAGCTAAAATTTATCCAAAATTTCTAAATCTCATCAAAATTTTATTCTCCGACCACAAATAGATTTGTAGCAAAACAAGATTTCAATCCTTACCTGTACTACGATCCATGTCAGATGACAATGATGATATCGAAATGCCACGAATTAGTGCTGAGGCACGACACGATCTCCTCAAGGCCATGGATCTTGTGTGTCCTGAACTCGATGGCCCATACTGGCGTCTGCCTAGTGCCTACCATGCAAGGTGGTGAGAACTTTTGATTCAAACACCAAAGTAGAAACTAGCGATGATATTATAATGATGGAGCATTTTGCTTTTTATATATAAAAAATAGTCTAACTTTGGTTCTTGAGCAGTGCTTTAATATTTTCTCTCTTAATACAAATTACACAAATTTTGAAGCAAATAAATAGGTAAGTAATCACTATATACTATTTATTCATATTTTAATATTTATGTAATTGTTAAAAGGAAAAGTATGGAAGCACTTCTATTGGTTCTTTATTTATAAAAAAGTTACTACCATTGTAGAGCTTAACGTTAACGTTGAATGAATTCTTGGAACACAAATTATCATTTTCACTTTGTGGTAACTAATGCTTTTCTTAGGAGAATTATCCTCAGGAGAATTGTGTGTTACTACTGCATATAAAATATAAAAATAAATCTACTTTACCCTCTTGAACTCTTACAATTGTCTAATTTTCAATTTAGAAGTGTGTAAACCATATGTTTTAAACCCCCTATTATCAATACCGTTTAATTTAACCCCTCTGAGGCAGATGAAAGGTGGTTTTAGGTGTTCTTCTTCTCTTTCTTCTCTTCCAGATCTAAGTCATGGGCCTCATCTCCTAATGAGCCATGGTGCCTCCACCCGTACCAACACCTCCTCTTCTCTGCCGACCCAGTCTCCCTCTCCATTGGCCCCTTCCTGCCCTGCCTCTGCTGGCATGAAGCTCTGGGCATCGAGCTCATGGTTTGCGCACCTCTATCCCTATCATCTCCAGTGAGGGGTCTGGAGGAACACTGTCGGTGACACTGTCGCTGTCACCCCCATGTGTTGCCACCCAATCTGCCATCATCACCAACGATTTTTCATGGTGCCATTGCTCCAAGTGAGAAAGGGGAGAAGGTCAAGAGCACGTGGGGAAGGCCGAGCGTGGCGGCCAGATATAGAGGAGGGGGTTGAGACAGGAAGCTGGAGCTTCGTCATCTTCGCCGGCTCCCTCACCTCTCTACCACAAGCACGTTCGCTAGCACCATCGTCCCTGCCATCACTTCTTCTCTACCTAAACACAACGGCAGTGGACGACATGGGTGCTGACAGGCGAAGCGATGCAGGGAGGAAGAAGAAGATGAGGAGAAATAAGGTGTCTTTTGAGGATGATATGTCGACCCATCAATTTTTTTTATTTTTTTTATCCATTAGAATGCTTGTATAGCCGACTAGGATGTGATTCATCATTTACGTGTCAATACACTTGTTCACATAGATGCCATGTATGCGTCATCTTAACGCAAAACTGCCTTCAATTGGTCTAGGGGTAAAATAAATGGTATTAATTGTACATCCGGTTTTGCACTTCTAGGATGAAAGTTAGATAATTGTAAAAGTTCAGGGGTAAAATAGACTTACTTATAAAATATACATTTACAATGTGTTATCTATGTAAGTACTATATACCTATAAAGTTGGTTCCCACTAACTGCAATTATTACTAATTCACTCTTATTACAGTGCGCTATTTCACATCAATTAACATTGGATGTTGGATTAATCTTATGAGTTCAAGATTTGCCTAATCTAGCCACCTTAGTTCGTGCCGAATCGCTCCATTACAGCAGGCCAGCCCATCCTAGCACAAGTCGACTCAGATTTACAAGAAAAAAATTATATCTTTGATTAACCTCTACTGTTTATTTCTTGCTGTGACCTGATCTTTTTGATTACTTTTTTTACATGTCAAGTTTTGCACGAGCTTATATAGAAGATATACGTGGTCTGTAACAGAGCTGCGTGGCGCAAGAGATCGATCGTGCGCAACCGCCCGTTTGCGAGGATGCGCTCGGGACGTAAGCCCGCAAATGTCAACAACAAAGTCGTCGTCGCGGCTGGATCCAGCTCACCTGGTCACCGCCTCCGCGCACTGGCCCAAAAATATCGCCCCGCTCCCCACCGAGCAGCCTTGCAATCACACAGGCAGTCTGGCCCCACGGAACCGTGACCCCGCGTGTCATCCGCTAAATGTAGCCTCCGTGCAGGCAGCGAAGCGGAGAATTTCCGGCGGTGGATTCTGACCCGGCTACTCGAGCGAGCGAGCGAGCGAGCGAGGCTCGATAAGATTAACCGCACGTGGCACATTTTATTCCCCACCGTCTAGAACCTGCGGAGAGCCGCGGCTTGCTCGTGGCTCGGCTCCTACGGCGGCAGCATCGTAACCGTTTTGCGCCGGACATCCTGCCGTCCGTTGAGATCCGATGGCTGACAAAAGAATGTCCGGGCAAAGCCAGGATAAAAAGGAAGAATGGGTTCAAAGTAGACGTGGGCATCTAGTCGGACTTTTTTGGGCTGATATGAGGCACGGCGAGCACGGTTCAGCACGAAACTAAACGACAGAGAGCACGCAGGGGGCACAAAGCATGATTGGCACGAAAGACCTGCCGCGGCCCGGCGGCAGGGCACGGCGGCCCGCTATAGGGCATGATAGGGAGAGAAGGGGGGATCGGAGGAGAGTTACCTGCGCCGCTGCGCAGCTGCACCCATGTCGTGCTGTGGCTGGCCGTTGCCGACGCCCCCGAGCGCGATGCCGCGCCTACGGCTGATGCCCCTCCTTTGTCGACGCCTACGCGGCTATCCCCGTGGTCGACGCCTTGCCCACGCGCGCACCCGAGCCTTGGCAGATGCCCGCGCACGCTGACCCCGGGGCTATGCGCTCGAGCCGTGGCCGCACCTCGCCTGCGTCGTGGCCGTGCTGTGTAGGAGGCCAAAGAGGAGGGGTTGGAGGTGGTGGGGAGGTAGGGGACATAGGGAGACGGCAGTTTGGAGGGGGTGGAGGGGAACGAGAAGGGGGGCGACCGACACTGGGCCGGGTGGTCGTGCAAGGTCTGGAGGAGGAAGGAGGCGGTTGGGCAGAGTGGGACAGAGGGGAAGGGGAGGGGTGGAGTAAGGCGGCGGGGCGGAGTGGGATGGAGGGGAATGGGAGGTGAGGGGCCGGCGGGGGAGGGACGAGAAGCCGACGGGGCGGTGGGACGGGGAAGCCGAGGGAGACAGGGAGCTGGTGCTCGGTCGCTCGGGTGGGCTGGGTGGGGAGAGAGAAAAAGAGAGAGAGAGGGGAGAGGGGAGGGACCGACGCGAATACAGCTGGGTAGGGAGAGAGGGGGAAAGAGCTAGGCGCGGGCGGGAAAAGAGAGGGGAAAAAGAGGGAGACACGTGAAAGAGAGAGAAAGAGAAAGGGAAAAGGAGAGAGAGGAGCCAGCGATAGATTCTGTCCCAGAGAGCAATGAGCTGATTCACAGAATGAATGGCAACGGAAGAATGAAAATGGCTCTCTCTTGATTTGTAGAATTCCATCAACTCTCTCCAAATAGCGACGTGATGAATTTGAGCTTGAGTGCAACAGGCATAATGAATGCCAACAGCTCTCTCCTGATGGCTATAAAATTCCCCTTGGGCAGTCATTTGTTCAGCACCCGAAACTCCCTCTTTCTCTCCTGAGTTCAACACAATCGTTCTCTCGTTTGTTCAGCACTTCAGCACATCCCTCGCTCTCCTATTTGTTTAGCACATCCCACTCCCTATCTCATTTTTCTCTCTGTTACTCTGAGTTTGCTCTCTTTTTTTTGCTCTCCAGCCAAATGTTTGGCAAGAGCAAGAGCAGGAGAGCACACCCTTACTCTCCAAGTCACCCTTGTCGGGATTAAGAGATTGATCCATGCCAACTCTCCCAGCATGGGAGATTATGGCATGGATGAATATTATTTGGACGGTACGCATGGCATCAAGGGTGCTTCTTACATTTCTGAGGGGTGAGCGTTGGTATCCAGCTACGGCCCGAGCTCTGATGCAGCTACATCGGTGCATCCGGGATGGGCATTCATATCTAGCAGTCGACGGGTGTGGCGCTGGCAACATTTGGATAGAACTATCAAAATTGTGAACATGCGTGAGGTAGTGTATGTTATTTGTAAATACTCTCAATCTAAATTATCTGCATGTGCATGTGGAGGAACAGGTCATCTCAAACGGCACGCGGAGGCATGCTTGAAAAGGATGTCGGTAGGATAGAGGTCGGGTGAGGGCATCCAGACATAGCTCAACTTCAACACCGACGGTTCGGTAAGTACATGGGTATATAACGCCGATGTAGTTAGAGATGAATTTGCACGTTATATAGTTACGGAGAATCTTTCACTTATAATGAATGAGAGCTCTAGTTTTGAAAGGATGGTGCAATGTGGTTTTTGCCCACAATACTAACATGTTAGTAGGAGAACAACTACACGTGACATATATGCAATGTACACAAATAAACTAGCAATGTTGAAACAGGCCTTCACGAGAGTTAGTTATTCCTTTTACTTGACATCATGTATATGGACTTCCTCCCACCAAAGAGCAACCTATCTTAGCGTTGTCGCACATTACTTGGACGACGACTACGTCCTAAACAAAAGGGTCATAGGGTTTAGACCAATCGATGAGGCACACATCGGAGAGGCTATCGCTAACCGTGTACTTGAGGTTATTACTGACTTTAACATAGAAAATAGAATTTATTTCCATCACTCTTGACAATGCATCAGTTAACATGACGCCCAGGAGCATCTCTTACCACACCTGCAGCTTATGTTGGAGGTTTTGTACTCCAGCAGAGATGCATATGTCACATCATTAATCTCGTTGTGCAGACAGGTTTGGACAACAAAGGCAACAAACCTGCTCATGCATGCAGACAAGTTAAAAAAAGCAGCATGAAGTGATGGGAGGTGTTGTCGATGTAGATGAAGACACCCACAAAGAACAGACGTATCCTCGCTGGCGATGGAGGCAACAATATTGCGACGGGACTGAAAGAGGGAGAGCCTCTGGTGCAGGGAAAGGAAGGGGAGAGTTGGATAGGAGAGGAGCGGGTGGCACCATCACCAATAGCTGCAACTCTGCCTATAGCCATCCTCTATCCATTCTGCTCGAGTCTAGATCATGTATGTATGTACTCGACGTTGGTGGCCACTGGATCCAGTCTTCTTGCTTGGCGGTGGCGGCAACACACAGAGGGGACAACATGCTAGGATGAATGGTAGATGGCGGCGGCGACGGTGGGGTTGGTGAGGGGCACGCCCAAGCGGGGAGAAGGAAGCGGCAGAGGAGTGGAGGCGGCGGTGCGGAGGAGAGAGCGAGGCGGGGCGGTGTGGGGTCTGGAGGCGAGGCGAGGCGACGGCGTGTGAGGGGAGCAGTAGAGTGGGGGTCCAGCGGCATGGGGAAGGGGGCGGCATTGTGGGAGGGAGCAGCGGGCTGAGTGAGGAAGAGTGATAAATAAAGGAGTGAGGAAGAGCTAGAGGTTTTAACTTGTAAGAGCATAATTATAGTCGGTTCACAAAAAAATTGATAGATGATACATCACAACCGGTTCTGACGTGAGAACCGATTGTGATGATTCCCCACCATATTATTACACCATCACCGAATCATCTATCACAATTGATTTTTTCCTGAAAAGTTAGGAACCAACCCAGATGAAGCGATAGTGTTGTACCATTCTGTAGTAGTGAGGGTTCTTGCCATAACTCATGGTAGCGATGGCCAACCGGTGCTTGAGAAGAAGAAGCCGAGGTCGAGATGTTGCTACGGTGATCGTGCAGTGTTGCGAATGGATAAGGTCAAGGATAGGGATAACTGATAAGACTGGTGGGGTGTTGTTGTGCACGTTGCCCTTCAATCTATAGTTATCGATTGAATATTCGATCTATAGACGCATCCTGTGGCCTTTGGGAAAGACCCAAAACTAGCTTCTTCTTTATTTGCTCCATTGCTACTCTATTCTTTCCCCCTCTATTCAGTTCGAGCAAAGTGACAAGCACATCAGTGCAGCACCATGGTGGCCATGGCCACTGGCAGGGAAGGGGTATCAGTGCTAGCGGAGAGTAGGCTCATACCCGATGGTGCCCCCTATTGGATTCGCCCCTGCCTAGAGAGGCAATTGGATGGGGATCAATTCGTAAACACCACCTCTTATCGCTTTGGTTTTATTGATCTGAACTATAATAGATTCTCCATTCGATGGTATATACCGTAACCGACCTAGATTTCGTGATTCCACCTAATTCTTTGCCATTCTTGAATGCACCTCTCCAGTCGGGGGCACCCAAAATTTGAGATCTTAAGTAGTAGAAATATTCTTAATAAATCAATATCTACATCTAATTCTATTATCCACTATGTACTTAATAGTATAATACATTATAAAATTTCTCCAAAAATTTACTGTGGCTGTCCGCGGCGAGCATCGATCAGAGGCGTCGTGTCGTGCATTTCATTTCGGTTGCTCCCGTGCTCGGCAGTCACTTCGTCTTCACGCATGATGCCCTGAAGGCAGTCATGCCCTCAAGCTGTGAGAACATACCAACCATGTCAAGGAGTCAAACTTGGACACTCAGTAACCGAGAGTATGAAACCATGATCTGCTGTAGAACACACAACGGGGGTTGCAATTGCAAATGCGATGCAACAGCAGCGCACACAATGACACAAGAGGCCACAGCGTTGCAACCGCGGGCGAATCTATGCACACAAATATTTGAAAAATATCGTGAGGTCAATGTATATATGGTTAAATTTGTTGATTAAATTGGTTTTAATATTAGTAGTTTGGGATCTTTAAGATTTTATAACTATTTGTATGATGCCTCTAGTAAATTTCAAATATATATACTGTCTTTACCGGTGTTACGAAGGTATTACAAAACTGTACAGTCCGGCCGCTGAACGTAAAGTCTAAACGAACACGCATGCATGCACGTGAGTCAAAACCCTCCGCTTCCGAAGTCCTTTCAGCCTGTCACACACAAGGCGTCAAAACTCGGCATAGAGTCGAATCGATCGAATCGAATGCTCCAAGCAAGACGATGCTATGACCGACCGAGACGTAAATGTGACAAGGAAGTCGATAGGAGGAAGGAAGGAAGGAGGTAGTGCCAGGCGTGAAGCTGGCATACGGAGCTGGGGACCTGCCTCGCCGGGCTGTTGCCGTCAGCCTCAGCTGGAATTCTTTTTAATAATACATTTTTAAAAACTAATTGCGACATTAATAAGTGAGTTAAAAAATTTGCAAAAATAATACTAAGTCGCCGTACCGGTTGGCGAAAATCAGGTAATCGTCAAATGGTGCGGCGAAAATGGTATTTTCGCCAAACAGTGTGGCGAAAATATGCTATTGCGCAATTAAGGATGTCTGACGGAGCAACCGGCCGGGACACCCTATTTTCGCCAACTCGTCCCCAACTGGTATGGCGACAACCTATTTTCGCCATACCAGTTGGCGAAAATAGGTGGGCTTTTGGCTGCTTCGGCCGGCCGGCTTGCTCATTTGCGCGCAGGAAAAAAAGAGGCCGAGGGGAGGCAGCGAGCGGCGGGGAGAAAAGGAGAGGGGGAGAGAGAGAGAGGGGGAGGGAGAGGGAGTGCTGCTCCGGTAGGGAGAGAGAGGGGAGGAGAGAGAGAGGGGGGAGAAAGAGGAGGAAGAAGAAGAAAGGGAAAAAAAGGTAAGTTTGTATTTTTATAATTGCGTAGAAAAATTTTGTAGGAATATATTGTAATTGTTGTTAAATTTAATTTAATTAGTGCATGTATTTTAGGTTAGTAATATTGGATGTGTACTTTCATGTTGTAGTATCCGTAGCGAGATAGTTAATTAGCGTTCTTTAATTTAGGTTAGTGAGATTAAATGTTAGTAGTGATCTAAAAATTTATTTTGTATATATAGTCGCAGTGATGTCGGATCCCGTGAAATTTAGTGTATATTATGGCGATGGTGAAATAAAAAATACCCAGAATGGTGTTGATTTAAGCAACTTTCCGGTCACCATGATCGAGCACTCGTTCTTGAAAGTGTTAGCATTCGTGATATTAAATTTTGGTTGACCCAATATTTTTCTTTGGATCCAAGTGTTTACTCTGTTACCATTCAAATCCTATTCACGCGTAGCAAGAGTGACCCGGCTATTTGGGAGTTAAAGAAAATAGATCGAACATACTTGTAGCAGAAATAGTTAAGGTGGTACAAAGGATCTCACCTTGAATGTGTGATGCTGGTGCGGGCTAGCCCTAAAGAAGAGGTGTATATTAGTGATATGGGCGAGAGCAGTACATCAGTTAGAGCTGAACAAGTTCAGGAAGTGGTGCTGATTGAGGTAGCAGCGGGGGATGATAATAGAGATACAACAAACGCCGAAGGTCGGGCCGATGAAGGAGAGGAGCTCGAGCAACTTGTTGATCATTTGGAGTTAGTGGACCGTATGGCGGCAGAAAATGAAGCTGAAATATTGGAATGTAATGATGACATCAGCCAAGATGACGAAGGGGAGGATGAGGATGATGATGAAATGCATGATACTACTGGGGTAGCGGATATACCCATCCCTGACGAATGGAACAAGCAAAACAAATCTGGTATGGAAGTTTTGTGGGGCCATGAGTCGTGTTGGGAATATGGTACCAGCGTCATTCGGCTGAATCAAATATTCCCGAACAATTCAGAATTGAAGTTGACAGTGATGCTTTGGGCATTGTCGCAGTAGAGAGAGTTCCGGGTGGTCTTGTCCAGTCCAGATAGGTACATAGTGAAGTGCAGAACAGAAGGATGTGAATTCCGAGTTCATGCACATAAGCCGAAATGCGAGACGTATTGGATTGCTTCACGAGTAGAGGAATACACATGCAGACTCGAAAATGTTCTGCTGAAACACCGCAACCTGAATGCAGCTGTAATTGCTAGTGTGATGTTCAATGAAATCATTGAGAAGCAGGACATTGAGTGTTCGTATATTCAGAAAGCAATCTTAAGAACATTTAAGTACCACATAAGTTACTCGATGGCCTGGCGTGCGAAGCAAAAAGTATTAGAGAAAAGGTTTGGTACATACGAGGCTTCGTATTGCAACGTACCTCGTGTGCTTGATGTCCTGAAGCAAACGAATCCCGGCACATACACCGCTTTCAACGAAAGTGAAGCAGATGGTAATGGGATTTGCACATTTCGTTGTGCGTTTTTTTCATTGGATCCTTGCATTGCGTCATTCAGGTACTGCCGTCCATTGCTTTGTGTTGATGGTACATTTTTGACTGGAAAATACAAGGGACAGATTCTAACGGCCATTGCAGTTGATACGAACAACCACATACTTCCATTGGCCTTTGCTTTTGTTGAGGGTGAGAACCGGGATAGCTGGCTGTAGTTTTTTTAGACATCTGAAATTTGGGGTAGTTGGTAATCGGTCCAACGTGTGCATCATTCATGATCGTCACAAAGGTATTCTTTCGGCAATTAAGACTCTATAGGAGGACCCTAATGAGCCATTCCCATGGCGTGACTTGCAGAACAGGTGGTGCATGAGACATTTAGGAGCAAATTTCTTCAGGCAGTTCAGAAATAAGAAACTAATGAACCTATTTAAGAGGTTATGCAAGCATAATCAGGCACGTAAGTTCAACGCGCTATTGGCTGAGTTGGATAAGCACACTAGTGCACATATCGAAGAGATGAAGAAGCAACCACCTACGTCGAATGATTGCCCACCCAAAAGGCTAGCACCACTCGGGGAGCTCGATCCTCCAAATATGAGGAGGCGATCGTCAAGGAATATAAAATATTTCTCGCACTGGATAGAGGCGGAGCCTTTAGAGAAGTGGGCATTACTCCATGACACTGGTGACGCCAGGTTAGTATAGTAAATTGTGATATTTTTATGGTTGAATAAATGGGGTTGTTGTACTAACCGATATGTATTGATCAGGTTTGGTGTCATGACAACGAATATAGCCAAGGTTTACAATTGGGTCATAAGAGGCCTCCGTCCGTACCTCTTGTAGCCATCCTGGAAGGCATGTTGCACGGCATCATTGCCTATTTTCAAAAAGGCATACGGAGGCTGTTCTTCATGCCACGACATTGCAAACACCATATTATTGGCGGATGATGACCTACATGGAGGAACGAACCATTAAAACTCAGCAGCATGTAGTGCGTAGCTTCGGGATTAGTGAGTACCGCTTTGAAGTGACTCTTTGGTGCAAAGGGGATTGAAACCAATACAACGGTTATTACACACGAGATTAATCTAGGCCAAGGAGCCACTGGATGGTGTGAATTTACCTGCAATAAGCCAAGACTTCTTCATATTCCTTGCTCACATGTGATAGCTGCTTGTGGGCAAATTGGGATGAATACGTCCCAATACGTATCCCCTTTCTACTTGAAGGATCATGTTGTCCATACCTGGTCTGGTGAGTTCCGTGGTTTCCGTACACACGGTGATTTCGCTGTGATTAACAGAGATGAGCGCATCTGTCTATCGGATCCAACCTTGCGGAGGTGTGCGGAAGGCCAGTCTGGTCTTCCGCAGAGTAGGCACATTCGCAACGACATGGATGAATCTGAAGTGGGTGGCTATGTTAGGAGGTGTTCTGAGTGCGGTGAGTATGGACATAAGGCAAAGGAATGCCGGTAGCATGTGGGATGAGTCGAATCCATCAACTCGTTGTGGTTATGCTATGTGATGTCTGTCGACGTAATGTGTACTGTCAGTTATGTATCGAATTATGTAATCTTATTCATGTATGTGGGATGTTATGTAATATTATTTAAGTTGGACGCTTATGTCTTTCGATATATATATATAGTGTTTCTCATACGTTTCGTAGTATTATTTATGGTGTACGCTTCTGTCCTTTTATTTATATACATATCGTGTTTATTATATGTCTTGTGTAATAAATATTTCATTATTTTCTTGCAGGGATGGAGCAGCTTGAGTCACTTCGACTCTCGCTTGGACCGACAAGACAAAGCGCTCATCCACACGACAGTAGGCAATGACAAGGTGCCTCTGCTGCGGATCCGAGTGCCTAGGAAGGCATGGTGCGTTGACCACGTTTCCACACTAGGTGAGTTGCACTACATTTACATGTTCTATTGTTCACATAATTTTAGGTTGTATAACTTATATTTAAATAATGCAACTGTTTTTTTTGCATCCATAGGTTGTCACGTGCTGGCTTGCTTCCTCTTGTTCGCATGGTTGAGGGGTCAGCTGAGGACGCAGGTGTGCCCGATGAACAGGCCGAGGGTGAGGATGGTCCTGAGTGGTCACGGCGTTTTTCGTTCGACCGTTCCCTACTGGCATCTTTGGTTGACCGTTGGAGGCCAGAGACGCACACTTTTCACCTCCCCTTCGGCGAGGTGACGGTGACCCTGCAGGACGTCACCATGCTTACTGGGTTGCCGATCGCTGGGACACCGATCGAACCATAGGTGACTCCCGCCGGGTGGGTGGCGGACTTGGAGGAGAGGTTCGCCGGAGTGGTGCCCCTTGATCCAGAAATACGGATCGGCAAGAGGCACGACCCATCGAGGAGGTGGTTGGCCCAGTTTTAGGTTAGTACTTGTACATAAACATATGATTCTGTTACAAACATATGATTCTGTTTTTATGTAACATTAACCTGATATTTCACTGTTTTAATTATCACAGGTGCAACGAATGGTGGCGATGCCCACGGACTACCAGGTTGCACAACACCTTGAGGCCTATCTGCTTTGGTTGTTCGAATGCGTGATGTTCACGTCGACACACGGCGACAGCGTCGACGTGCGTTGGATAGCCTATGCACGTGCTATTGCCGATGCTGAGCTCGACGACGTACCACAGGTATCCTGGGCTTCGGCGGTTCTTGCTGCCACGTACCGCGCCCTTTGCGACGCGTGCTTGAAGAAAAGCAAATCCGCCAATCTCGCTGGGATGCCTCTTCTTCTTCAGCTCTGGTCGTTCGAGCGCTTCCCTGTGGGTCGACCCTATGTCGAGCCTCGACACTACACCGTCGACTTGTACAGAGGTTATGCGATCGACCGTCCCACGATGGGATCCCTTTGGACTAGGCGACGGGTACGTCCTTCTGAGTATTTATCCAGTTCAAATTGCAATCGCATATGATTACCGACTTTTTTTATACTGTAGCCCCAGTGGGCAGGACTGCAGGTACGTTCGGTGTACCACTCCTTCCCAGAGGCGTTTGACCACCTGAGGGCGGAGTAGGTGATCTGGGACCCCTACAGCGAGCGTCGTGTAGTGGAGAGAGCCATGGCAGGGGGGTCTCGACTATGCTACGAGGACCAAAGCATCGGGCTTACCAGGAGGAAGCTCATCTTCGATGTCTTCGTGGAGGACTACGCGCCGCAGCGAGTCATGAGGCAATTTGGACTTCGCCAGCTGGTCCCTGTTCCTGCAGGGGATCGTGTGCCAGAGAGAGTGCACTGGTGAGTTACTCGCCCACTACAATTATGATAAATACTTATGTTATATTTGTAATAATGTGGATTTCTTTTCAGGTACGCCACCCAGGGACCTCAGAAGACCATGGCGACCTTGGCTCGGAGGATGGAGCCGTGGCTCGCCCAGTGGGATAGGGCACTAGAGGATGTCATCGATGAGGACACGCCATACGACTACTCCTCCTACCAAGAAGATTTAGCCTGGCACGTACACGCCGACGCCGCACTGCCTTGTACTTGTGGAGGAGCCACCCACCCACACGTATGCTCCGAGCGTGGCAGACTTGTACTCGGGCCAGGCAAGGGCAGCCATGCATGCGATGGTAAGTCTTACTTCATAAGTTATATCATGTGTTCGTTACGCTGTCGTTGTTTTTATGATTTGTTCGTACGTGGTAGGTGGATCACGCCAGGGACTTGCATGAGCATGGCCACAGTATTTTGAGTAGGCTACGGGACGGAGTCGCTGTCACAGTAGACGAGATGACAGACGCATGGAGACGCGTGGTGGTCGGGACTCGACGGATCGTGGAGCTCGGTTCTTGTCGGCAGGTGAACGCGACTGACCGTGGTACCTCATCCAGGACACCACGCGTGCCTTCTTACCACATACCGGCCCCAGCTCCTCGCTACGCAGTGGAGGCAGAGTCCAGCTTCCACACCCCTGTGCCTCCGCCCCAGACGTGGCTGGAGGGTCTAGTTAGCAGGCACCACACGCTCCTACCATGGTCCCCACACCAAGTAAGTCGAGCGATATTCAATTTTTGACAGTTGGTATAAGTATCACCTGCCTATGATTACATGTTACTACCTGAATTGCAGGTTACCCACAGCTTGGAGTATAGTTCTCTTCGTTGCCACACTCGTCAGGGCACGCAGTCGATCAGTTCTCTTGGGCGGATCAGTTCTTCTCCCAAGACGCGATGGACTCACCACGCCCGAGACGCATCCACGCAGCCCCTCCAATGACACACCCACGCAGCCTCTCCAATGACGCAGATGACGCAGCAGAACTACGGCACCTCCTACAGGTACGCGTTGCCTCCCCGCGATCGTCGCCCGGTGCAGCGGTACAACCCTTCAGATTATGGGCTAGCGCGGCCATCCCAGGAGCTTCACACACGATCTCTGGATGATGTACCGGCTTTAGCACGTAGGGTAAAGAGAGGTCGTGGTAGGGGTAGGGGTGCTTAGGGGGTGGTTAGGGGTAGTACCTCATTTTGTTGTCATCATATACATGTTATAATGTATGATATACTATTTCACACTTTTATTGTGCTGTGATCGTGTTTTATTTCATTCATCGTAATCTGTTTCATCGCCCTATGAATAGGCGTTTCCACTAGGCGTTTCGATGTATGATAAGGTTCTCGGGTCCACGTTGTACGAAAAAGACGTTCTACATATTTTTCCATCTCTGCTCTCACATCGGCCTGAAAAAAGGCCCTGAGGCCGACTAGACAAGTCACTGGTACAATCCATCACCTTTTACAGTGACAAGTTACAACACTGCCCAATGCTTTAAACTTTTTCAGGCCGATTTTACAACACGAGACCATCACTTTTGCCAGACCGATTCGACAACACGCGGAGAAAGCTCTGTCAGTCCTAACACAATTCATGCATGACTACCTTTTCAGCCTGACTTGATAACACACTCCAGCACTTTTCTATCCCTCTGTATGTTTCAATCTTACATTCCAACGCTTAGTCCATACACCACCATTTCGAGTCTATAAAAGGCCAAACCGCACGAACACAACCGCAGCTCCCACTCACACTTCTTCGCCATGGCTGCATCTTTTAGCAGAGCATTTTCGTGGAAGGTTACGCGTGCTGGGAAGGATAATCCATTTAAGGAGGAGAACCTAAGTAAAGTGGTGTCCAAATTGTAAGAGTGGCGCCCGATATTACGGAGGCATAACTTGACAACATCTGACCTAAACCTTGTGACCTCCGACGACCTGAAGGCGCACTTGCAATTGTGGCGTCAAAGGTATTTTAGGGTGTGCGAACTAGCCGACCACCCTTCTACTACATGTTTCTCTAGAAGATCTTACAGGGTACTGATGCTGCCCGATCGATATGCAGAGCATATTAAAGTTAGTAATTCTATATTTGTTCACCTTACTAATCTTTTTACTATTATACATAAGTTCACTATTTCGTATGCTCGTCTTGTGTGTTAGTCATTCCTAGAGGATGAAGAGTTGCTGAACAAAGATATCCCAGATTTCTTAGCGATGTATATGCTCTTCGGCGGGGTGTAATGCCTGGTTCGCGTAGAAGATACAGAAGCAGATCTAACTGGAGGGGTAGAGATCAACACAATACTTCTGCAGCATCAAGTTCAAGAGGCCGCTCAACCACCATCGAAGGGGGGCTTGCTCCTAACTATGCAAATAACGATGACGCTGATGATGACGATTTCGTATCACCTCCATCGCGACGTTCGAGCACTTCCACATCAGGCCGTTCAAGAAACAATGGAAGAGGACGTTCAACCAGCACTAGAGGCGGGCTAGCTCCTAAACATACAAATGACGATGACGATGATGACGATTTCGTATCACTTCTACCTCGACGTTCAAGCACTACCACCAATAGATGATTTTTATCTTTGTCAACATGCCCTATACCGAAGATTATGGCCATAGAATGTATGGTTTTATGGCTTATGTACCTATGTTGTATCGCAGTTTTATGAATATCAATGTTGGGTTTTATTTATCGTCATGTTTGTCGCACATCGCAAGACAAACAAGGAAATTTGGTATTTTCCCCGAAAATAATTAACTGACAAATTTTTTGCAAAGTACTACATTAATTACCATCGACACATTTAATTAATTTTTCCAAATTAATTGACCCTACTTTGAACTATACAATTCTACGACACGTCAAAATAACACTGACGATTTTTCTCGTAAATTAAATTTCCTCTAAATTTTTTTTGATCGAGTTTTTATTTTTTTTCGGGCGACTACTTCCTATCGTCGTATGGTCGGGCGACTGAGGTGTATTCTTGCAATTTTTTAAGCGCAAGATATATTTTCTTCAATTTTAATAAAAAAATATATTGCTTACAAAAATAAATTCCTACATGACTTATGACGACAAATATGAATTTTTCTTCATTTATCATGAATTATCATCGACAAATTTATTATTTGAAAATATTTCGCATTTATTTTAAAAAAGCCCATCTATTTTCGCCAACTGGTATGACGAAAATAGGTTGTCACCATACCAGTTGGCGACGACCCTATTTTCGCCATACCAGTTGGCGAAAATAGGGTGTCCCGGCCTGTTGCTCCGTCAGACGCCCTTAATTGTGCAATTAGCATATTTTCGTCACACCGTTTGACGAAAATACAATTTTCGCCGCACCATTTGGCGACTTCCTGATTTTCGCCAACCTGTACGGCGACGTAGTATTATTTTTGTAAATTTTTTAACTCGCGTATTAATATCGTAATTAGTTTTAAAAAATATATTATTAAAAAAAATTCGCCTCCGCTGCATTTCCCCACCCGCTTTCCCTGCACTTCTCAAGTGAACCTTAAAAGTTACTACAGACGCAGGAATATTTACGTGCCTTTTTCATCTCTCTCTCGGACCAACTGTGACTCACACCCTCTTCATCTTCTTCCATGCGATAACAAGTAAAAAAACCATGTTCTACCTTTCATGCCAACAATTGACGGATCTGATGGCATGGAATGTCAGATATTTACATGTCGCCATTTAAATTACCAGGTGGGACGGTGTGCTAGCTGCAAACGGTGCATTCATGAAGTTCATCAGGAGAAGGACAAATAAAACGGTGAGGATAGAATGATAGATCGATGTCTAGCAAGCAAGGTCCATGCCTGTGTGATGATGCCCATGTGGTGTGTTCTTGATTTATCCACAGACAGCTGAGCTGAGACCACCAGAGCTACCTTTTTTCCTCCCAGTGTGATCCCTTAACACATGCATAGCCACAGAAAAATGAGTGGATGATATGAGCAAGTACAGCTTCAGCTCCTCAAGTTGCTTAATTTCTATTGGTGCTCCGATACCAATTTTTAGTTTTAGTTTTGAATCATGAACACAGGCACATAAATACGTAGAAGAATACAATAGCATATAGAGACTTTTTTTTCGATGTCATCATGACTTGACGCCTTTTCTATATGTTCTCCTTTTCTATTGTTTTCTGTTTGTGTTATTTTCAAATTCACGGGATATGTGTCCTTTTATAATGGGCGGATCACCCAATCAACTTGCTAACCAAGCCAATAACTAAATATAAAAAAGCCTAACTAAGAAAACAAACTAATTGAATTGCCGATTGCATCATGATCTTTACTTGCCTTACATGACATGGCAAGTCAATAATTTTGACAAGTCTTGTCAACTCATGCAGATTGTTGTAACCAAATCCTGGACTCGACCTCGTGCTACAAGTAGACTCAACTTTGACTTGAACTGCACACACAACAACATGCAGGATGACAACCATAACTCATCAACACCCTGGAGAATTCATGTATGAACGCACGTAGTTAGGATGGCGGCCACAACTCCTCAACATTCTAGACTGCTCTTGCATGCAAATTACAACTTATACTCGACATAGGACAGCAAACACATATTCTCAACGTCCTGGACTCAACTCCATAGACTCGACTCAGGACGGTGAACACATTTTCTCAACGTCCAGACTCATCTTGCATGCAACGACTCAACTATATGAATGCGCTTAGCTGTTCTAGAAACATGCATCTCTTGGCACAAGCAATGGCTCTCTTTTGATCTTCTCGTGCAACATGATCTCTTCTGATGCGCATGACATTCTTGAAAGAACTCGCACACATTTATCTTGTGGATGCAACTCGCACAAGAATTCACATGATCACACACAATATCGCGTGGACACAATTGACACTAGAACGCATATCTTTGGCTGCCTTCTCGATGAGACATACAGATGGCCACCAATGCCATCTTGTCACACTGGTTGTTGACGACGCTCATCAATAGCGGGTATCAGGGAGGTACGCCTCCTCCACCTTTCGTCGCCCTATCTTCTTGCTGACTCTTCCTGCTCATGACTCAACTTCGGTAGCATGGAGACTCGTACATGATGTTTACACAAGTGAGCACTTGGACACACACTCACAACTACTCACACACATATATGATACTAACACAATGACTCGAATACATACACGCACTCATACCACACATTGTGTATAATACGTACCTCGACGGCGGCTCGCTTCCTTGTCATCTCCTTGTTGTGGAGCCGCATGCACTGCTGCAGCCGCGCTCGATGTACCATCCGATCCCGCTTCACACTGAGTCACTCAGTGATGATAGCAGCCCCAAGGCGCAATAGTGGTGGCCTCCCTCGGGGCAAGCGTGTACTTGGACAATGAACAAAAGCATACGAGCACGAGAAAGAATACAACAACACACACATAGAGTTTTTCTTTCGACATCACCATAACTTGACGTCTTTTCTTTTTTTTCTCCTTTTCTATTGTTTTCTGTTTGTGTTATTCTCAAACTTACAAGATTTCTATTGTTTTCTGTTTGTGTTATTCTCAAACTTACGAGATACATACCCTTTCATAATGGGCGGACAACTTAATCAACATGCTAACCAATCCAACAATTAAATATGAAAAGCCTAACTAAGGAAACAAAATAACTGATTTGACCTGATTGTGATTGTATCGTGTTCTTTACTTACCTTGCACGACATGACAAGTTAAAATTTTTAGCAAGTCTTGAATACTTTCCAACAATCTCCACCCTAATCAAGACTTGTCGACTCATGCAAATTACTGCAATCAAATCCCGAACTTGATCTCGTGCTGCAAGCAGACTCAACTTTGACTTGCAAACACACAACAAATGGCAGGATGACGTTCACAACTCATCAACATCTTGGACAACACCTGCATGCACGCACACAGCTAGAACAACAACCACAACTCCTCAACGTCCCTGACCCCTCTTGCATACAAAGAGGCGTCCTTTTGATCTTTTCGTATAGCATGATCTCTTCTAATATGCACGACATCTTTGAAGGAACTCGCACACGTTTATCTCATAGACACAACTCGCACAAGAACTCACGTGGTCACATATAGTATCTCATGGATACAATTGACACGGAATACATAGGTTTAGTTGCTTTCTTGATGAGATACACAAATAGCCACTAATGGCATAGCCATGTCGATGATGCTCATCAATAGTGGATATCACGGAGACACGCCTCTTTCACCTTTTGCCTCCACAGTTCTTGTCGACTCTTTCTGCTCGTGACGCAACTTCGATAGCACAAAGACTCAAACCAGAGCTTTACACATGCGAACACGTGGACACACATTGGCACGCCTCCTCCACCTTTCACCGCCACATCTTCTCGTTGACTCTTTCTGCTTGTGACGCAACTTCGACAGCACAAAGGCTCGGACCAGAGCTTTACACATGCGAACACTTGGACACACTCATGAGTATTCATGCACATATGGGACATTAACACAGCAATGTGAATACACACATGCACGTACACCACATGTTGTGTACAATGCGGACCTTGACGATGGATCTCTACCTCGCCGTCTCCTTGTTGTGGAGCCACATGCACCATCGCAGCCACACTCAATGCGTCGATGCATTTCGCTCAAAACTTTGTCGCTCAACGATAATAGCCCGCCCTGAGGAGCAGCAGTGGTGGCCTCCCCCGAGGCAAACATGACACCAAAGTTAGAACCTCGCTATGATACTTTTAGCCTTGGATCATAAACACACACATGAACACGAGGAAGAACACAATAGCACACAGAGAATTTTTTTTTCTTTCGACATCACCACGACTTGACGTATTTTCTCATTTTCTATTGTTTTCTGTTTATGTTCTGTTTTGTGTTATTCTCAAACTCACGGGATACATGGCCTTTTATAACGGGCTGATCACCTAATCAACTTGCTAACCAAGCTAATAATTAAACATGGAAAACCTAGCTAATAAAACAAACTAACCGATTTGATTTGATTATGATTGCATCGTGATCTTTACTTGCCTTCATGACATGACAAGTCAATAATTTTAGCAAGTCTTGATTTTTTTTGCTATACATGTATTCTGCGAAAAAAATAGCAGATTTTGGATAGAAAAGATACGCTAGTATTGCCAACTCATATATCTTCCTCACGAAAAAAATATCTTCGTGGAAAGATGAACATATCTAATTCTTTCAGTATGCGCTGAAAGAGGTAAAAAGATCTTATGATGTGATTAAGCACAAGGGTGCACCAAAACTGTGAAAAGGCATGGTGAACTTTCGTTCAAGTTTCTACGCGTTTCAAGACGAGAATGAGAACCCAGTTAATTTTCAATCGGATGATTACAATAATATTCACACACTAGACTACCAGCCTTCTAGCCCTACATATGCGTACTTCTTTTGAAGCATACTATTGCGCTGAAAAATATGACGATGAATCTGTCGGCTCAAATACACGAGAACACCAGGTTTAAGAGGTTCAAGGCGTGCCAACCAATTTGATCCTGCAATCGGCAAGATAGATGAAAAACACGCTCAAAACCGATAGTGTGGCAATCAGCAAAAATCTAAACAGCTACGCTAAGCCGGTTAGATCAAAAGATAACGATAAGTCTAAATAGCCGATTAAGGCTGATTAGATGGTAGATGAAGGTAATTTTTTTTAAAAAAGGTGATGCACAACCAGATCGGAGAAAATCAAACATGAAATAATCGAAGATGGTCAACAATCGACGATGCGCAACTTTATTAATCAAGATCGGATTACAAAGAGAATTCTAAATTACAGAACTACTCCTAATTGACAGAAAAGTAAATATAAAGTAAATGCGAGTTATTTGGTTGATTGTGGTTAGATCGATTTCTTTTTTGTGAGGCATCACTTGGGCCGACGCAAGTGTATCAAGTAATAGCGAAATAACTAGTTGAGGGCCGTCGGCTAGCAGTGGGGAAGCTTTTCCTAAGAGCAGTATATCAAATGATGCACGCGATTCGCAGTCGGCTTTTCACTGGATTGGACCAATATTCAGTGGGTAACGTTGCTGGCCCTCTATGGTTTATACAGGTCTGACTATATTATATCCTTAGCCGACCTTTTAATATCGACTCAGCTGAAATCACTCCCTACCCCTTAGAAAGAACTCCAGAAGGCCAAGAGTCTAGATTTAGAGATAGCCGATCATTCGGCGAAAAGTTTATCCTTTGCTCCTACACCCAACCAATACTCACCCCCATCGGAGCAAGAAAATTTCTGACCTTTTTCTTCCAGCTCGATCAAACAGACTTTAGTCGAAATGATTTTTTTTCAATTATAATGAAGCCGACAGCTATCCCTAGCCATCGTTTCTTCAGCTAGCAGCCGACAATGACGAAATACCCGCAGAAACATTAAACATGTACAAGATTTTCATATCGCTAAGTGTGCTATCTGTCGGCTTACACACAAGAAATCGGACTTATCAGCCCTCATACGAGTTATACAATCCATCTGTATATGCCAAACAGCTGGGATTCGGCCAAGTATGTCCAAGTTTCCAGCTTCTCAATCGGATTAGGTCAAGGGATTGGCTTCGCCGTCTATCTAGTGCCAATATCGCCTTGCACATGGCCGATCTCCAACTTCAAAGCCTGCCACACTTCGTCTTGCAAACCCAGAGGACAAGCAACTTCACCAGCTGATGGTCGGCTATTTGCATGGTTTTGTTTTTTGCAGAGCGCACTGTATCAGCTGTGGTAGTAGATTTTTTCCCAGACTTGCGTCCTGTTGAGTCGGCGTTCACTAACCCCACTAATAGTGGCTCGAGTTCTAGCAGCGACGCTAGCTCATCAGGCTATACTAACACAAGTATAGTTAATATTACCGGTGAGGTTTCGGCTATATTTAGATTTTACTCATCAATTATCTTCAAGCATTTCATAGCGTTTACTAATTGGTTTTTCTCAACCTTGCAGACCAAGGCGACGGGAAAGAAATCATCCGACTCATCGGGTGTCGGCCAATCTAGTAAACGGTCATGCCCTACTGCGACAGCATTGGCGGGATACTCGTCGGGCACCCTTGGCATCCAAGCCCCTTCAGTCTCTGATTACGAGAAGCAACAACCAAGTAAGGATACACTCATCGACTTTATAATATAATTTCTCCATAATTTCGTGTGTAAACTGATATTCATAACTTATCCCTTAACAGAAAAGAAACATGATCGAATCAAGAAGGTTGTTACTTCCAAAGGTCCTCCTGCCAAAGAGGGGTCAGCTGACCATTCACCATGTGGATTGGCTTCTGATAGGGTAAGCTCTCGTGGTCGCCAATTTATCAACCTTGCTATTAACAATTCTAAAAATTTTATTTTTGCAGCCTGTGCTCTCTCCTACCACTCAAGTGGCTAATATTTTGGCCGATCTACCAGCCACCGAGTTCGAGCTCCCTCAACCATCATCACAGCCGACGCCGCTTGCTCCTATGGCTCCTGCCTTGGAACATGCCAAGCCGACGGACTCCCTTACTGACAAGTTGGGTTTCACCATGTCAGATTTGGAAGATGACGAGGAGGTGGCAATAGACAGCTATCCCGAGGAAATCCAGTGGATCCTCTGCATTTCTAAGGACGCATAGGCTACAGTATCATCGGCTCTAGGCATGAAGGAGAGGCTGGACAAGCTTTTTGACCTCGTGCTCGCGCCATCGGCTAAACTGCTTGAAAACACCCAACCACTTCAAGACGCAATGGCTACGGTTCAAGCCGATTTGCCCGAAGAAATGATGGCGGCACTATTGAATGTGTGCCACCTTGATGACAAGAAATGGGCTGTCGATGAGGCCAAGGCCAGGCTTGCTCTCCGGGATGCCCAGCGAGAAGACCAAAAACTCCTGGATAAGATGATAACTGACACCAAGGCCAAGAAAGCTAAATTTGATGAAGATGCCATGTCCCACAAGCTTAACAAGGAAACGACTCCAAAAAAGGAGTCGATAAAATTTTTCTTGAAGTAGAGCTGGCCAAGGTTAATAAGCAAATATCTGAAGGCCAGCAAATGCTAGTGGACTCTGCATCGACTGTGAAGGCTCAGAAGCTTGAACTTGGTCTGGCCATGGCGGCAGTAAAGAAACAGTCGGCTAAAGTTACTCCCGTGCCTAGAAGCACTGAAGAAGACGAGAAGATTCTCGAGGATGTGGAGAAAACTGTAGCCAAGGCTGCTGCTGCATTGTCGACCCTGAGAGCCAGGCTTAACAATCCGGGAATATAATCGGCTTGTCCCAAAATTGTATTCTGAATTCTTGTAATAGGGAAAACTTGTCTCAAAACAATATTTTGGATGCTTTGTAACACTTATAATCAGCTGTTTAACCGATTTTTTAAGCTTTATTTCCTTTTTTGCTAAGTGTGATGTTCTCTAATCTGTTGTAGTTTACTTTTAGTATATAGCCATAATTAACTGCAACGAGATATTTTGGACTTTCACAGTCGATAGCTATCCTTAGCCGATTAGGACCCAACCCAAACACTTGAGGTGATATTTTTTTAGATACTTACCATTTATAGCCTTAGAAAACACCACACCTTCCAACATCTCCAAAATATAAGAATTACCATCTACAAGCCCATGAACTCTATACGGTCCTTCCCATATTGGAGATCATTTGCCAAATCGGTTATCTCTAGAGCTAACAGGCAATATAGTTTTTCAAACCAAATCAAAGGTGACGACTTTCTTTGTGGTTCGGCAGTGTTTCTTTTCTGTTAAGAAGAGTGGCTATGAGTATCGGTTTATATACGAAGTTATTAATAGCTGATAAGTGTATACTTACTTGGTTGTTGCTTCTCATAATCTGAGAAGGAAGGAGCTTTGACACCAAGGGTGCCCGATGAGTATCACGCCAAAGTCGTCACGGCAGGGGGTGGCCGCTTGCTGGATTGGCCGACGCCTGATGAGTCGACTGGCTTCTTTTCCGTTGCCTTGGTCTGCAAGATTGAGAAAAGCTGATCAGTAAAAGTTAAGAAATGCTTGAAGATAATTGATGGGTAAAATCTAAAGTTAGCCGATACCTCACTGGTAATATTGACTATACTTGTGTTAGTACAGCCTGATGTGCTAGCGCTGCTGCTAGAGCTTGAACCACTATTTGTGGAGTTAGTGGACGCTGACTCGACGGGAGGTAAATCTAGAAAAAATTCGTCTACCACAGCCGATACAGTGTGCTCCACAAGAAACAGAACCGCACAAATGCCAGACCACCGGTTGGTGAAGTTGCCTGCACTCCGGGTTTGCAAGACGAAGTGTGGTAGGCTTTGGAGTTGGAGATCATCGGCTATATGCAGGGCGATATTAGCACTAGACAAGTGACGAAGCCGATCCCTTGGCTTGATCCGATCAAAGAGCTAGAAGCTCGGGGGTACTTGGCTGAATCCCAGCTATTTGGTTTACACGGATGGATGATATAGCTCATAAGAGGGATGGTAAGTCTGATTTCTTGTATGTAAGCCGACAGATAGCACAGTTGGCGATAAGAAAATCTTGTACATATCCAATGTTTTCATGGGCATTTCATTATTGTTGGCTGCTAGCCGAAGGAACTATGGACAAGGAAAGCTGTCGACTTCTTTATAACTGAAAAAGTCATTTTGGCTAAAGTCTGTTTGATCGAGCTGGAAGAAAAAGGCTAGAAATTTTCTTGCTCCGATAGGGGTGAGTCTTGGTTGGGTGCAGGAGCAAAGGATGAATTTTTTGCCAAATGATTGGCTATGTCTAAACCCAGGCTCTTGGCCTTCTGGTGTTCTTTCTAAAGGGTAGGGAGTAATTTTAGTTGAGTCAATATTAAAAAGTTGGCTAAAGATACAATATAGCCAGACCTATATAAACCATAGAGGGCCACCAACATTACCCACTGAATGTTGGCCCAGTCCAGTGAAAAGTCGACTGCGAATCGCGTGCATCATCTAATATACCGCTCCTAGAAAAGCTTCATCATTGTTAGCTGACGGCCCTCAACTAATTGTTCCGCTATTACTTGATACACTTGTGTCGGCCCAAGTGACGCCCTGCAGAAGAGAAACCGATCTAACCACATATTCAGAAAGGCAATGTGCTCCTTGTCCGATACTGGGCCGACTCCTTGGTTATTGCTAATATACTTATTCCAGCCTTCTCTCGTGAATTGAATTAGTTTATGTTGGGATTTGGCGCTGAAAGTCGATATCTAGTCCCTGTCTGGTCTCAAGCAACAGAGTTGTGCCACATCTAGGAGTGTTGGGCCGATTGGAACAGTTCTAAATATAAACACATTTAGCATATCTAACCAGAAATAGCAAGCCGTGGTCACTAAGGGCTCGTTAGATTCTGGATCGGTTAACGACAATGGAAGACATTCAGTTATTCCCATCCTTTCTCATATTGGCCTCTTCTGGGCTGCTACCAGATTATACCAATTCTTCTAGCCCTTTAGTGCTGTCGGCTAAGCCCTAAAACTTTTACTCCATCCCTCTATGTTATACTCAGGAGCCGATAAGTAGAGATAAGGTATTTCTTGTTCTATTACAGCCGATGGGTCAGTATTTCCTAACAGTCCTAACTAGTACTGGTTGTTACTATTGGGTATCGGGATGATGAGTACCTGGCTAGGATCCATTGAGCCGATGAGAAAGTTGTACGGGGTTGACGAAGGTTGCTGATCAGGAGTTTGCAGTATGAAGGTTTAAGTTGAAGTCGATGGCAGAGGTTCTGAGAGCTCGAGCGTGTGAAAATAACGGGTGAATGAGCCTCATATTTATAGAGGTTAAAAAAGGTGAAAAGGCGGGAAGGTTTTTTGGCGGGATACGAGCGGTTAATGGAGAAGATACGCGTCTCAAGATTTTATGGCGCCATAAATGGAGCGGTTACCAATAAGAATATTGCGCTAAGCCGATGGTATAAAAGCCGATGAAGAAGATTTTTGGAAGATAACACACTATCTCTCAAAAATAGGAGGCATATGTTTGCACCAGAATTTGGCAAGGCATGGACAATTTGTCAGGGCTAAGGATAAAAGGGATATTTTTGGCCGATATCGGTTAAGAAAGGAAAAGTTAAGTTAAAGATAGAATTATGACCAATATTGATTCAAACATGGGAATTTTATCCGTGTAAAGACCGATACAGATCATGGTTGATAACACATCGGAGTAGGATACAATCGGTCGATGCTTTATAAATGATTGCCAAGGATGAGCAAAAAGAACAACCCCAATCAATCAAACAATTCGCATTTACTTCCTTTTTATTTCCCTGTCAACTAGGAGTAGCTCTATAATTTAGAATATTTCTTTTAATCCAATTTTGATCAATAAAGTTGCGCATCGCCGATTGTTGGTCATCCTCGATTACGCCAATCAGGTTTGGTTTTCTCCGATCTTGTTGCGCATCGCTTTTTTCGGGAAAGTCTACCTTTATAAACCATCTAATCAGCCCTAACCCAGCTTTTTAGACTTATTGTTATCTTTGATTTGATCGGCTTTTTATAGCTGTTTAGATCTTTGCCGATTGTCACACTAGATTGGCTTTGAGCGTATTTTTTCATCTATTTTGCCGATTGCAAGATCAAATCGACTGGCACGCCTTGAACCCTTTGAACCCGGCGTTCTCGTGTGTTTGAGCCGATCAATCATTCGTCACATTTTTCGGTGTCAACACATTCCTAGTGATTGTAGTGCTTGATTATCTCCTTAGGATGGCAACACTTAATTAGACTTAGATTGTTAGTACCATTAGTAAAACCTAGACAACTTAGGCTCTAATTGTTCAAAATTATAATTGTTGTCATACTTACTCATTAATTGTATTTGAGACAAAAGAACTTTAAAAACCTCCTTTTTCAACCCGCTCTAGTTGGTTATCATTGATACTACACTTGTCCCACTGAGATTTTGCGGGGAATAGACCCCAATAAAAACATATATTTGAATAACATCATTTAGACATAACTAAAAATGCACCAATTTACACCAATACAAGTATATATCAGGGGATAACAGGGAATGGGGATAGATTACGCATTCCCTTACCCATCCCATGTAGAGGTGGTAGACAAATTCTCCTTGTACCCATCTCTTAGTAAAGGAATTCCCCAAACTTAGCTGGAGAATGGATCTCATTGCCATCCCTAGCATGGTGTAAAAGAAGAAGCCGCTATAGGACAGTATACCATTGAATACCCCAACTGACTGTATAGGAACGAGCCATCTGATTAGGCACAATCAAACGAATCGCCACACCTATTACACATCCTTGCTCGCCAACATCCCTGAAATGCGCGGCTACTCATTAACCTCCTCTTGCGTGGCCACCTTGGCCTGTTGTGCCTCACCTAGGCAACCTCCTCCTGCATGGCCACCCTAATGACCTCCTCTCACACAGCTGCCCCTGGCTGCTTTGTGTCACCCTGGCGAACTCACGGGCACCACCCTCTTGTTCGTTGCCTTGGTGACCCCCTCCCACATGACCATCCTGGTGAGCTCTTCTCGCGCGGGCATTGATAACCTCCTCTTGCGTCGTCCTGGAGAGCAGGCATCAAGTTTCAAACCACATGTTCCAAGTTTCAATTACAAGTTTCATGCAAGTTTCAGTTAGTTTCATTTTCGCGTGTTTCATCAGAGTTTCAACAGGTTACAGCATGTTCCAACTGAAGTTTCAGTAGGTTTCATCAAGGTTCATCATATTTCATAAGAGTTACAATGTGTTTCATCAAGGTTTAAGATTTTTTAAGGGAAAAACATCTCATCCCAAATACAAGTTTCAACGTGACAACAAGCTTGAAGTTTTAGCTACATAGGTTTCAACACATTTCATCGATGTTTCATATTTAAGTTCACATTTCGCATGAGTTTCAAGTGGTTTCAGGTTCCAAAAATGCAAGTTTAATCTAAGTTTCAGGTTAAAGTTCAAGTTACATGTTTCAGGTGGTTTCAGGTTTCAAAACGCAAGTAGCATAAGGTATCTTGTTCCAAAATGCATGTTTCAACATGTTTCAGTGGTTTCAGGTGGAAATCAAGCAAAAGACATTCCATTTCAATGCAAAATAGAAAAAAATGAATAAAAATTGGAAGAAACGAGCCAAAATTATACAAATTTTAACAAAAATAAAAGGTTCAAAGAGATGCAGTGGATTGAGAAAAAGGGAACAACGATGACACCCAAATTTATTTAGGGTTGGCAGCGGTTCCGTTGATCTAGCATCTCGAGAGACCATCCCCTTGTCAACTCCTTCATAAATTTTTTTGGCCGAGATGATTTTGTCACAAGGATAAAATGTATTCTTTATGAGGCTACGTCAATCCTGTCATTGCTTGCACTCCCTACCAGCGTAGTTTAGCCTGCCTACAATCGTCGTTCTTGCACCTGCTCGCCACCATGCTGCCACACCCACCTGCTGGCTCCATTGTGGCGCCCGCTCCCCCTCCCCACACCTCCTCACCTTCCCGCGGTAGCCATAGACGTGCCCTACGCACTTAGCCGCAAGGGGTGGGCTTAGCAAATTAGACGGAGTGGATAGGGATTGAAGAGACAGAGAGAGTGGAGCCGGGAAATTTTGGTTTGTGTGGTGATAGTTTCTAGATAAGGATATGCCGGTGAACAGATGGCTTGCAAAAAGTCAATTTGACACATGATATCTGTCCTGTTGTTTGGTCTATCAATGCTATATTGTTCCGTAGTACTTCTGAAGAAAAAAACGCACCATACAAACCAACCGATTACTGGCTACAAACCCTTGTACCACAGCTACGCTAAACTTCGTCACCCAACCAAAAACTCGCCGATAACCTTTCATGCATTTAGCAGATATCTCGTAGCACTCTTTGCCGTTCTAAGCAAAGCATTACCCACAAATAAACCATCCACGAACAACAGTAAGAATCTTCTTACAAGTTACAGTTACCTACACTACAAACACGAAGCATCGTAACCCTCGTTTACAAGACCGATGAGTGACGATTAGACCTTGGAGTTGGGTCGTGCCGGCGGCACAACCTCAAGCCCAACGGGCTTCGGGCCACAGCGTGCCGTGCCTGCTCGATATAGCCATCTCGCCGTGACGTGCTAGTCCGACTTGTCTTTAGTGAGGCCTAGGCATGGCCTAAGGCACACCGTGCCGCTGTAGTGCTGCGCCTACCCAGACCTTGTCCTGTTAGACATGTGGAGTCATGGATGCCGCCGCCGTCGGTCTGTCGATGTGGACGGCATCAAGGATGAGGAGTGAGAGTCGGTCGCCGGCAAGGATCCAGTACATATAATTATTTGAGAGAAAAAAGAACTAAATTTTATTCATCCATTGGGTATAGATACAAAGTTAATGTCTCATTAAAATCCTTACGCTCCAGAGTGGGGTTCCGATAGTAAGGAAAATTATACAGTAATAACATGTATACATATTGTTTATATGTTCTAGGCCAACGTACGTCTGCACGATCTCAAGATCATCCGGTTGATGTTGTTGTCGCTCTTTTGCCGATTCTCAGTCCTTGACGCAGGTGATTACCTCCACCACCTTGTGCGGAGGGATGACCTCATTTCTTCAATTATATTCTCTCTACCATATTGAATGTCGGTGGACACCGTAACTAGTAGAACATCTCGTATGAAATGGCATAGCACATAAAATATCTACTTGTTCTTCCACCACTCAAGCAAGTCTATCTTGACTTCACTAGCAAGATCAGGATCGGTGCTTGCAAAATCATGTTCCAGATAGTGGTTTAGCTCTGAGACAGAATTCCACTTTGGGTGCGTGAGACTGAGAATTTTTCACAAGTGGGCTATCACGCTTGTCTTGCCTTGTTGCTCGACTTTGACCAATTTTTTCGTCTCTTTGCTTAGTACCAAAGCACTAAATGGAGCAAAGTGATCATTGTTCGCCTGTTCGCCTTCACCTGTGGCTACTCCTCCTCCCTAGTCCTCCCCATTCCTCTCCTTGCCGGCTCCCTCTCCACCAAACCCCTCCTCGTCGAATCCACCCTTATCTTGCCAGACCCCATGCCCCCTCCGCTCCGGCTCCCCCTCCACTGATTTCCTTCCACGCCGGACCCCACATCCCCTCCATTTTGGCTCTCCCTCCATCGATTCCCCTCCTCGCTGAACCATGTGTCCCCTCTTCTCCGACTCTCCCTCTATCGATTCCCCTCCTCGCCAGACCTTGCGCCCTTTGCTCCCCCCTTTGATTCTCCTCATGATGCCTGCCACCACTTGCATCGCCCACCGGTAGTGCATTAGCTTCGTCTGCGAGACAAGATAGGGGACAACCGCCAAGAAGGTGGTAGATCTGGGCTGGATGCGAATGGAATGGGAGTAGGGTCCTCGCGTCCGACGAGCCGACGACAACAACCACGACGAGGTACACCATCTCTCCCCTCTCCAACTACTCCCTCGTCTTACCATCCCTTGCCATTGACATGACATCAAAAGCCCAGTCGTGCCACACCCCACTGTTGTACCGCCGCCATGCCTCCATGCCGCTCGGCCCGCCATGCCACCATCGTGATAGCCCGGCCCAACTAGTGTGTCATGCCGCCTGATGAGTCTTCGTTCTAGGTCCAACATGGCCTAGCGTTGGAGTTGTGCTGACCTAGCCCGTCACGTGTCGTGCCCATACCGTGCTTGGGCCATGGCGTGTCGACCGAGCCTTGAGGTGGCCCAGGAAAACCCTGACCAACTCCGACGCCTAGTGACGATGGTTCACCACGATGTGGAAATCTAGCAAAAGACGCCTGAAAAACAATAGTACGCAACAGCGGCGGAACTAGAAAATTTCTAATGGGTGTGCCCATGCCGCCGCTCGTCCCGCCCCCACGTTACCTCCCGCGCTGCCGCTCGTCCGAGCCGCTTGCCACGTCACTCGTCCGCCCCGCGTTCTTGCCACGCCGCCGCCCCGCGCCACCGTGACGCCATCGACGCTTGGCTGCGCGCCGCCGCACGTCCACACCGCTTGGCTGGAAGTAGCTCGCGTGACACCCCTAATTCCGCCTCTGGTGTGCACAGCACAAAGCCCACGCACTGCACTGCATTAGACACGCCCTAAACAATAGCCCCGCACCGGCCCCTGAATAATCCTCTACTAATCCCGAAGACTTCGGACGGGAGCACTTGGCGTGGTGGCTCGAGCTGCGAGCCGAGCCGAAAAAATATTTACGCTTAGGTCCTTTTTCAAGAAAAAAAATTACGTTCGGGTCCTTTTCTGAAAAAAAATTACGATTAGATTCTTTTTCCCGAAAAAGAATATATATTACGTTTAGGTCCTTTATGCGTTTTTAAGACTTGCGCTTGGGTCCTTTTCCATAAAATCAAAATTACGTTTAGGTCCTTTTCGGGAGAAAACGATCGGATCCTTTTCCCGAAAAAACATACATTTTTCCCGTTTTTTTACCATTACGTTTAAGCCCTTTTTCCGAAAAAACAAAATTCTCGATTTTCTCGTGTGGAGAGCGGCGCCCGCGGCGTGGCACGCCGCGTATAGATTTCTAGTAGAATCTATACTCCTTTATAATGCACGTAAACATTCTTTTCTATATCCACCCCAAATAGTGTATCCCACTAGAGATGGGTCAACATTCGTGCACCCAGCGAAACGTCCCTAGAAACTTGCCTCCATCAAAATTAACCTCTGAGATCTTTCCTCAACTTTACTCACCCACATCCGATGGCCATTATTTAGTGTGTCTAATCATCCCTATGGCCCACAACAGACCTCCCCCACCTACATATTTAGAAGGAGAGCGAATCAAACAAGGAAATAAATAAGGAGGATCCGCATGCAAGGAAACCAGACTTGAATTTTTTACTGGCCAAAATTGTACGTACTACATATTTGGAACCAGTGCGAATCAAATAAGGAAATAAACAGGGAGGATCCGCATGCAAGGAAACAAGACTTGAATTTTTTATTGTCCTGGCATTGTGATAGTATTTTTTTTGAATATGACCCTTCTCGAGACTTTTTTACGGATCTAACCCCATAGAGCCTAATTTCAAGCACGAAGAGCTACTGAATTTTGTTTTCATTTTTATCTAAGGAATCAACGATCTCGTGAGTCTTTGCTTAATTTTTTCAATTTTTCTCGGAACCATGTAGTGTGAGCCTTTATTTAATTTTTATCTTTTTCCTTGCGGATCCAAATACGGCGAGCGCAGCTGATTTTTTTCATATTTTTCAAATCATCACTGTGGCCCACAATGCACCTTCCTCACCTCCAAAGATCAACAAGGAAAAGCGAAACAAAATCAAGGGAAACAAACGTCCCGAAAAGGACCATACATTACGTCTTTGGGAAAAGGAAACGGGAGATGGGGCGTATGGCGGGAGATTGCAGCTGCGGTAAGGCGTATGATCGGGAGAACGATATCCGCAATGGCTCCACGGTCGCCATCGGTGGCTTTGCCGACGCGACGAGGTTCTTCGGCACCGACCTCGGCCGCCGTGCCTCTGCAAATTTATAATTTAAATTCTTTTGAAAATAATTTTATTAAGTACAAAATAATCGAAAGTTTTTTGGCTCCACTGCCGCCATCGGTGGCTTTGCCGACGCGGCGAGGTTCTTTGTCGGCGACGACCACACGCCGTGCCTCAACAAATTTATAATTTAAATTCTTTTGAAAATAATTTTATTAAGTACAAAATAATCGAAAGTTTTTTTGAGAAATTTTCTATAATTTTTTAACCTAATGTGCTATCTTTTCAAAAATCCTTCTATATTTAAAAAAAATGAAGGCAACCCACATGTAGCTTCTTCTAGTCTTGACTTCGGATCGTAGAAGTTTCTTCTCTTCCTCCTCCATTAAAGCAAGAAAGAAGCTCCAAAGCTTCATCAACCCCGCATCAAATCTCCTTTTTCCATCTATGGTGTTAATTCCTCAAATTTCGTGCTCTATTGCCAAAATTTCATCCCAATCTGATTTGATCCCAAATTATGGTTTCCATAAATATGCTTGTTTCGGCTATAAAGGCGATTGAGCTCTCTCCACCCCATCGCATTGCGTAAATCCCCAAGTGCTCCATTTTGTAAAGATCGCCGGATTTTGGAGGTAACCCAAGCTATCACCATCATCTTTCCCCGCGAAATTCACCGCAACCGTGACTCCTCCCCCGCAGGCGCCGGTGCCGGCGATCTCGCCGCACCAGTGCCGACGATCTCGCCGCACCAGTGTCGACCCACTGCGACCGGTCGGCCACCCCTGGCCTTCCCTCTCCCTTGCGCTGGCCAAGCCCAGACAGCACGCTGTGCTATCTGTGAAAGATACAAAAAAATAATCTAAAATCATAAAATTCTTTTTTCTTTCTTTTTCTTGATTTAAAATCTTTTGGGAGCCTATTTTCGCCCATTCGACATCCATTTAGTTCTATTTTTCTTTCTAAATTCATTTAAAATTTAAAATTTCTCTTTTATTATTAAGTATTGTATTCATACTTATTTTCTCATTTAATTGATAAACGAATGTACTATCGACATAGCGTTAGCATAGTTACTATACTAGTAATAAATAACGCACCGAAACAAAAGCCAAGCGCTGCTCTGCGCGGCGCATTCGCTTCGCTTTCTGCCACCTATCCCTTCCCCTCTGCAGTCGCGAGCACAACTCGCCACCTCCGAGCTCTGCTCCGCCACCCTGTGGTGCCCCCCTCGTACACCATGGCCGTGCTCGCATGGTGATGCCTTCTCCCTTTGCAACCTCGGTTCCTCGCGATGTGGCGCTGATTTCTTTCTTGGTTGGTTGTTTTTGCTTTGTTTGTAGGGGTTCGGGGGAGGACGGGCAGCTGGGCATGGACGGGTACGAGGAGAAGGACTGGGCCCACTGCGTCGCCGGCCTGGAGCCGCACGCCGTCTCCGCGGTCGTCGCCGGCAGCCGCAACTCCCTCGCCATCTGCGACGACGGCCGCGTGCGTTCCTTGGCTCCTTGCTATCCCGCTGCCTCCTTCCCTTTCCTTGCCTCTCTTCTTGCTGAGCCTTTGTTCTTGATCTGATTGGTTGGGGTTCTCGCTGGCCGGCGGCCGTCCGCAGCTCTTCACGTGGGGGTGGAACCAGCGCGGCACGCTCGGGCACCCTCCGGAGACCAAGACGGAGAGCTCCCCGGTGCCTGTGGAGGCCCTAGCCCGCGTCAAGATCGTGCAGGTGAGCGCCAGGATTACTGCTTTGGAATGCGGTTTGGGTCTGTGCAGTGCTGAACTGCCGATGAAAGCTGTGCCTTTGGGTTTTGGTGCCAGGCGGCGATCGGCGGGTGGCATTGCCTCGCGGTGGACGACAAGGGGCGCGCCTACGCTTGGGGTAGGGTAACTGGGGCCTTCTTGCGTGCTTTTATGACCGAATTTGGTGGATTAGATGCAATGTGAGTTGATGGTGCAGGGGGCAACGAGTATGGGCAGTGCGGGGAGGAGCCTGAGAGGAAGGAAGATGGCACAAGGGCGCTCAGGAGGGACATCCCGATCCCGCAGCGGTGCGCTCCCAAGCTCAAAGTTCGGCAAGTGAGTGGAATTGATTCCTATGATGTGCTAGTTGAGCCAGTTAGAATGTTCTTGGCATTTTAGTCATTTTGGTTTCGTGCATGGTTGTAGGGATTGAGAATCCAACAATTTGTGGATTATCTTGTCACATTGGGATATGCTTGTCAACAAAGAAGTACTAGTTAGGTTGTGTGACACATGTAGGATAATTGACATGTTGGAGCTGTTGCAATGTGATGTCCATATGCAGTGGCGAATCCAGGATAAAAATAGAGAGTGGGCTTAAAAAATTAGGTTAAATTGAGATAAACATGTTAAACAGTTTGTGTTGTATTCTCATCGGTTCGAGTGCTACTACTTATAGTTCATTATTTGAGAAATACTTGTGCAACATTCGCTTGTTAAACTTTTGGAAATCTATAAACAAGTTAATACCAATCAATCAAACAAATTGGCTATTGTCTCTTTCAACCCACTGACATATTTACAATTGATAAAAAAAAATCATGATCAGTGCTTCAATGCTTTCCTTTCCAATACAAGTTGTATAAATTTTGAATTAAGCGAAAAGGGTAAGTAATTATCATCTACCTTTCATTCATGTTTTAATATTTCTGCATCTGTCAAAAAGGAAAGCATTGAAGCACCTCTCAAAAATCATATATTAGAAGAGGGGCTCACTTTGTCTATTTGTTGTTATGGTCAGTCCACTCAGTCGGTTAGGCACTCGTCAACTCACGCTACGCCACCTTCACAATCTGCTCATCATCACTGCAGTTGGTTGTTCGTTGCCACACACCCGTGCCCTTGCCAGCTCCCCGACATTCACTCGATTTCCTCGCCGTGCCCTTACAATCGCCGAGTCCCGATGACGTGTATCAAGTGCCCCCTACTTGATGGGCTACTATATTCTCGCAAAGAAGAGATGTCGAGTCACCTCTCTCTCTCTCTCTCCCCCTCTCTAGTCTCTACGTGCATTGAGGGTTCAAGTCCAGTTTTGCAGACAACAAGTAAAGTTACGAATTGCAAAATTAGGTATTCGACAAGCAGCGGCCCATGAAACCACATGGTCTAAAAAATAGCTCACCACCTAGTAAAGTTTCTTTTTCCTCTAGACGTGCTTAAGTGCGTGTACATTCGCTACTGTTATGCCAAAAAATGGGCGTCACTGCTAGAGAGGGTACATAGGATCTAGTGACCGGAGGGTGGGTTCGAGCCCAACCGAGCCCACCCGTTGGATACGCCACTGTCCATATGAATTATTCTCGTTGCAGAATGATGCTACAACTTTTCTGTCTTGCACTTCTGATTTCCATTTGCTAGCTTCTTGATTTCTGATTCCTTTAATTAATTCTAGGTTGCTGCTGGAGGGACACACTCAGTGGTTTTGACACAAGAAGGTCATGTTTGGACATGGGGGCAACCATGGCCTCCGGGCGATATGTATGGTGCCTTATGCTGAAATCTTCAATTCCTTTTGTTGTTTTGTCCTTGTATCTGTTGTTGACCATTGGTCTTTTTTTAGCACGCAAATATCTACACCCGTACGCGTGCAAGGCCTTGAGAAAGTGAGGGTGATTGCTGTAGGTGCATTCCATAATTTAGCACTACCAGAAGATGGAATTTTGTGGGCATGGGGTAATAATGAGTATGGTCAACTGGGGACTGGAGATACCCAGCCAAGATCGCAACCGATCCATGTTGAAGGGCTATCTGACCTCTCATTGGTGGGTTGCATTGATTTTATTTCTTCTATTTTCTGAGTCAAGTTTGACATGAGTGTGGTGGTTTCTGTGTTATCGGGACATTAAAAGAAGCTTAGTTTAAGGTTGGTTTGGTGACTAACTCATCTCCAAACTCGGTCAATGAGTTCGGCATGATTTGGCTCACAAGCCACTGATTTTTTAGCACTTCTTGTCCTAATAACTGTACATTAATATGTTTGATGTTGTCTACGCAAAGAATTGTATGCTGATTATAGTACGGCCTTTTTAGCACCTTAGTCCTAACCATTGTGCATCAGTATGCTTGATGTTGCGTATGCAAAGAATTGTATGCTGACTATAGTCTACCACTATATGCTGATGAATTGATAATTATCTGCACAAAATTTTCCCAATCATGTCTTTGTGTCTCAAAATTCCTGTTTCTAATTTATTGTTGCATATTTCACATTTGTTTTCAGGTTGATGTTGCTGCTGGAGGTTGGCATTCAACTGCATTAACTAAAGAGGGAGAGGTATTTCCGTCTTTGACTTAAACTGCCTCATCATCTTATAATTATATTTGTTTTCTTTGTCCAAACTCCAAAGTACAAACCACCAGATAGCACAATTCTAATGAGCAACAGGCCATTCTTGCACACTCGGAAATTTATGCATGAACGTATTGCCATGTTATAATAGACTCAGGTAATCTGACATGCTTGCTATTCCTTCAGGTCATGCTCGAAAGATATCCAGATGCGAAAATCCTGCAAAGATTGTTATATTATATGATGAAAGTTAATTAGACTAGGGCTTCAAAGAATTTCTATGGTTCAAAAACGAGCTACTAACTCAAGTTTGGTGTGAGTTCCATCGAGGCAGCTAATGCCTAGCTTGTTCCCAATTTTCTCTAAAAATAGTAGGATGGGCATAGAAATATGTATTGATGCAGGATGCCACTGATTGTTATCACTAAAAATAATGATGAAAATAGAAGTATAAGGCACTGCCATGTAGTGTTGTACTGCATATTAGGGAAGAGAGAGCTGTGAAATAACAGAGAATGAACATAGAGAGGGTACAAGTTGATAAATGAATTTATCAAGTATGGATTGGAAACAAACATTGTTATATGAAGGGATAAATAGTTATATATGATGCTATGTATGTATAAAGTCGAAGAAATGAGCAAGTTGACCTGATCCCAAGTTCAAGATTATTAAATTGACCAAGAAAAAAAGAATCTTGTTTGTTTTTCAAGATGACGGAATAAATCTCCTGTAACTGTATGATCTCCCATCTATATTTGATTCAAGTGAAAATGTGTTTTAGTGCATTGTTAAGCATATTCAATTATTTGTTTTTCGGTCTTTGCAGGTTTATGCTTGGGGGAGAGGAGAACATGGGAGGCTTGGGTTTGGAGATAATAAGAGTAGTCACATGGTACCCTTAAAGGTTCAGCTTCTAGCTGGAGAGGATATTATTCAGGTAATTCAGCTTCGCTGTGCCTGAAATGTTGACTTGAGTTGCTTCTTCCTTTCTTATTGCCCAGAAATGGTTGAATAGGGCCTGTTTCCACGTTGAGCACCAGAGCTCATTTGTTTTTCCAAGTTTGCAGGTATCATGTGGAGGAACCCATTCAGTTGCATTAACTCGTGATGGACGAATGTTTTCTGTAAGTAGAATTTTGTCTGTGTTTTCTTACTATGTACCATGTAAGTATCTTTTGGAGGTGCGAGCTAGGATAAATGTAGAACTTTCGGTCATTTTGACCATTTTTATTGCTTTTTTTGGTAAATATCACCCATAATTTATTAAATGCAAATAGATAAACATCTATTTTAAAGCAATTTTGTTTGGACCAAAGTAAGGGTCGACAAAAACTAGTTATGCACAATCCCTTATCTTGCCAATATTGGTTTCTAATGTACTCCTTTGTTCTTCAGGGTAGCATGAAACAGCACCTTGTGAAAGCTTGACAAATCACAATTTGATAGGCAATATTGCTGAGCCTCACTACGGAACATTTTTTCCCGTGAAAAACATACCCGTAATTATACTATATGGGATATTGAAGATGAACTGGCCATCTTGCGTTATTAATACAAGATTGATGAAGGTTTTTAAAATTCCAAGGGTTGTAGATGTGATTACTAAACATTATGATGCATGTGACGTGTAGATCTTAAATTTGTCGACTGGAGAGGGGTTGATTTGTCAATGTCAAATGTATGGATTTCACCTAAGTTTCACTAATTACTCCAGGAGTTCAGGTATTATTGAAGATACTAAAACATTGATGAAAACAAAGTGTCTCGATTTTTGAATAATTATTAATTTATTATATCTGGTTGCAAACCCCAATTCATAAGATTAGTTGAAAAGCACTTTGAATTTGTTAGCTCCAAAAGGTCAGATTGCTGGCAATACAAAATGAACTTTGCTGATAAGTAGTTCTCTGCTTCTGCAGACATTTAAAGTGTAAAATGAGTTTCTGTAACCTGTGGATTTGTTCCTCGTAATAGCATCATTGATAGTTTTTCAAAGCTTAATTTCTTATATTTTGTGTGTGTGCAGTATGGGAGGGGTGATCATGGCCGTCTAGGCTACGGCAGGAAGGTCACAACGGGTCACCCAATGGAAGTGCCTATAAACTTGCCTCCGCCCAAAACTAGCACCAGTCCCAACGGGCAATGGCAGGCGAAGTACGTTGCCTGTGGTGGGCGGCACACCCTGGCCATGGCAACCTGGACTGAGGCACACGATTGATCACATTTTTGCTGGGTGCTGCGCTTCCTGATCTGTGCAATTCCGGAGCTGATACGGCTCAGTGTTGGTAGAACAAGCATAAGCTATGTCCAAAGGCATGGTAACTGCAATGTACGATTTGAAAGAACAATAACGAAAAATAAGAAACTGGAACTAATGCAAAGATAAAGAATGGGCCTCTTCTTTGATGGTTGTGTGTTGAGATGTGTTGCCTGCTGTCTCTGAATGAAGTGCGTTTGAGGCTTTCAGCGGATGTTTTGATTAATAAAATTGTGCTGAGTTTTCTCTATTGCTGTTTTCTTCTTTGGCTTTCAGCCATTTGGTTCAGCTTAAAATGGAGGGGAAGAACTGTGTGTCCATGCAATCCATCAGGTAAAAAGAGATCCACCACAATATTGAAGGCCAAAGAAATTGGCACTTGCATGTTTAGTAGTAGGGATGAAAACGGAACTGAAACGGTCGGTAAATGATCGTTCCGTTTTCACATCTTTTACCGCTAATGGAAATGGAATCGAAAATCTCGGAAACGAATACGAAAATGAATAATGATCGAAACGGATGCGGAACGGATACGGAAATGAAAATGAAAAATTCCGCAAGAACGTAATACATGATCACAATATATATGATCACAAAAACAATGTAACTCATTCTATCACAAAGGTGGATACAAGAACAATGTTATGTTCACGGTATCACTAGAAAGTTTTTTCTCAGGTTTGTCAGTTGAAGGCTCGCTATTTGTCCTCCAGATCAAACCATCATATCCTTCTTCATATCATTATCATCGACATCCTCTTGCTCCTCCAACTATAAAAATGTAATGCCCTAAAATTTGTATATTATTGTTCAATGTTCATTTATGATTTTCTGAGATTTATTCTGGATTTTCTAGAGTTTATAAATGCTATTTTACTATTTTTAGATTTCTATAATTAATTTATTCATGAAAAATGAAGCCAAAAATATGCTAGAAATAATTTTCCTAGGTTCAAAATGTTTCAAAGTATTTTTGAGATTTTTTTTGGAATTTTTGAACTCTATTTGGTATTTTTATAAAGCCATTTGTATTTTTGAAATTATTTTAATTCGAAAATAAATGTAAATTCTCCCTTCTTCTTTTTGGGCCACATGGGCTAAGTTTCCGACGAAATTTCCGATTTTGCTTATACGAAATTTCCGATTCTGTTTCCGATTCCGACGGAAATAGCTCTCCCGTTTCCGTTTCCGACAAAAAAATTCCGTTTCCGTTTCCGTACCGATATTTTCCTTTTCCATTTCTGAAAAAAAGCTTCCGTTTCCGTTTTTCTCCGAAACGGTCGGAAATTCCGTTTCTGTTTTTCACCCCTATTTAATAGTCGATGGACCATGCGATAGAGAGTAGTCGTATTTCTCGTATGAAAATTGTAGGTATTTTGTTTGGCTATGCAATCTGAGATCAACAAAATAAGCATGTGTAGATCTGATGGCACGCCCGGTCCAATAGCACGATGTAGCGTAACCAGTCTCGTGTTCGTTGTTAATAAATACTCTTTCTGGTCATAAATACATGTCATATTGGATATTGACAAGATCTCTAAAATATATAACATTGACAACTAATTTCAATTGTAATATGTTTATTAAATCCAGCAAAATTATAATATTATAAAAGTAATTTTAGAGACAAATCTACGTATATGATTTTTATATATCTAATTAAATAATTTTTTAAAAAAGATATCAATAGACAAATCTATATATATGATTCACATTGCCGCGGAGTTGTCTACCTGAAATAGCCGAGGTCCTCGCAGCGGCGCCGAGCAAATTGAACTCCGTTGAGGCGACGTAGGCGCCATGTCATTGTTCAGCCATGAGCTCGTGTCTCTAGTTCCTCGACAAGGAGAAGTTTTGAGGAGACTGTGCACAAGTGGGTAACCTCTCTCTTCTACTGGGCCATGGGCTCTTTTTTGGGGTGATTCAATTGGTGGTTAGTTGGACTCAGATGCCCCTCTCTTCTTTTTGGGATTTGTTTTGTTATGCTACACATTGTTTTTTTTTTAATTTCAGGAAATATGTCACGACAGGTACTTGATTTTGTTATAGCAGTTCTTTTGAATGTTGCAACACTCTCATATAAAATATTGACATTGTTTCAATAATTCTTTCCCTTTGTTGAAACTATGATTTATTTTTGTTGAGGGTAGTTTTCTTGTATTGTTGTGTGATGTTTCATCTTTTGTTGCCATGCTTTTTGGGTTTTTTTTGTTGTGGATGTTGAAATAATATGTTACATGATTCTCCTGAAATGTTGTGTCGGTCAGTTTGAGGACAATGTTTGCAACAACACAAACTTGAGGATGGCGTAAAAAGGGCAGATGAGGTTTTGTTGCATGATGGTCATGTTGTCGCGTGGGTGTGAGCTTTTGTTGCACTAATTCACCCCACACTTCTACACGAGAGAAAACCGGCAATCTGATAGCCACATTTGTTGCATTAGAGAGAGGTTTTTGTTGCAAGCTCACTAATAAATTGTTGCACATCATGATTTTTTTGTTGCATAGATCGAAGGGTTGAGATTTACATCTTTAAGTGAGATCCGATGGTAAAGAGGACTGTACGATGGGAAAACTTCTATCCTATGTCCGGGCGCTAGCAAGTCTCTAATAGATATTTACTTCTTAATCAGCTCCGTAAAAAAAGCAAGATTTTGAATATCTAAAAATAGAAATGACACGAACTACGCTATCCTTTCTCATAAGCATGAACACGTCTGTAGGTAGTAGGTACGCTGGTTTAGACATTTGTCCAAATAGGTATATTCATCATTATCAGTAACTTCCCACATAAGTGCTCTCCTTTTACAAAAATAGGAGATATTGAAAGCTAACCAGCAACAATCTACTTAATTTGCTGTGTAAAGTCACATAAACAAACTCCAAGGCTAAAGTGCTTATAACTCCATATGTACAATGTGAAATTCAAACCAGCATGGTTCATCCCTTCATCCCTGCATATACCAAAAACATCCGAAGTAAAATCTCCACAGCAACTGCGTGGTATAGCATCTAATGTAGAGCACAGAACAACCAGGCAACCAAAAAATCTCATTATCAGAGTACTTCATACCTGGCATTATATTGTAGCAGCCAAGCCACCAAAGCTTAAGCTGAACACGGCACATAAGATGAGTGATTGAGTGCTGCTCAAACCCATCATTTATGATTCGAACACCGAAGGAAATCTTTAACCTATTCAGCTAGCCAGCACCACAGCTCTGTACCGCAGGGACACTTGCATCCCTGGCCATCGTGGACCTTAACTCCTAGAGTCGTTTCCGTTCGCATTGCAGGCAAAGAAACTCTTAAACTCATTACATCAGTTTGTGTTTTCAGAGCATAATATACATCTCTTAGTTATTGACACATAGGTAATGATGGGATGAGCAAGAGCTGTTGCAGGAAACTGGGTTTTACCCTAAATTTCAAAAAGAAAAAAAAGGAAATTTAGTGGGCTAACTGGGCCGACATGGCCCTTGGGCCAAGCCAGTCCGACCCAGGCTGCAAAGGATAAGGGAATTTTTTTTTAATATTTTTTTTTATTCTTTTTTTCAAAACTATGCGTCCAAAAAAATTTATTGAAAATGCCCCCGTCGCCGTGTATGGGGCGATCGCCCATACACAGGCGATTGCCTGCGGCCACCAACGCCCAACGGCTCTAAATAACGACGTTTGTGGTGGGCCCCTATCGCCTCAGATGGGTGATCGCCCATCTGAGCGACGAGGAAGTATTTAACCACCGCCTCCCTTCAGATTCGCTGAGCGCGACTGAGAAGCCAAGCGAGGCAGAGAAAGAAGAGAAGAAAGGAAGAAAGAAAGAGAGAAAAGAAAGGAAGAAAGAAAGAAGAGAAAAAAAAGGAAAAAAAGGTAAATTTCTGATTTTTTTGTATAGTTATCTGTAAGAATTTTTTTAGAGATAATTGTAGGAATTGTTTTATAGGTTGCGTAATTAAAGTATCATTTAATATTTAGGACTTTGTTGTAGTATTTAGAAATTTTAGGATTGCGTAGTGTTTAGAAATTTTAGAATTGTATAGCTCTCGTGAAATTTAATGTAGTAGATACTTAATGTAGTATCTAGTATTTAGAAACTTAATGTAGTATTTCAAGATATGCAAATTTAATGTAGTATTTTGTATGTAGAAATTTAGTTCAAGAGAAACTATAGGCAATATTTACAAATTTAATTTATTACGGTTGTGTATTACTAATTTTATTACGTAAATAATGTATTAGGCAATGTAAATAATTTTGTAGTACGATCAATGTACGCTTTGTAGATTGTATTTTAGAGTAATATTTTTCCGTCGGACGTTGCGACATGTCGGAGAAATTGTATTTCCAAATATTTTATGGAGATGGGGAGATAGCACAGGCGGATGGGGTGGATCTATCATCATTTTCAAGAGTCGTGACGGGCATATGTAGACCGAGCGATAGGACATACAGGGTTTGTTGGAGTGGATGTCTCGGATGTTGATTTGGATGCCCGACTGTTGGTTCTTGGTCGAGCGATAGTGAGCCGAGCGCAAGACCGTTTTACGGAAAGTTGATTCCTATTAACTCGACGCGTCAACATGGAGGAGTTATGTTGGTTTTGCCGTAGAGCGGGGTTGGCGCTCATGTTGTTGGTACTGATGCTACCCGGTAGCTCCATCGGTGTCGCAAGTTCGTGATGTCGGGTGGACATTACGGGAGGGCGTCAAATGTAGAAGGATGCGAAGAGGAAGGCGGTGAGGAGCCGGAGACGAGGAGCACGAGGCTGGCGGTGGCGAAGGGACCGGGGTAGAGGAGATAGCGGTGGAGGCGCGAGGGTGGCCGACGAGGGGAGGAGGTGGAGGACATTGTTGACTGATGGAAGAGGAGGACCGTGCGGATGAGGAAGTCCACGATGGTGAGCACTGACGAGGAGGACAACGCCCGAGGTGCCTATCCTCGGTGCGTGGACCAATTACAATTTCAAGACCTAACAATGAATGAAGGGAACATTGATGCATGGGAGTATCGTGAGAACGAGGTGACGCAGGGGGCATATATAAAGACAAGGAGGCTGTGATGGATGCGGTAAAGCATTGGGCAATGTCTCTCGTGGCAATTCGGGGTTGTGAAGTCCAAGAAGAAGGACTACGACGTGAAGTGCGTAGTTGATTCGTGCCCATGGCGGGTGCATGCATACCGGGGAAGTGGAAGGACTCACCGAAATGCTCCATAGTGATTGAGCATAATGCGAATGGAAGAAGCGGAGCGAGGACACCGCAATCTGTCGTCCACTTGGGTGGCAAATGTGTTTTATGGTCGATCGTGGACAATCCCCATCCGCGACCTCGATCTATTATCACACCGTGGAGGAGAGGTTTCAAGATACAAGATTAGCTACGCAAAGGCATGGAGAGCAAAAGGACAGCTCGAAATACGGTTCGAGACGCACGAGGCTTCAGACGAGAATATTCCCACTTGCTCGTGGCAATCGTACATAGGAACCCGGTACATCCATCGACCTTGCGGAGTTTCCTGCGGGTGGTGTGTGCACCGTAAGTGGGTATTGCAGCGTGCATTCTTCGCCTGGCGCATGCATAAATGCGTTAAAGATCGCCGCCTTGGTCCTTTGCATGGACGGCACGTTCCTCATGGGGAAGTACAAGGGCCGATTCTAAACTGCGATCGCGGTGGATGCCAACAACCAGGTTCTACCGGTTATGTTGGCATTCGTGGAGGGGGAAAACACGAGAGTTGGTGCGGTTCCTTGAAAGAGTGAAGCTAGCGATTGTTCTCGACAGTTCGATGTTTGTGTCATCCATGACCGACATGCAGGGCTGTTAAGGGCGATCGTGGATATGCAACAAGGGTCCGTCGTCGTGGGAGCAGCAAAGTGGCCAGACCTGAGGAGTAGGTGGTGCATGAGGCACATGGGTGCCAATTTTTTCCGTCAGTTCAAGAACAAGGAGCTTATGAACATGTTCAAGCGCCTGTGCAAACAGAACTAACGGAGGAAGTTCGACGCGCTTTGGAAGACGTTGGACGAACTAACGAAGAAGCAATCAATGGATCCCAGAGGTACCGCTAGTTCATCAAGGAACCCGATGGTGTACCATGAGCAGGGAGAGGACCCCACAGCCTTGTGTGCGCTGCCGACAGACCCCCCAAACCTCCGGCGTAGGCTGGGTACCAGCATAAAGAGTTTCACCGATTGGATACGAAATGAGCCTTTGGAGAAATGGTCCCTTCTGCATGACGAGGGTGGCTCGCGTTATGGGATCATGACAACGAACTCGCGGAGATTTACAATCGGTAATGAAAGGCACCGGATGCCTTCCATTGGTGGGTATAGTTGAGGTGTCTTATTAGGGACACAGAGATCTTTCATTGAGCGATACAAGACCTCCACAAGCATGTATGTCGGACAATCGATCGTCAGACTCAATCGTTGTGTCTACCTACATATCCAAGAAAACAAGAAAGGCATGGACACATCGGGTTACACCGAGAGTGGCGTGGAACGGAGATACCACGTGCAATCGCGGTGACCGAGGTCGCAGGGTGCCCACCGGAGAGGACTTCCCATCCGTGCATACCCGAGCGGTGAGTGCGAGTGCTCTCGCCGAGAACCACGCCGCTGACTTGCCGTGCTCGCACGCCATTGCCGCGGCCGCCGAGACGCATCAATCTCGCCGTCCGCTCGTCTCCCGCACTACTACAAGCGAGCGTTCTCAACACGTGGCATCACGAGGTGTACGGTACCGAGTGGACGGATCGCTCACAACAGCCCCCTCCGACCATCGATGGGTACGGACATCCGAATGTTGAAGTGAAGGTCGGACGTCGAAGGACAAGGCGATTCGAACGATATGGACGAGTCCGAGGCGCGCCGCAACCGCGGATAATGTAATTTTCCATGTTGTTCCCATCTTGTATTTTTCAATGGACCGGTAAGTTGTGATGTAAGTTGTAATGATCGATGTAATTTTCAATGTACTAGTAAGTTATTTTTCGCATCATGTAATTCTTCGATGTACCAGTTAGTAGCTATGAGGATAATGTAATTCTCGACGTTGTGTGCCTCGTTGAACATGTCGTTGTCTTTCTTATGTTTGTAATATGAGTTTTTTTTGGCTCTCTGCACTTCGGTTGTATTGTTTGATGAGTATGGTACAATTCGTTATTTCGCATTTCATTTTGTGTGCACATGTAATTACTGACAAATTTGTTGTATTTGCTTTCTAACAAGCCACGATGGCGCGACCTTGCCCTGAGCTGCTGGACGTGACCGTCGATGCGACCCACCGGTCTAGGTACTCCGCAGAGGAGAACCGAGAGCTAGGGACATTCCGACCTCGGGTGCCCAACGAGCTGCTTCGCATCGACCCACACTGGGTTCCACGGTAAGCTGCCAACGCTTGCACTCTTTTATGTACATGTACTTACCTGTGAATGCAATTCTAACGACGCAATGCACTACATGCAAAGTTGCGGCGGTGGCTTACTTCCTCTTTGTAGGATGGTGGAGCAGGATCGCCGTTAGCGGGCAAGGAGGTCCCGCGGTTCGGCACGATCGGTCCTCGGCGCGACTCGTGGACCGGTGGAGACCGAGACGACACGTTCCACCTTCGATGCGAGAGATGGCTCCAACGCCGCAGACGGTCGCACCTCTTAGGCCTCCGTGTGCGGGTCCAGCGATCGTGCCGCACGACGCCCCATCACATGGCACGCAGAGTTGTCGACGCTGTTTACGCGCGATGCGGCGGCACCCCGGCAGCCCTACCGGCCCTTAGGAGGCCGAGCGCCACGGACCGCGACGGCGTCGCCGCTTGATTCACGGTGAGTACCTCTTTCTTTGAGAATTAAAATAGAAGCGCTAAGTTCCGATAATGTTTGTTGTGAACGCCGCAGCTTAGCTTCTCCACCAAGACGCGGAGGAGGCGAACATGGCCCGCCACTTGGAGGCATACCTCTGTTGTTGTTCGGTTGGGTGATGTTCCGTCCTCCCACGGAACACGGTGGACCGTCACCGATCGAGCACGCCAAAGACATCGCCGACACCCGGTGGATGAGGTAACACACTCGGTTCAATCTCATCTCAGCGAGCACGCCTAACTCCCCTTGTAAACAGTGATGCACGGTGGTCGTGGGCCTCGGTGTGCTTGCGGCGACGTCACAGAGTGCATGCGGCGACGCCGTCTCTCGAAGCGAGCACGACGCGACGATGTCGTTGCGCCCTACTCCTCCGATTGTGGTCTTGGGAGCGCTTCTCCGTCGGGCAGGCGTTGTTGACACGACACCGCACTTCGAGGACCTTTACGGAGATGACCGGTGGATGGCCCACCGGGCCACCATCGGGTCCGACGGCGTGTATGCTCCCTAGTATCTTTTTCCCACTAACGCACTTCAATAACCTTCGCCATTTCTTATTTCCTCGCGCGGAGGTTCGCGCGACCGACAGTGAGGAGGTCCTACCAGAGTTCGCTCGGGAGTTCGACGCCTCCACGACGAGGACGTGCGGTGGACGCCATACACCGCGACGACGTCACGCCCGAGCACCCAACGGGTCTCCGTGCTTTGCACGCGAGATGAGGCCTTATGGCTCACCCGTAAGGTGCTTGTCTTTGATCTTGCGCCGAGGAGTACTCCCGCACGAGTCTTTGCGGCGATTCGCCTATTCGATCCTTTCCTTTGTCGCCTCGTCACGTTGTCGCACGTGGCGCCTGCTGTGTACTTGCCCCGATCCTACTACTCCGCATCTTTGCGAAATTAATGTGGTGTGTACTTATCGCTTTTGCATTGCAGATGACCGGATGGGTGCCGAGGTGGGCTCTCGGTTCGCGACCGTATGCAGCCATGGGCGGCTGATGGGACGCCGACTCGACGAGAGGGTCACCGAGACCCGGCCGACGACCATGACATGTACGATCAAGACATGGAGTGGTTTGCCCCGCAGACTCGCCTCGTGGTGGGGTACACACCAAGCCGTCAGACGTCGACGGCAGCATCGGTAGCGGACACGCACCCTTCACAGATGTCCCGAGGGACAACGCCTCGGTAAGTGTCGCATCGAACCTACATGGGCACGTCTTTTCATGTAACTTACGTAATAACAATCGACGTTACATGCGGACTCAGCTCATGGCGGAGATTGAGGTGGAGGTGTGTCCATGTTGACGCGCCTGTGGGGCATACAGTGACCACCGCCGAGTCCGAGACAGCTTGGGGTCGGGTCCTCGATGCGGTGAGGCGCTTGGCTCGCAGCCACCGCCGGGCGCGAGACGCCGACGGACGTAGCACACCACGTCACTTCGCCCCAGCACCTCGCCCTACCCCGTCGGTTCCTCGCTACGCTCCCACGCAGCAGCAGTGGGGACAGTGGGCTGGGGAGGCTCCCTCCGCGTCTCGCCCTACCCCGTCAGTTCCTCGCTACGCTCCCACGCAGTAGCAGTGGGGGCAGTGGGCTGCAGAGGCTCCCTCGTCGTCCCGCGCCCCAGCAGGACCCCAGGATGGTTTCGACAACGACGACCCTGTCGACGACGAGTTTGACCTGGAGGAGTACCTTTCGACCGACTACCTCGACCCCTCTCAGCTCTCTGGTGCGCCGCCACAGGACTTGGCCTCGTCGCCGCCGCACTACTCTACGCCTGCGCCGTAGGGCCGGCCTAGGAGGGACGTCCGTCCGCTGTCGCCACTCACCTACCCCACGGGCCAGATTAGGAAGCGTGGCCGTGATTGACTTGTTGTACGGATGCATTTTTTGTAATGGCTTTACGTTCAGCAGCACATTGTATAACTCTCCGAGTTAGTAACATGACAGCGTTATCACTTCAAATTGTTCAAATCATTTATGCATTGCTTGCCTACGCCACACGACGTGACAACACACCAACGTCTCGGTGCACCTATCGCCTCTAGTAGGGGCGATCGCCCTAATGTGAGGCGATCGCCCTAATATGGGGCGATCGCCCTAATATGAGGCGATCGCTCCATACCCGGGCGATATCTGCCCTTTATAACATTCGTTCTCACAAGCGGTCTCGCAACGAATAGCGGAAGAAAGAATAGAGGGGTGAGCATCAATCGAAAATGCCGAGGCGTGCAAGTGCAAAGGGTAAGGGAAGGCAAAGGAAGAAGCAAGTGCATGCCCGCGAATTTAGCGCATCAAGATCTCTTCCTACCTCGTGGAGTCAGAGCACCCATGTGTATGTGCGGAGATCTTTGCGGCTTGTCCGCTCTTGGGAAGTTTCAACTTGGAAGATGAGGTATTGAAAGTGCCGCAACTACGCCTTCGATCCGCCGGAGAAGAGCTCAAGGATCGCCGCATGGTAACAATCGACGGGTTACATAATATTTGTGAATGAAACTTTGCTAATTTACGTTTCATGCAGTCACCTCCGCCATCTGTGTGAATTTGAGCAATGGTTTGATACGAGATCAACCCGAGGACCAACGGCTTGACCAAGCCAACCGGCAGACGAGTTTACGCGGCGGCTTCAAGAACAACGCGATGCCGCACGCGTGGAGGCATGTAGGAAGGAAGCGGAGGAAAAGGAGGCCGAGAGAGAAAGGAAACGAGAGAGGGCGCGACGTGCCGGAGAAGCTCACGGAGGCATGGGCGAATGGGAAGTGGCCTCAAGCACTCGATGAGACGTCCGTGTTAACTTTGGTTTTCTTTGTTCGTGGTACTCCTTTCGCTTTTAAGTCGTAATAAAGAGCGCGCCTAACCTTCAAGTGTATGCTCACTGTCCGGAGGGCTCGTATATGTCCTACTGCTCCATTGTCCCAATTGATGTTATTTCTGTCCATCAAGATAGTTTATAGCATTTTAAGTTCATCTGATTTGATTTCATCGAGTTTGACCCTCGTTTGCGAAATATACGGCCATTTTGATGTTTTACCGATTGCATGTTCGGACAACAATAAAATAGTGCAGCCTAAAGTAACATCTAAATATTTTTACATAATTGTAACCTATGCAAGCCCAAGAATGCAACAAAACTGATTCTGTCAAATTTTGAGGTCGTTCAGATATTATTCTAACTGCTTGAACAATGAATGTTATAAAGGGTTTAAACTAGCCATCTTTGATTCAAAATGCAATCATATTTAGATATTTTTGCAAAAATGAAGTGCATAAGGTTTTGGTAACTTATTCTATTTATTTCATGATTTATGGATCAATACACATTATAATTCCTTCACAATCCATAGTTAGAGCCTAGCATTCGAACTCAAATAAAAATATTTTTCTGCAAACAACACATGGATTTTTATTTTACAGTCTAATTCCTCATTCCAAAATTTAAATTTAGAAACAAGTTTCACTTAATTTGGACACTCCTAGCAAAAGTTATAGGTTCATATTAAAAAGGCATGTAGTAATTACAAAAAATACCAAAAAAACATGTAACCACATGCCCCGATCTCAGCGCAGGGGCCTACACGGACGGCGGCGACGGCAGAGAACGGCAGAGCAGCGCGAGGCATATCGCCCGTGTATGGGGCGATCGGGCGACGGGGGGCTAGTTTTGTAATTTTTAAAATCGGACGCATAGTTTTGAAAAAAAGAATAAAAAAAATATTAAAGAAAAAAAAATTCAAGGATAAGGCACCTTTCGGTGCCCTATCTCGAAAAGCACACAGCCAGGGGGAAATGGCAGAGGCGGCGGCGATCGAGTCCCCCACTCGGCCGCCCCGCAAGCGGCGGCGTGGCGCGGTTCTTCCAGCAGCCGTTGGCTCCTCCCCCTCTCTGAGTGCTCCTTTATTTGCTGGCGGTGTGGACTTCAACACACAGGGTGAAATCCTCCTTTTTTTCCCCTTTCTGTGAATTGGTAATCCACTCGGTAATTAGTGAGTTCTCCAGTAAGATCCTTGGCCACCCAACGTCCCCTTCTGTTCTTCGGCCTCGATTTGTTTTCAGTCATCTCGCGAAGGCCACTTTTGTGTGCAACCCGAGTTGATTGAAGGGTTGATTTGGCTGGTGGCTTGAGACGTTCTGAGGACACCAAGGTGCACTGGTGGCTTCCCGTTCGTGAGTCTCTGGATCGACCTTGCTTGCTTGGTTGATCAGCTTGGCTCTCTATGGTGGATTTTTGTTCGGCTGTGGTGTTTGCCTTGTGTGTAGCCGGACCTTCGAGGCCGGCTGTTGTTGTTCGACAAAGACATCCCTAGGCCAGGGAGTTGATTCTGAGATCCTAAGCAGTTTCTGCTGCATCTCAGGATCATTGGTTGAATTGCCTCAATTGGTGATCTGCGGCTTTGTATATTTGGAACATCCGTCGGTGATTTCTGCGACATTGCAGCAACGATATTGTTTTCTGGGACATCGTCGTCGACGAGCCTAGCCGGATGCATTGACTTTCAGTTGGTGCTTTGTGAGTATAATCATCTTCTGTTTGTGCAAAGGGCTAGACAATTTACTTATCTTGAGGACCCTACATGTAGGGAGGCATTATTCAACGAAGAGTTAGGCTGGTTAGACTATTTGTGACAACATTGGTTCATCCTTTACACCTTGTAATACTTGATTAGATCAATTATTATCTTCTGTTAAGTGCTACTAGATATATGTTCATGCTCATTTTGCTTACTTTCCTGCATTGAACTTGGCTGTCATTATTTTGTTCATGCACTTGTTGGCGGTTTATTCTCCAACCTGTTCTGGCAGTCTCTGTTTACATGCTATTGTAGATTGTTTTGTTGTAGTTTCAGTAAGCATTCTTGAGTTTTGATTCTTTTATATATATCTTGGTCATTAGATACTCAATTGATTAGTTTTCTTAAACTATCAAGTATTGAATCTGTTTTTAGAGGTAAAGTTGTCACAAATTAGTCTAATATCTTGTCCCTAGTGGCGAGGAGGTCTTTTTAAGGTAGCCCGACATCTGAGAACACTTTAAATCCAACTTGAGTCTTATTGCTAGTTCTATGTCTCAATTAATGTTTATTGTCATGCATATGCTTAATTACCTGATTATTATGAGTATATTTACTTTGATATTGTCAAGTATCATGTTTCGGTATATTTGCATATGCTCATATGACAATTTTGATCCTTGGTTATTCTTTATGTTTGGAATTAAAGTCTTGATAAATTTGTTAATACTGCAATATTTACAACAAGAGCAACATTTCGAATGATCGAATGATTTAAACTTGAGCTATGAATATAATCGACCTGAAAGCAATTCCCTTCACAAAATGACACATCGATCAAGGATTTTCTTCACAAAATGACATATTGATCAAGGATGTCCGATTTGTAATATCTAAATAATTACTGCTGGGCAAGAAAATATATCTTGATCGAATCACCTCCAACATTATTCCATCTATTTTTATATTATGTAAAACAGCATATCTACTGAAGCAGAAAATAATCAAACTATATAGTAAAAAGAAGTGTGCTTCGGTGCTTTCCAAGAAAAAGTTTGCACATATCTCAAAGCAACTTAAGTTAGGTAAGCGTAGGGGTAAATGAATAACTTAAGATGTCAATCAGGACTGCATGGATCCAAAGCCCTGAAGCCCGTATCCAGGCCTGTAACTCCTCTCGTCCCCACGACTCCAAGATTCTCGTGTAACCTCATTGCGCACCTGCAACCCGCCTCCCAGCTCCCATCGATCACCGCTCTGCGTGTGTGCACGAGAAGGATTATGAAGCCATACTCCAGCCCTAGGGTGACATGCCTCCCATCTCCGCCGCGTCGCCTCACTCCCCTGTCGCGGTTCGTGCTCATGGCCTCCAGGCTGTTCCATGTGGTGGCTTCCATACGCTTGCACCAGTGGTTTCAGAGCGAGGACGAGTCCGCATTGGAGACGCCGTTCATGTTTTATATTGTTGGAACAGCCAGCAAATTTTTTTTATTGGTCTATACAAGTACTCAATCTTTTTTGATTTTTTATTGTTCTTTATATTAGAAATTACATGCTAACTGAATAGCAATCCGAACTACTAATCTTAACAGACTCAAACAAAACTTGCAGAGTTGTAACTTTTTAAAACTGAAACTCAATCTTATCTCTTTAACTAATGCATGTCAAGATTATCTCTAACATTTTCGCCCCTAATTTTGACACATCGGCTCTTACTCATTGAGACAATCGGTCCCAACTACGAATTACTAAACACATATTAGATACAGGATGGTGAACACATCTTCAAAGAGTTCCGCCTTCTTGTTGGCTATACCACCGATGACACACCTCACCAACAATTACGACCTTTTGCTTCAACTCCGATTGTCTTTTCACCGGTAACACAATTTGACGATGACACAGACTCGCATTAGAGCTTACCCATAAAAGAACGTGAAACTTTTTTTGTTTGTTTACGCAACTATCCAGTCTTTTCTGATTTTTCATTGCTATTTATACTAGAGATTACATGCTAACTAGATAGCAATCCGAACTCCTAATCTTAACAGACTCAAACAAAACTTGCAGAGTTTTAACTTTTTAAAACTGAAACTCAATCTTTTCTATTTAACTAATGCAGGTTAAGATTAAGTCCTCACTCACTCTGCAAATAGCGAGTGCCAGAGTTCCGACTGCATCTAATTCATGTCAAAAAGCCGTTTATGTTCCATGCCAAAGCCCGCGAGCTTGCTCTCCAGGCCTAGCCAGAACCGCATGATGCCACGTCGCCACCGGACCATGCCCGTAGATGGCGAGGCTGTGCCACCTGAGGAGCCATAGACATGCCACTCCACCGTGGGACAACTCCCAGACTGGACGCTGCTGCTGGTTGCGCTGCTGTTGACACGAAGCCGCTCGGACTCGAGGAGGCGCGCGGAGAACCAACCCCGTCGCAGCACATTGCAGACCACTCTATCACAGACCAAGGCAGAGCCATCATGCACTATTGTGACGTTGAACCATTATGCTTTTTTTATTCTTCCATCTTGGACACAGCTTATGTGAACACCACTGCCCATGGACACCGCGTCATGACCTCTCGAATATTGACACTGAAGGGACTCATCATCGGCTCATGGCTCGTCACTGCCTCTTTGCCCTCCGATAGCCATGCAAGTGACATTCTCGCACTCCTTCTGTTCTACCCCTTCTCTCATGTCGGCCCTCCTACTTCTTACGGTCCGGCGTTAACCACGGTGGTCATGACTAAGAGCATATACAATAGAACATGTCAGCTGTCTATAAGAGTATGCTACATGTGATTTTGAATGATGTGGAGGAGAGAGAAGGAAGAGAGAGAAAGATGGTGTCTACTATTTAACGGACGGTCTTATAGATAGTTTTACACTGTGTATACTATTGTACAGACAGTCTATTAATTGTATGAGAGATCATTACAGACAATCATATAGACACCCTATTGTATAAGTTGTCTTTAGTCTTGTCTATAGATGATATGGAGGTATATTATAGACAGCTACCATCTGTATCACTGTACATGCCCTTAGGCAGTGCTGTTAAGAGGAACGAGACGAACCGGTGGGTGGTTACGTGGATATGGGCTGCAGGGCTGAGTACAAATATGGATGGGCATTGAGTGTTTCAAAGTGACTAAATTGCCCTCCCTAAAAACCAGTTAGTGAAATAAGCACCTGGTAATCACAGTCTCTCGTTTGCTTTAGCGTCATGCCAATTTTTAGTGGGAGACCAGGGCCAGCACTACCGCAACTGGTGCCCGGTACTACCGCCCTAGGCTGGCACTATCAGTCCTTTCGAACGGTACTGCCGGGAATGTCGGGCTAGGGAAGTTAAGGGTCGGTTTTCATTTCTCCCAACCTTTACTCTCTTCCTTTTTGCCTGGCTGACGCATCCCCTTCTCTTCCTTTCTCCATTTCCTTCTCTCCCAAAGAAAAAACCTCTCTCTCTCTCTCTCAACCTTCATCCAAAGTTAAATCTCTCATCTCAAGGACTTCTTTTGTTGAAATCTTGCTTCTCATCTCAAGGTACTCATCTCCCTCAGATTTGTGCTTTATTTCAAATCTTCTTGTGCTCTAGGTCTCAAATTTCATAATCTTGGGTTTAGATGAAATATTGCAAATGTTTAAGAAAAAATAAAGCAAAATCTTTGGTTGATGTTTAGATTAGTGGCAAAGGAAAGCATTTTGATCAAAATATTGCCAAATCTAAATCAAACAAAGAATTTGAGGTCGGTAATGCCGATGCCTCATGCGGCTGACCGTCAGTACCGACCTAGTATGGGCGATACTGCCGCACTTGGCATGTTCAGAACTGAACACTTGCAAATTTTATCTAGATTCAAAGCTGACTTGAGATCTTAGCATTCTTGCTTATCTTTTCTTTAATCTCGTCTCAGAAATCATGCCTCGAACCAAGAATCCCTCTCAACCGAAGGCTCCTCGTTGTGGAGGGCAAATAAGGAAATCGATACGAGGTGCTGGTGTTGCAGCTCAGCGATCTGGCAGTGGAGTTGATGCTACCCGCACTAGTGATGATGCGGAAATAAGGAGATTAGTGCAGACAGAGCTAGAACTAGGAGGTGGCAGTTATCGAGGAATCAAAGGGAAGAAAGTTGTTTCTAGCTCTAGCGATGATGATGATGATGATGATGACGAAGATGATAAAAATTACATGGACTAAGGAGGAGATGAGGATGATAACAATGAGGAAGGAGAAGGGTCCGATGAAGTATTTCCGGGTTTTGACCCCAAGGTTGATCTCCGCCAAATCAAGGCAGATAAGTATTTCTCATTAAGAGGGGCAAATCAATATAAAATGCCAAGGATTGCTACAGAGAAGTATTTCAGAACCTTGTTCCAAGAGAAAGTTTTTCATGAAATATATTCATACAAGGATTTTGCAGATCAAAAGTGGGTTGATTGGAGCCATATAAGAAAGCTACCATTATTTGTTGGTGTGCCTGAGCTTTTCGATGGAGCAGGACTACTGCACCTGGTGTCCCTGAGATGTGATTTTGCAGAGGGCGCCATTCGCCAGTTTTATGCCACTTTGTACATCCCACTCTTATGACTCGATTTCTTAGATGACAAGCTCCAGAGATTATATTGCCACCAAGGATGAGTTTGAGTAGGCTCTTGGGATCTATCACAGTGGTTATCCTAAGATCCATAGCGAGAGGCCTCTTGAAATAGCTCAACAAATGTAGTTCTATGATCCGGCTGCAAATGTAAGGAGGCCAGGAAAATTGGCAGGGCTTCTCCCTCAGGCAAGTCTGGTAAATAGGATCGTCAGGGTTACAATTCACCCCAAGAGTGGTAATTTTGACGACATTAAAAGGTACGCCTGGAATATAATTAGTAAGATCATGCATCGGGAGAAGTTCGACGTAGTAGATTTCATTTTGAGGGAGATAGCTACGTCAGCACGAGAGGGGTAAAAGTATCTATTTTGGCCCTTTCATTATGAAGCTAATCATTATGAAGGCTGGCTACAACAAGAGATGTCGCTATGCTCATAAGCAGTATAAGCCTAGAGAGGGTCCGCCTCAGGTGGTTGGCCACCCAGTGCAGCAGCAGCAGCGGCAGGAGTTTCAAGATATGCCTGCTGACATTTCACAAGATGCGCCTCATGCTGTATCTCAGGATGCATTCTTGGCTAGCATCGATTCCTTGAGGCATGACATGATGGCGTAGTTCTCGGCTCTCTCCTCGAGCATCACGAGCAGATTTGATGAGGAGCATCAGTATCAGGTTTAGACTAGATCCTTGGTTCAGGAGACGAGAGCCAGACTGGATAGTGTCAGCGAGCAGGTGGATTACCTTAGAGATGAGATTGTTCCTATTCGTGCTCGACGTGTTCGCGGTCGTGGCAGCCGTATTCCTCCCTCCTAGCCATTTCATGAAGACCCCTCTTTTGGTATTTGATGCCAAAGTGGGAGAGAAAAGATGCAGAAAAGGTGCTGAAGATAAAGATCCGAAGATGAAGACCCCTAAGGTTTAGCTGATTTTTTTTTAAAATAATACTATTTTTATTCTATTTTACAAAAATAATATGCCGAATTTTTTTTTACAAAACTACCCACCTGTCGCCATTTCAAAAGGCGACAGAGAGTCTGTCGCCATTTGAAATGGCGACAGACAGCCTGTCGCCGTTTCAGATAGGGACAGACTCTCTGTCGCCATTTGAAATGGCGACAAAGAGCAACCGTCACCTCTGTCGCCAATTTAAATAGCGACAGCCTGTATGTCGCCATTTGAACTGGCGACAGACTCTCTGTCGCCGTTTGAAATGGCGATGACAACGCTATATTATACCAGCGCGCGCCGCCCCACTCGAGCCAAGACGCGCATTTGAAAAAAAAGTAAAAGAAGAAGAGAAGAAGAGAAGAAGAGAGGAAGAGGAGGAGGAGGAGAAAGGAAGGAGATCGCATTTCGTTAGGTACTAATTTTTTAAGTATTTAAATGTTAAATATGTAATATAGTAATCGATTAAATAGAGTAGATGACTTAGTTAGGAATGAGAACTGATGCAAGTTGTTTAGCTAGTTGACTTAGTTAGGAATTTATATTTATTTCGGTAAGAATAGATGTTTAGTTAGATGAATTAGTCAGAATTTATAGTTATGTCGGTATGGACGGATGTTTAGTTATGCGACTTAGTTAGTAATTAATTTTCGATGTAGGAATGACCTAGAGGTAGGGATTAAAATTTAGATTGTAATAATAGTTTTTGATTAGAGATTCGGATAAATTTTAAATTAATGGAAATGTAGAATCCAAATTCGATTATTTGTGTACTTAGAATTCGGAGATGTCATGTAGAGTTGGGTGGCTAAAATTGTCGGGACCAAAAATAACTCAATCAGAGGTTCTGACACATTAGTTTAGTTATGTTCTCATAGAAATTTGAAAATGATCACTAATCAAGAATTTGTAAGAATTGAAATATTGCAATCAGATCGATTAAACGCCGGCGGAACGTATGGACCAAAGCGAGAATGAATTAAACTACGTTCTTAGAATTCAAATTTGTGATCATTATTAGTCGTACAATGTAGTGTTAAATTGTGCAAATGTTAAGAATTCGATGAATTTGCATCACAGGTATGGATGATAGAGTGCAATTTAAAATATATTATGGAGAAGGAGTTCCGCACATGGATGTTGAAGGGTAGATCTAAGTCATTTCGCAAGTGTAGAGGCTAGCACATCCTTGTGAGGAGCGTTCATGGGCTACTGTTATGAGATGGTTGTACCACATGTTCTCTTTGGACCGTGAATTGCATGATCCGAAGTTACATGGAGTAGTTTGTCAAGAATAGATTGCACGTCTTCGGGAGTTAATGGAAATGAGAGGCGAAATCTTGGAGTTAAATGACGAAAGAATTGCAATTGAGAAAGGATGGCCATTAGTGTTATTGGCACAAGCATTTAAGAAAGTCAATATCGGGCATGCGACGCAAACAAATGGTTGTTGATGAAGAACGAGAGGAAGTTGGGGAGAGCAAAGAGAAGTAGAGAAGGCTTAGTAGAGCGGGATGTAGGTTTGGTCGATCTGAAGTGTAAGGTGAGAGAGCCGATGTTGCAACATGAGAGGTTCAAGAAGCAATGGGCATGGCGACGAGGGCGAAAACATTGAGTCGATGGTCGAGCGATGGACACAGAGAATGAGGACTATGAGGCTTTAAGTAATGATGAAGCCAAGATCTATTCCCGCAGAGTGGGATGAGTATCCGTTCGACAGTGGTGGTGAACGATGACGAACAGTTCCTTCGCGATATGATCGAATGAGGTGTGAAAAGATGCAATTTACAAGAATAAGAGTGAGGTTCAAGAAGCGATAATAGCATGGTCGATTGTCGTTGCGCAGAGCCTTCAAGGTTGTAAAGTCCGATCGGGGTGTATGATGTAAGATGCCGACGGAGGGTTGCCCGTGGCGCGCTCCATGCGTACCGGCCTAAATGGGACACCATTTGGAAGTGTTCTATAGTCGCTCCACATACATGTGTACTAACGGAGTCCGCGATCACATCGTAATATATCATCGCTTTATTGCCAATGCAATGTACGGAGAGATTGTAGGCAACCTAGATTTAGAGCCACGGGCCATCGTACTCGCAATACAACAGAGGTTCCAGTATACAATAAGCTACGCGAAGGCATGGAGAGCAAAGCAGAAGGCATTGGAAACACGGTTCGGCACGTACGAAGACTCCTACGTAACTTGCGTGTTTGCTTGGTGATAAAGGACAGAAATCCTGGAACTTATGTGGACATTTGTGAGCATCCTTCGCAGCGCTTCTCTGGGAAGATGGTTTTGAAGCGGGCATTCTTCGCTTTAGGTCCATGCATCAATGCATTTAGGCATTGTCGTCCTTTGTTATGTGTGGATGGGACATTTTTGACTGGTAAATACAAAGGGCAGATATTGACTGCCATAGGAGTGGATGGCAATAATCAAGTTCTCCCGTAGCGCTCGCATTCGTGGAGGGTGAAAACACAGATAGCTGGCATTGGTTCCTACGAAATGTCAAAGCCGGTGTCGTTCATCAGCGGCCTGGAGTGTTATCATACACGATCGGCATTCCGGGCTTTTGAGGGCAATTATTCAGTTGAAGCAAGGTGTGGATGAGACTCATCCATGGCCTAATTTGCATAGTAGGTGGTGCAAGCATCATATGGGTGCCAACTTCTACAAGCAGTTCAGGAACAAGGAGCTGACAAAGCTTTTCAAGAGGTTCTGCGACCAGAACCATCAGAGAAAGTTTGATGTACTCTGAAAGAAATTGGATGAGCTGACATCGAGGCACACAGCTGAGGCAACGAAGAGGGCAGCCCCAGCCTTAGGGGAGGCCCCAGTTGCGCTGGAGGAGTTACCCACTGACCCTCCCCACCTGGTTCAAAGGAATGGGAGGGCTCTGAAACGCTTCTCCGAATGGATAGAGCATGAGCCTAGGGAGAAATGGGCTCTGCTTTACGACACCGATGGTGCGAGGTATGGTGTCATGACAACAAACCTTGCGGAGGTTTACAACTGGGTGATGCAAGGGTTGAGACCCCTTCCCTTGGTTGCTATTGTTGAGAGTGTTCTTCGTGGCATCACAGTAGTGCCGTTGATCGCCATGCAAGGCGATCACGCGCATGAACGATCCTGCTATGAAGTACTCGAGATGATTTCGCATACATGGAGGACAAAGGCAAGAAGGGGAGATTCACGCAAAGAACGAAGATGGGTGCGAGGAGCTCCGTTTCGAGGTGATGTGCAGGAGAAAGCGGTCGTGGGACGAACCGCGGAAAGTTGCTCACGAATGCATCATACGAGCAAACTTGTGTCCGCACCGCAATAAGCCTCGCCTATTACATGTGCCATGCTCCCATGTTATGGCTGCGCCGCTCGATGATTCATATGGATCCAGGTATATTCATGTCTTAATTCTTTAGTAAGGAAGCTGTGGCTGCAACTTGGAGCGCGAAAATGTACGGTTTCCGAGTGGTGGGTTTATTCACGGAGCACAAAAGCTGGGAGGATACACGTTGGGTCCCAGACATGAGCAGGCTGAAGGGAGTAGGAAGAAGGCAATCCAGGCGTATAAGGAATGATATGGACGCCGCTGAAAGTGGCCGCTGCGTAAAGAAATGTTCTGCTTGCAAGGAGACAGGGCACTCTATCAAGAGTTGCCCGAAGATTCAGAAGTCGTGAAGTGTTATATGTTCTTTCCGTACTGAACTATGGTTTACTTCGATGCACTAGAAATTCGCAGCTTGTATCGAATTCGTACGTGTGGTCAAAATATGTAATATGAATGTTATTGTACTTGATTAAATGAGAGTGTAGTATGTTGTATTCATTTTGTATCTTTTTAACGCTTTGCGTGTGCTCTAAATTATGACAGTACTTGTTCCATTCATATTCTATTTGTATTTGTTGTATTTATTTTGCACCTTTTTTACACCTTATGTAACATAAACATTTTTATTTGCGAGGCATGGCGGGCGGACAGTTGTACGAGTTGCTTGACCCGTCGGTCGACGCGACTCACCGGAGCCGTTTAGCGACGTTGCCCCCGCAGGATGGGGAGGCGGTCTTGGAGCTTGGGGCCCTGCGCTTGCGCACCCCCATGAGGGCGTGGCATCTCGATTCGCGATGAATCCCGAGGTTAGTTCAATTTCATCGCAGTGTTGTACTCATGTCCCCTTCGATACCACAATAATACTTCTCACATTCTTTTGCAAGTTGAGGGCGGCTGGCCTACTACCTGTTGCCCGTATGGTCGAGACAATCGCCGCGGATGCGCAGGACCGACGGAGTGCCTCTAAGCGGTTCCCTTACGACAGGAGCTTGCTGACTGCTCTAGTGGACCGGTGGCGGCCTGAGACCCACACCTTTCACCTGCCGTGTGGTGAGATGGCGCCGACACTAGAGGACGTCAGTTACCTCCTGGGCCTACCCTGCTCAGGGGATGCGGTGGTTCCTACAGACGTCCACCCAGAGTGGCAGGCAGATATCCTCCGCCGGTTCCAGGGGGTGCTACCCGACCACGATACACGACTTTGCGATTGCAAGACGTCCGACGCGGTGGCTTGTGCGATTCACGTAAGCGCGATTTTTCCTTGTCGTATCTGATTTAACTCACCGTGTGTGATTTTCATTGCATTTAACAACCTAACCATTACTTTCTGTAGCCCGAGAGGATGGTAGCCGGAGCTGGGGAGCAGGCCGTCACCCAGCACTTGGAGGCGTACCTTCTGTGGCTCTTCGGGTGGGTCTTGTTCTGCTCGTCGCACGGGGACACTGTCGATAGGCACATGATCCAGTTTGCGAGGACGATTGCCGACGCCGACTTGGAGGAGATCCGCGGTGGCAGGGACTGCGGTACTTGCCGCGACGTACCGTGCACTGTGCGACGGGTGTCGTCGTGTGTCCGACTCGTCTATTCTCGCCGGCTGCCCTTTGCTGCTGCAGCTGTGGTCGTTCAAGAGGTTCCAGATCGGACGACCACTGATAGACCTGTCAGCTTACCGCGCAGACTTCTACAGGGTTCCTAGGGACGAGGTTGATCGTCCGACGATGGGGACATTGTGGTGTCGCCGACCGGTCAGTATTACTTATCGTAGCCGTATGTTGTTTTTTTAATTCTCCACGTGTTGTACTAACGTTCATCGCTGGTGTTTTTTTTGCAGCCGTGGTTCACCCCAGTTACGACGCACGCTTCGTACCCTCAGTACGTAGCGATGTTGGACCAGCTCCTTAACGACCGCGTCATATGGCGCCCCTACGCTCGTGAGCTTGTCCGAGCACGCGCGCCGCAACTGTCATTGCGATGCACACCGACGCGGCGTACTGGTTGACCCGACGTCACTTGGTGTTCGACGTGTTCGTCGAGCCGTACACCGCCCACCGCGTCTTGAGGCAGTTTGGTTTACGGCAGGCGTTCCCAGTACCCACAGGCGCCGTCGTTCCAGCAGTCGTGCACTCGTTCGTATTTCTACATTTTTCCCCTTCTGTTAGTACCTACGATCTCGGTGGCTTGCGAATTAATGTTGTGCTTTCTTGTTTTGCGGTACACACGCAAAGGCCGCTTCAAGACGCAGAGTGGGCAAAGACGCATGGTACCTCATGCGCGGCGATGGGGCGCTCTTGCGGATGTGATCGACGAGGCGCCCCTACGACCACGGCGCGTCACGCACGCGATATATCGAGTGGTACAGCACGCGCACCCGCGTTCGAGTTGTGCGTGTCGTGGAGTCTCCCAGGCACGATCCGACCACTTCCGACACGTACCCCACCCAGCCAGACTCTGCTTTCCACCGCGCGGTTCGTACTCTTTCCATTTGTCATTCAACGTAACGTCTTGAAAATTATGCCAACTAACTAGTCTCTTTTCGTTTTCGCAGAGCGACCTTGCCAGGGAGGCACACGAGGCGACGTCGGCGTTGATACAGTCGGTCGGTGCCACCCATACGATAGGGGTCACAGCGGACGGCCTTCGAGGGGCGCTGCGCCATATTCAGGACTTGACTTACCGTGTCGTACACTTGACGTCGTGTAGGCGGCCCAGGGCGGACGATGTGGTACAGATCTCCCTCGTTAAATCTCACATGCGAGGTCGACACAGGCAGACCCCGACCGCCCCTCGCCCGGACTGCTGGGGCTCGGTGCACGGACCCGGCGTCGTCCGATAACCGCAGGTACAAAAGGTAGTCTATTTTTTCATATATTTTTTTGTTCACATAACGTGTCGTTCTAACTTGAAAAGTTTGTCAACAGCGGTCGATCCTGCCCCTAACCAGAGTGCGAGCACCTCGGGGGACTACGGTACTTTCTAGGACGAGGACTTCGACTTTCTCCTGGATCCTTATCAGCAGTCCGCGGGTGTGGTACTTGGTTCGTCGCAGCTCGCATCGGCCCCCAGCCCATCGGCCCCCGGCTCATCTCAGCCGACACAGACGCCGCTACTCGCCACCCGATCCGCCTCCTAGGAGTACTCGTGGACAGGCCCCTGACCAGCTCACATATCCGTCTGGACATGTGCAGCGTCGTAGGAGGCCTGGGACCACACGAGGTGTTGCACCGCGCAGGGGCCCTAGCTAGTTTGTTTCTTTTACACATGATGTACCGTAAACAATATCGTCTTTTACTTCCTTAGCTCATATAATATCACATATGTTAGTTTTATTTATGAAGTTTTGTGCTATATATAATCTTTTACTTCCGTGGCGCTATTTGTAAATATGCTACCAGTACCTTTGTCACGTCGATAGGACAGCACACACGTAGCTACTTTGTCAGTGCGATGCGACCTTGTAGCAGCTTTCCACGCTCGATTAGACAACTTACGGGCGCAATGCTTTCAACCTTTTTAGGCCGATTTGACCACACGCTGATAGACCTCTACTGTTTCGCACACAGGCTTTTGTCACACATGCAGGCACAGTTCAAAGTGACCACTCACTGCCTACTTTTGTTCGTGATGACAGGTCGTGTGGCTTTTCTCAGATGGTGACAAGTCGTGCAGTCTTTCGCAGAAGGTGACAGGTGGTGCAGCTTTGATGATGGGTGACATATCGTGCAGCTTTTCACAGAGGATGCCAGGATGTCAAACTGGACAAGTGCTGTAGTCGTGCGGAGTAACCACTCACCACCACTATAAAACCGACCTAGGGTTACACATCCAACACCGCCAAACAAGCAATACACGCCATCTGAATCTACACAAATTAGGGCACGATGTCGTTCTACCGTCGCCTCTTCAGCAAGCAGAAGTCATCCCGCCCCGAATACCCGGATACCAGTAGCGTGCACGCTCCAGTTCTGCTGGAGTTGCCTAGACCCAAATACGACTGCAACCTTCCGGCGAAGATGATGCAATCTACCCACGGAGAGACGGCCGCCCGCGCTCACTACTGTTGTGCCCGCCCTTACCAGGTAAACCTACTTGTATCCATAAAATACAGGCTAACAGTACCATTTCATGCATCGTTCTTTCTTTTCTCAACATAAGGACCGGTGTTGCTTCTTCCAATGGATCGACGGCCCGGAACGACGTGACTACGAATTTGTCTACAACTGCCACGACGTCGAACCCGCTTCGCCCGAGAACTTCAACCGGTGAGAGAGGCCGCCAGGATACGTCCCTGTTCTAGAGAGACCAGAGTTCAGGGCCGGTGGGCAAGAGGCCAACCAATCGGTGAGTTTCATGCGACGAACTCATGCTTCACTCACAAAGTAGTAATTCTAAACCAGTTCATCGCATACAGGAGTTCAAAAAGAAAATTATGAAATTGCTCGAGTCAAAGGAGAAACCTCCTCAGGAGCCACTCGAAAGCCCTGACTTTTGCGAACACGGCCTTCAGGCAGTGGTTGATACCTGCCACGATGAACTAGCGGACAGAAGATTCTACCGGTGCCCCTTGGCCAAGGATGAATGGTGCGGCTACTTCAACTGGGTGGACCCAGAGACGTGCCACCCACATCTCAAACTTCCCATATGGGATAAGCGGGGAGCAACCTTCCCGTGGTGCTACTACCGCCGAAAAGCGGACCCGAGTGCGCCTACGGTGTTATTCAACGGCCAGCGGGCATCTTGCATTGATCGCAGGGCACGCTTCGGTTGTACAACGATAAGCCCAACACACACCTCCCGCACCATACGGTGGAGTACGAGCGAAACAGAGCGGCGTCTCGGCAAGTGTCCGCTAACGCCAACACACCGAGGTGCAAGAGGGTACCTCCTCTCAAGAGGAAGGGACAAGGGAAGCGGTGGCGAGGTCCGCACCACGCAACAAATCCTTGACGCGTTACACGCGGACCATCCGGAACCCTGTGGTAATAACATAAGGGACGCCGGGAATTGGGATGACATGCCCATGTGGGAGGGCAGAAATTCATATCAAAAAGACCAAAAATTTCGGTCTTACACACCCGAGACGTACGGCATAGGCCACCCATTCGGCGACACCTGGGAGCACTGCGAATCCCCATGGAGTTCTTTCATAGTGGGGATTGAGCGGTGTCCGAGGACAAATCTCCAAATTTACACGGGTCAGGTAATATGCAGAAAATGTGGGACATCATTCGTTTGTACGGATAGGCGAACGATCATTTGTTCCACCATGACAACCAGTGCTTTCGTTAGTTAGTTCGGCAAGCAATTTTCGTCACTGTTGTAATGCCCTTGCAATATAATCTATCTATTGCTTATTTTATCATCTGAACTTTCGATGTATGTGCCCTTATATATATGTTCAACAAATAATTTAAGTGCTTCGTGGGAACTATTTATAACATGCGTTGTTGTCGACTATAATACTTAGGGTTGTTGCACTAGTGGAAATTAGATGCAAAGCAAGGTGTAAATTAAATATTTTCCCAGAATATGGTAGTGCACATATCAAAGAGCAAATCTGGTCTACTCTTCCTAAAAATTACATTTAAACATTAAATTTTACGGGCTGCCGAAAAGGCTAAAAAATCATTCTCCCTGATCTCAGATTCGCACTCTTTTTGATCTCCCTCTCGTAAAACATCACAACAACTAATACTGACTTTTTATTAACTACACTACAGCTCATAATTTACATACATTGCAATTCGAATAAAAAAATGGGCTAAACCTCTCTGTCGCCATTTGAAACGGCGACAGAGAGTCCTTCGCTATTTCAAATGGCGACACAAAGTCTGTCGCTTTTTCAATCGGCGACGGACTATTTGTCGCCATTTGAAATGGCGACAGAGAGTCTGTCCCTATCTGAAACAGCGACAGGCTGTCTGTCGCCATTTCAAATGGCGACAGACTCTCTGTCGCCTTTTGAAATGGCGACAGTGGGTAGTTTTGTAAAAAAAATTCGGCATATTATTTTTGTAAAATAGAATAAAAATAGTATTATTTAAAAAAAAATCAGGTTTAGCTTGTGCTTTAATTTTATATATATCTATGTAAGCTATTGAACCTTATTTGTGTGTGTGTTACCTTCTATGTCTTTTGGATTATTTGTGACTCTTTACGCTTTGCTTGTAATTTTAATCAATGGTTGTCTTATCATTTATTTCTGCTCATTTCTTTCATATATATTCATTGCTCATATGTTGATTATCCACGAACTCAATATCCAAAGGAAACTTCGCCAATTTTTTTTAAATCTCTAAATATGTGGAAATATCATCTCTCTACTCATATGCACACCTTTAGGGGGAGTTCTCAATTAAACATCATGATTGTAATAAGATTTTGCTTCAAGTTCATTATTCTCGATTTCAAGAAGCAAAATGTTATTAAAACAAAATCCTTGAGTATACGACATATCTTGAGTTGCATACTCAAAATCAATTTCAATTCATTATATATGTTAAGGTTGTCATCAATTACCAAAAAGGGGGAGATTGAAAGCATATAGGCCCCTAATATATTTTGGTTTTGGTAATTAATGACAATCGCGATTAAGGGACTAATATTTTCTTTGAGTATGTTTGAAAATAGGTTGGTCCTAGATATGAAAAACAATAAAGCATGAAAATGAAGCTAAAGAAAATCAATGCATCAACCTAAAGAGACAAGGTACAAAATTAGGGATCTTTTCATAACTTTTACCGATCTCAGAGTTTTGAAGAAAGATCGGATTGTTAGAATAGGTGCCGTACTATTAAGAGGGACTCATGATTAGTAGCTTGATGTGGTTTTAGTGAAAATGGCTCAATCAATACTCATAAAATGATTATTTTCACTTGTAATCAAAAGAAAATAAAAAACCAAATCACCTCTGCTATGGCAGGCACTACCGCCCATGGTAGGGCGGTCGCTTGGTCGGCAGTACCGGCCCTAGGGCCAGTAGTTATATTCCAGAGAGGTGTGTTTTTGGGGTTTCGCTCGGCTGGCAGTACTGGCCCCAGATGGGCCGTACTGCCGACCCTCTAGCAACGGCTAGTCTGTCAGTGCATTTAATGCCCACAAACGACCGTTGAACCTAAGGCTGGCAGTACCGGCCCCAGTTGAGCGGTAGTGCCGGCCACCCTGAATTTTTCAGGGGTTTGGTAGCAACGGCTAGCACAATTGATGAGGACTATATATATACCCCATATGCAGTATAGAGCTTCTTCTTGACTCACATTTGCATATTCTTGAGCTCTAGTGTGCATCTTTTCTACTCAAGTGCATTAAATTCACATTTGAGAAGTAGTTGAGTGAAAATCAAGTGAGAGTATTAAATTGAGCCATTTAAAGACTTGATTCATCTCAAGCAACCGTCAAAGCTTATACTCTTGGAGGTTGCCGCCTCCTAGACGGCTTGGAGGCGTTCGTTCGCGGTGAGCTTCTCAACGGAGGTTGTGAGATACCCCGACAAGTTGTGAAGGCCGGAGTTTACCTACCCGAAGCGGGAAGAACTACCATAGTAATCGAGGAAGACTCAAGAGGTTGGAGACGGCTTGAAGTTGTTTAAGTCATCTCAACGTGGATTAGGGGAGACTGGTAAGTCTCCGAGACCACGGGATAAAATCTTGTGTTCCATTTTCTTGTGGTTTGAATTTCTTAATCATGTGTGCAATTTACTTCTCTAGCATTTGAGTATTATTGTTTTGTGCTTAGATTCTCATCTTGCTAATTCTTAAATTGTCGGAGCATTTAGAGATCACTAGAAAACTTAGTTTTAATTTGTCAAAATTGTAATTCTTGCTTAGTGATTTTATTAATTACAATTAGAGTCGAAAAATTTAGAAACCTTCTATACACCCCTTCTAATCGTTTATCCTTGGTCCTACACTCGAGATGTGTGGCCTCGAGAGGTGGCTGCCCGACGTGGCCTCGAGCGGTGGTGGTCCGGCGTGGCCCCAAGAGGCGACGACCTGGCACGGAGTGGTAGCGATGGTGGACGGAGGTGGGAGGGTGTTAGATTGGATTAGATCAGGGATTAAGATGTCAAATCGAATTGTGGACGAGGGAGGCTCAAAGGTTAGGGCTCTAATAGCATGTAGTTTCGGAAGAATTGTGTGTATCCTATTGGATCCAACACCCTTTATTTATAGCAAAAATTACAATCGTAATGTAATCGAACTCTATCTCAAACTTCCTAATTTATATTTAATTCAATCGGATTCTATTCTAAATTCTATCCCGGCAGTTTTCTTGTATGGAGGTAGGGCAATCATCGCTGTTTGGCCATTCTCGATTTTTGTGAGAGCTATCGACTCTGTCCCATTGGTATCTTGCTACTTCCCATTTACGTGTGGATTTTTTGTTTATCTAATATTATATATATATATACACACACTACTCTTATAGCAGAATGAATTTGATGCTCCACAGGCCTCCTCCGTATGCTCAGCCGTTGTTCCACCAATCACTGCTCGGCAGTCCACGCACCCCAACCCAGAGCCTTGCGTTGCCACGAAATTACAGCCCGCGGCAAGGTTACAAAAACCGCCGAAATTCGGCGAAATCTCGCCGAAATCTCGGATTTCGGACCCCAGCGAGTTTGCATAGACCGGCCGGATGTAAAAAATCCGAAAAAAATTTGAAATTGCTACAGTATATTTGGATTTTTATTTTTCAGCGAGATTTGGCAAAACCGCCGAGATTTCGGAATTTTAAACCGGATTTTGAAGTTTTTGGCGGATCTGACGGAATTATATCAATAAGTTCTCGAAGTGATCTTCAATGATAATGTTTCGAAAAAGTTTATTTTTTAGACTTTTTGGCACTTGGCGTAAACACGTTCGAATTTTAAAAATTGAGAATGCATTTTCATGCTATGAAAAATTTATGGGAGTATCATAAGATATGTAGGATAATACATAAAATTTATGAAAATATTTTAACATCATTTGTTATGTTTTAAAAATAAAAATCGAAATAGGATAAAAAGTCGGTTCACGCGGACCACTTGGAAGTAGTCCGCGTGAACGACTGCCTTGCGGACTACTTCAAGTGGTCCGGCGTGAGCAACTATTGCGCGGATGGAAAAATCCGGAAAAAATTGAAATTGCTACAGTAAATTTGAATTTTTATTTTTAGTGAGATTTGGCAAAAATCGCGAGATTTGAATTTTAAACAGAATTTGAATTTTTGGCGGATCGACCGAATTATATCAATAAGTTCTCGGAAGTGATCTTCAATGATAATGTTTGAAAAAGTTTATTTTTAGACTTTTTGGCATTTAGTGAAACACTCTCTGAATTTTAAAAATTGAGAATGCATTTTCATACTATGAAAAATTTATGGGAGTATCATAAGATATGTAGGATAATACATAAAATTTATAAAAATATTTTAACATCATTTGTTATGTTTTAAAAATAAAAATCGAAATAGGATAAAAGTCAGTTCACGCGGACCACTTGGAAGTAGTCCGCGTGAACGATGCCTTGCGCCGGACTACTTCAAGTGGTCCGCGTGAACAGGTTTTGCGTTGGATGGAAAAATCCGGAAAAAATTGAAATTGCTAAAACTTAGGTAAAAACTTAGGTAAAAAACAGAACATTTAAAACTTTGTTCTAAATGCAACTTAGGTAAAAAACTTAGGTAAAAAACAGAACATTTAAAACTTTGTTCCAAATGTAAGCATTGAACTTTGTTTGTTATATTATATTTCTAAAAACAAAAGAAAAAAACATAAATGGTAGTGTCCTTGTAAGAATTTTATAAATTCACTGGAGTGTGATCATGAATCAAAATTTTTATGGGATATTAAGAACTTCCTTATCACCATTCTGTAAATTTTAAAAAAAATTAAACTTTTTTTACTGCTAAATCAAATCTATGTATTGATCATCAGACTTTTATCAGGACGTAGCACTGTCTGAATTTTCAAACATTATTTGAGAATGCTCATCATCTAAAAATTTTAAGAAAACATTAATGTTATATCAGGACCATTCACAAAAATTTCAAAAGTTTTTAACATGGTTTACATAATTTTTCATGTTTTTCAATTTTACAGTAAGCATTTTAACAGAGCAGTAGACCAGTAGTACTGTTAGAATTTTTAAAAATTCATACAGTTTGATCATCATCTGAAAATTTTATGAGAGCATTATAGATACATCATAACCATGAAAAAAAATTCAAATGTTTTACCATGGTTTGAACCATTTGCATTCGGTTCAAAATTACCGGTCAGCGTTTTATCTGGACAGTTCTAATGTTTGAATTTTTAAAATTACACACACTTCATAATAATCTGAAATTTTTATGGAAACATAATAAATGTGTAATGACTCTTCAAAAAAATTTAGCAGTTTATAACTTGATTTGTACCATTTTTCGTTCGGATCAAATTTGTCGGTCAGTGTTTAATCAGGACAGTACCACTCTCTGAATTTTTAAAAATTCCTCAGATGTGATAATCAGATGAAATTTTTATAAGAACATCATCAATGTGTCAGGAACCTCCAAAAAAAATTTCAAAATTTTTCGTTAACGTTTGGACCACTTTTCTGCCAGTGCAAAAAACCCGAAATATCGGCAATTTCGCCCGAAATTTCGCCCAATTTCGCCGAATTTCGCTATTTCTCGGTTTCAAACAAGCCGGATTCAAATTTTAAATTTGAAATTCTGGACGAGATTTCTCCGAAATTACCGAATTTCGCCGAAATCTCGGTATCCGACCCACGACGGTATTTTATCCGAAAACGAAATCCGAAACCCTGGCCCGCGGAACCCTCGACTTATTATCCTATTGGTCATGTTCTTACTTGTATACCCAAGTACTGTCTCTATTTGTTCTTCTGTCATGATACGTAGCTTCCAATCTTTCTGGAGCTAGTGGGGCCCGACTAGAGCTGTAAACGAATCAAGCTCCAGTAAGTCTAAGTTGAGGTCCGAGTCTAGATTTAGGCTTGAGTTCGAGCTCGCCTCGAGTAAACTGGATAACAATTAATAATTCAACATACAATAATTTTCAATAATAAAAAAGCTTAAACTTGAGCTCGACTCGAGTAAACCCGATAACAATTAATAATTCAACATACACTAATTTTCAACAATAAAAAAGCTTAAGCTTGAGCTCGGCTCGAGTAAGCTTGGTAAGAGTTAATATTGATATGGATCAACTAGTGGGAATTGCTAATTGATGCGTGAGATGTCCGATCTTTCACGGTACCATACACGATAACATGCAAACCAATCTAAAAAGATAAAATTGTATAGGCTTTCTTCATCACAATCTGAAAACAACGAATCTTCAACTTACGCAATCAACTCTCTCTCTCTCTCTCTCTCTCAACTCATGATAATCAACTTAAGCGCACACCTCAATCATAGCCGCCAAACACCATGGCAATTTTCTAGAATTTTAATCAATGCTTTAACTCTAATCTCCACAATGGGGTATGCCCCTAGGCTTTATACTGGTGCACAATGCACGGCCAAAACACATCTAAACAGACTCAAGTTCACATCCTAAATGTATATAACTTGGACTCTAAAATATAGAAAGAGATTATAACTTTAGAACTTAAATTCGGCCAATTAACAGGCTAAAACTTGTTGGACAGATTAAAACTGTAAAAAAGCAAAACCAGAAGATCTCGCTATGGAGAGATATGAAGTTAATCTCCTAAACTTTCAGGAAATTACAAGAACGTTAAAAGTCGAGCTTGGACGTGAAATTTATGACCCTTTTAATGTCAGCTGGTTTGGCAATCCGAGTTAGACTCTTTCCTCTTCCAAATCCAATTCAACTTTATCTCTTTCTTTCCTTGCTTGGCATGGCCGAATTGATTTGCTTCCCTTTCTCTCCAAACCAGGTTGCCTACTTGTCCTTCCTTGCCTGTGCTTGCTTCCCTTTTCAGTTCAACTTCAACCAATTCTTTCCTTCTCTTTCCTTTCCCTCTCTTTCCTTTCCAACCACAAGCCCAAGCTCTTGCAACCCATATGCCCGCATGAAACCATGCTTGCATATGCACCATACACATGGCCCATGCCACCATGCGCCGCTCCAATTCTTTCCATGTGGCCATCGCATAGTATGCTTTTCCCAAACTAGGATTTTGCCCTTCTTATTTTTGTGTTGTTGATCATCATGTATGCGACTCTTTTAGGTACTAGGGTTCGAGCTTGCTTCTCTCCTAGCTGGCCACCCTCTCCTTCCCCTTGGCCTTGGTTTCTTGCTTCGTGCAATCAGTAACAATTGAATTAACAGCTTTGGTTTGCACTTGAGAATTTGCATCCAAACTTGAAACAGCAATTTGGTCCGTATCAAATATACAGCAATATTTAATAGGTGATATATAAATTTACCGAGACTCACGAGCTATTCAAGCTCGACTTATTGAAGCTCGAGAGCTCGGGATCAAGCTCGAGCTCGACTCGTTTGGAATTCGAAGCAAGACTAGAGTGAGTTGAGCTCTGGTAGCTCACAAGCCTTCAATTATTTATACAGCCCAGGCAGGCTCGGCTACTCGGGATGGTTTGTGTACCGGTACCTTCTCTTCGAGGTAATCTCAGAATCATGTAGTCTGGTGGTGAGACTGCTTGTCCACTATTCGTATTCTGTACGGGTTTCTTGAGTTCTCCTCGTCCCTAGCTTTATCTTAACTAGTGCACACCTAAAATGATGTTGATGGAACTGTGGAAGATGCACAAACATGTTATTAATGATCTGTCCATGCCTGACATGTCTCGCAGATATACAGCTGGCTTGTGTGCCACCCTTGTCATGTTTGTCACAGCTCGATTCCAAGTCCTTTGCTTGTTTTATCCTAGAGAAAATTCACATAGCATTTTAAATGCATTTTTCTATGTTAAATATGCTTCCTTGCTTTACTGTAAAACAGTACTCGGATGTTGTACTTTTTTATTTGTCCATTTAAATGTATGTTTCCTGACAATCTACTTCTTTCTGTCAGGAAAATCGTGAAGAATTGGCCAATGAGATTGATGCTCTAAAGAAAAGGATTACTGGAATTGAGCCATAGCTGTGTATCCGGGTTTGGGTCTCTCTCTCTCTCTGCTGGAACATTGTGGTCTAAAGACTTTGTTCTCTTTTTTAATGCCCAACAGATTTAGAAATGGTTTAGAAATATTAAAGAGTTATGGAGGTATGGCCTTCCACATCTTCTGTACTGTCTGCAGCTCAGCAGGTCTGCAGTATAATATGGGTTCTGGAGATCGCTGCATTTATAGCCGCGTTAAAATGCTTGTGATTCTTCAGATATGCCGGTGAGGTCTCTGGTATCCTAGTGGAGGCTCTACTCTCAACTGACTCAGTTGTATACTGCAAGCTGTAAAATTCAGACGTATGAAGTCAGAACTCAGAAGTGTAATCTGTACAAGAGAGATTTCCGCACTCATGCCAACAGGATGTACCATCCTGCTAATTGAGTGTCTAATCGGCTTCCTTTCTTGCTATTTCTCTCCTTTCCATGTTAACCTGAAGTTGTTGGCTTGCCCACCAAACATTGTGTGCGCCCTGCAGCTTCATGATGAGTTATTATTGGATATGGATCAGTGTTGCATGATGATACAGAGTCTAATGAATATCTGAGGTATGCCGTTTGAGTGCTGTCAAAGACGTGTCAAATCCGGATTTGCATTCTGCCCATCACATTCCAGATTACTTTGGGGAAATGCCATCACTTTCTGCTATTAAGATGAAGATTAACGTCATGTGTCGAGCAGAGTGTGGCTGCCTCTGGACAGGGACACGTTAGGAGCCTGAAAGATGAGGAAATGTTACTCTCTTCAAAGTTCAAGCTCCATTAAATTAGTTTTGGATGACAAATCTAATATTGAGATTAATTCTTTTGATAATTATAATATTGATTAGTCTCAAATTATTAATTAATAACAAATCTTTTTATGACTCTTTTGTTGAGCTTAAATCTTATTAATCTCTTTTGGATGAAAAAGATGGAAATATCAAAGGTATGCATTTAAGTTCATATTATCATATCTTGTTGCATTCTTTGGATATAATATTCATGATCATATTGATATATCCAAATATGAGACTAACTCTTTTATTAAGTATATATTTGATTAGTCTCATCTCATTGAAAAATGAAAATCCAAAAGGTATGTATCCAATGCAACTTTATTATTTCTAGATACATTCTTTGGATTCAAGACAAAGGGTGAACTCTACCATTGTTTTGATTTTAAGATGTGCATTTTGTTTCCGACTCCATGTATACATGAATGCACACATTTAGAGGGAGTTCATACTTAATCTTGACGTTTCAATAGTATTGATCTAATTCATCTTTCTATATTAAAGATCATTACTTTGAAACAACTCCGACTGTATTTAACTTGTGTAGTTGTAGTATACTCATGGCAATATAGGATAAACTCCAAAGCAATCAAAAATTGAATATGTGCATATTGATTCAAGTTCAATTATTTGTATGCACACATCTAACAGAGTTTATTCTGTAATTAATAGTCTTAAGAGTATTGATCCCTTTCCACCACTCTATATAAATTGGATCATTACTTTTAGATTCCATCGAATTGAGTATATGAAACTTGTGTAGTTAATATATACTCATGACAATTTAAATTATTTTAGGTTGTTATTCAATCAACAAAGAACTGGTCATGTGTTGATGGTTCACTTTGTTGATCCTAGGGCAATCGAAAGTTCTTAAGTATATGAAGCATTAGTATACTTAAGACACAATTAATCTTTCAATCAATTTATCTTTGGGTTGTGGTCAATCATCAAAGGATCTTGGAAGCATCCATTATGTGTTAATGAAGTGCATTGATTATTGAGACAACCATGTGTTTTGGACTAACACTTTCAATGAGTTTGAAATAGGTTAAATCCAAGGTTGAGATGGATAAACGGGACAAAGACGTCATCATGTGTTGATGAGCATCAAGAGAGGATCCCGAAGCTAAGATGAGGAGTTCATCATGTGTTGATGAATAAGATGAAGATACCGACTTTGAGAGAAGATGATCGGTCATCGCGAAAGCTCCAAGTAGTTGCGAGAGGCAAAGGTATAACTAGCTAGGGATAAGGATGTGTTTCTAGTCTTTTACCGGTCTCGGTGTTTGGATGTGAGACCGGGTTGCTAGTATAGGTTGCCTTACTATTAAGAGGGGTCGAGTCTTATAGCGTGAGCTTCATCATGTGTTGATGAACTCAATCTGATTCACTCTAACTAGGGGTGGGCATTTTTAAACCGAAACCGAAAAACCGAACCGATTTAACCGAATATTTCGGTTTTCGGTCTTCGATTCGGTTTTTATTTTGATTGTGTTCGGTTTTTGGTTTTTGGTTCGGTTTCTGGAATCCAGAAACCGATTCTACCGAATAACCGAATTGTGTCTTGGTTCCATCGATTCGTCGGCACTTAGCCCATTAGCCCAGGAGGCAACATCGCCTAATCCCCATTTCCCCAAAGGCCCAAACCGAAGACCTAATCCATGTTCGGCCATTCCTCATTTCCCCCGAATCCCTTGACCGGATTGATGCCTTGCCATCCCCCAAATCCTCCGATCCCCAACCCAAATCCTCCTCCACTGAGCTCATCGTCAAGTACCAAGGCAAGCACGGCAAGTCGGCAACTACTCATCCACCATCGCGAGCTTCCTCCCTAGTCGCACCGACAACGCCATCAAAAATCGATGGAACTCCGTCTTCCGCAAGTGCCACACGTGCGACGGCGCCACCGTGGGAGTGCCTCCTTTTCCCTCTGGCGAGCGGGGATGTCAAGTGGAACAGGAGAGGCGCCGCCCCAAGGTCCCCGACACCTCCTCGGTTCCTCCCTGGCTCCCTCCGCGCCACGGCCGCTGCCCGGCCCAAATGCCTTCTCGGTGTTGCCCCTCGGTCAGATCTGCTTCACCAGCATGAATGCATATTCATATTCATTGTTGGACAATATTTCGAGTTTTGTAATGCCTGCTGTGATGGTGTCATTGTTACTTTGTTAGATATTATTCTGAGTTCCCGATGCATATGAAATTCGGTTAAATCGCTGATAAATGTGCTTGTTAAATTCTATAATGAAAAAGAAAACTAAATTGCGTACTTGCATAATGTGGCCTAGCAACGGAGTAACACAATCAACAACTCGGTTGTGTTCTTTCTATTGCAACATTATGGATGTGTGCTTGTGTTTTAAACTTTCTGCAGTTGAGAGAGGAGAGTGAAGTCGCTGACTAACAGCTAAGAAATTCGGTTAACCGAATAACCAAAATAACCGAACCGAATTAGATCGGTTATTTCGGTTCGATTTTTGTGACTATTCGGTTCGGTTTCGGTTTTCAGAACTTAGAAACCGAATTTTTCAAAAACCGAATAAACCGAACCGAAAAAATCGTACAAACCGAATGCCCATGCCTAACTCTAACTCAGTCTCTTGGTTGGTTCTTACATGAGCTAAGTATTTGCACATGTGTAACATCCCAAAAATTTGCTTATATATTATTTTATTGCTTAAAAGTGCATTTATGATTTTCTGGAATTTATTTGGATTTTTCTGGAGTTATTTGAATTAATTTCAAATCAGGTTTATTGCCTTTTATTCAAATCTATTTAAATCTGTGCAAAGTTAAAATAAAGTTTTGCCAAAAATATTTTATTTGAGTCCAGAATGTCTCAAAGTATTTTTGAGATTTTTCTTGGATTTTTCCTAATAGTTTTATCGCTTAAAATAAATAAAATGAATTTCTGAAATTATTTTAAATGGAAAATCCATTTGAAAATCATGAAACGATGTCGGTCGAAGCCCAACATCAGTGCGCTAAACCATGCTTAGTGCGGCCCGATCCGGCAGAAGCGCAGCGAGGCAAAACCCTAGATCTTGGTCGTTCGCGTGCGATCCAACGGCCCCGTGAAGGCCGCATGTGCGCTCGCGTTTTGACCGTCGGATCGGGACACGCGTCGCGCCGTCGGTTGTCGTCTTCGTTCCGGATTCGGATTCCGCCGCCGTAATGTCTCCGGTCTTCTTCGCCGTGTAGAGCTCGGACGCCGAGGCTTTAAAAGGAGGGGGTAACACCCCGAGGTTCGCAGTCGAGCGCCGCGTCTTTTGATCGGAGGGGTTTCGCGAGGATCGTCGTAAAACGCGCAGAGAGATCGCGGAGTTAGGCGCGGAACGCCTCGGTTTTCGTTTGATTTCGTCGCCGCCGTTGGGCCTTCGCCGCAGCTGGTGCCATCTTCGAGTTCGCCGGACCGAACCGCGTTGAACCCGCAGAGTCTCGTCGCCAGAATCTCACCGGAACGCCGCTACCTCGGTCTTCTTCTTCGCTGCCGGTAAGATCTCGCCGTCGCACGGTCATTGCCGGATCCAGAAGCTCGAGACCGTCGGATCCGAGCGAGCGGCGATGCGTTGCCACGTCGCGTGAATGCCGACCGCCCGTCGGTTTTCTTGGATCGGTCGAGCGCGCGGTGTCCAACCAGGTCGTGCGCGTGTCGGGTTCAGCCCGAGGCGCCACGGACCGAGTTCACGGTGGGCGGCTCGAGCCGTGGACTCGATCTATGGACCGGATGCGTGTCGCGCTCGATTAGCTCGATCCGGTAGCGGCGTCACGCCGACATCATGCTTGCGTCATAAAGGTATTTTTCAATTGGAAAATAATCCGATTGGAAATTCTGTGTTGATGACATCATCATGAGGTCACGCTGACATCATAAATCGCTTTTTCAGTATAAAAATAAATCTGTTAATTTCGAATTTCTAATTTCTGTATTTTCAGTATTTATTTCAAACTTCAAAAGGCTATATCTTTTGTAATTTAACTCGGATTTGAGTGATTCAAATTTCTAAAAATTTATAAAATTGAGATCTATTTAATGGTGAATTTTATTTGATTTTTGTAGTTCAATTGCTCTCTGTTTTGGTATTTATTTGCTTTTCTTCTTCGGTACGCGTAGACGTTGAATTGTGCGACGCTTCGGAGGAAGATCCAGCAACTCAAGAGCAAGTTCCAGAACCAGATCAGGACCTATTCCAAGGCAAGTTGTGCTTTGATCATGTTGAACCCATGTTTATAAAATTGCTATGTTTGTTTTACCCTATTGCATATATTTCAAATATACAATTGTTTTAAATTAGATTGGGTTTAGCTAATATACCAGATTGATCTACACCCTACCTTGTCATTGTATGCCATGATCCATTGTCACCCTAGATTGGTTAAATATAGTTGGTTAATAACTATAATCAACATTGGAGGATTAGTTCGTATTAGTTGCTTAGTCATGCCACGTCATCATATGTGTCAGAATCATTGATAATTAATCTTGATTAATGGAATATGGAACAATGTTATGAACTGTGTGTCATGTGGGATCACACGATGAGATTGAGTTGTTGTGGCGAGTCATATCACGCAACGATGTTGAATTGTTGATGGCACGTGGTGCTTGGTAATCAACTGGGTGATAATAAATTAGATTGGGGCAAGTGACAAGGGGCGAGTATGCCAAGGTGGGCCCGATGGGCAGAGGGTATGTGGATGTCTTGCCTTGATCACACTAAGGACTTAACCTTGCAAGCCTTTGACCTGAGTCAATCATGCAACCACATGTCTGGTATGGGCCAGCCTAGCTGAGTAATTTGCAATGTCTTGATTTTGGTACTATCGTAGTCGGTGTGAGTTCCCGAGTTATGGTGTAATTCACATGGCGCAAGAGGGGGGCCCTGGTTATGGTTTTCAGACACACCAGTGTTGAAACCTTAGCGGGTAGTATCCGGTTAAGCCAGAGCATTGTAAAGGCTTTGTTATAATCACTCGCCTTGGTAGTGTTTGGTTGTATCACGTGGGTAAAGTGCATAACCTCTGCAGAGTGTGAAACTATTCGGATAGCCGTGCTCGCGGTATTGAGCAATGCTCGGAATTCTGATTAAGGGTTAGTTTAATTAATTGGACAACTTGGTTGGGATGGCGGAAGGCCATATGGAAGATGGAATTTGACTTAGGATTGGAAACTTGGGTTACTTGAGAAATACTGAATTTATTTACTATTGATATTTGTTTTACAGTCTTTACAATCTAATTATTGTATTCGTTCGTAAATGCTGCTTATTGCAAAATAGCCATGATAGCCTATCCATTGGAATAAGCCTTGCATATAGATACATAGAATTGCATTCTTTGCACAACTTGTTGAGTGCTTAAGTACTCACCCTTGCCAAACACAATAATCAACAGTTGAAGAATCTACACCTGTGTTGGAAGATGAAGTCCAGGAAGACACGAGTTATTAGGGTCCGAGCCTTGTCGGTTGCCTGTGGTGAACTGATGAGCTATCTACGTTTTCTACTTTCCGCTGCTTAATTATTAGCTTATATTTTCAGTCTTGCCCTGCGTGGCTCAATAATGTAAGTCGGTCATAAGATCATACCTTTAGATATATCAATGAATGAACTATTATTCTATTATCGTTGAGTATGATGTGATATGTACCAATGTTGAGCTGTGTGCACTAGCGTTGATCCTGGGACTAGTGCAGTAAACACAGTGGGTTCGAATCAATGGATTCGGGTCCTTACAGAGGTGGTATCAGAGCGTACTGACTGTAGGTCTTGGCCCTAGGTAGCATGGAGGTGTCTTGGGTGTGTCCAAAACTATTTTCTAAAGAAGAATTTAAATTTGACTAATAAAACACTCTCGACTCATCTCATTCTCTACTTCTCGTCTTTGCTGAATTTACCCGTTTTACTTGCCGTTTCGGGTGGAGAACTTATTCAAAGTTCTTGTGAAGCAGATGCCGATCGTTCCGACCTTTGAGGAGTCAGCTGGTGGCTACGCCATGGAGCTGTGGAGAGTTCTTCAGACGCCGGGAGGATTTTATCGTCCGCTTTACCGAGGAGGCAGCTGGTCAGTTAATGGTGTACACCGAGGATTTATTTGCAACCTGATTATCTACGCTCGGGAGAACGAGGAAGCTAGCAGACCCATCAACATCTCCGCCAGAAGATTCTCGTACGAGGTTGCAATTCAGGAGGTCGCTCGACTTGCTCTTCGCCGTGTCTGCCACGACTACGCCGACGAGCTTCACGACTCAGTGTTCCGACTTCACCCAGACGTTCAAGCGTGCCGATGCCGACGGATCGTGGAGAACGAGTGTGCCACTGCGGTACACCTTGCGGAGTTCACCCTTGCCCAGGAGGATCGTACGAGAGATACTACTCAGGAGCTGGAGACTGTGTACGAGGCACTAAGAGTGGCAGAGCAGGAGCTTGAGGTGACCCGTGCTTCAGCCATCGGGATGATTACTGAGCTGGGAGAGGCCCTGGAGGCGGTCGAGGACGAGTTAGAGCGCGTGACTCGCGGAGTTCAGGAGCTAGTTGGAGAATCCAAGGAGGATCCAGAGGAGCGAGAGTGGGAGCCAGAGGAGAGTGCAGACCCTGTTGTTGCGGAGGAGCCAGCAGTAGGTCATCAGGATAGGTTCGCTCCTATGCCCGCTCATCCGCCGGTGTATGCGCCGGATCAGCCTCAGCCAGGGTAGCTGGATGAGTGAGTGTCAGCCTTGGAGCTGTGTTGAGACTCGAGTGTAAGTCGCGTCTTTAAGTTAGTCTTTACCTCTTTAGTTGACGTTAAGGTTTCGTGTTTAGTTTGCTTCTTTGTGTGCTGAGTGTGCAGTATGTGTTGCAAAGCTTGTAGGCTTAAATAAGCAGCCATACCAAGGATAAATAAAGAATTATTTCAGTTTGGGTATAACCTATCTTCCCGCTTTAGAAGTTCTTGCTTCTTATCTATGCTACATCTACCTTTCCTAACCCAAGAGGCAATCATCAGATGGTGAATACTCGAGAAACAACGGTGCTTTGAAGTGGGTGCGCGAGCGACAACCCCAGCGACGGAGGCAGCCCTCAACCACCACCGGTCGACATGCGAGAATCTGGGGCGTTTCTCATTGCACAAACTCAACTAATGCGGACCATGATGCAGACAAATGCGCAGATGACCAACGCAGCGACAACCAACAACAACCAAAGAGCCCGAACAACAATGGTGGACCTCGATCTCATTCCAAGTCGTCGATTTTATGAGGACTCGACCACCAACGTTTTCAGGAAATGTGAACCCTTTGGAAGCCGATGACTGGCTTAGGACTATTGAAAGGAAGCTGCACATCACGCAATATGAAGGAAATGAGAAGGTGCTCTACGCCTCTCATCAACTGGAAGGAACCACCGCAGAATGGTGGGAGAATTACTGTGCCGCTCATGGAGCCCCACAAGAGATCACTTGGGAGGAGTTTACTACTGCTTTCCGTCAGTATCATGTCCCGAAGGGAATGATGGACCTTAAGAAGGAAGAGTTCAGGGCTCTGAAACAAGGAGGCCAACCAGTGGCCGAATACCTGAATAAATTTACTCAATTAGCTCGCTATGCCCCTGAAGACGTAGCGACGGACAAGGCTAGGCAGTCTCATTTCATGAAGGGACTGAATTCAGGACTGCAGGTGGGACTGATTACCCACAATTTTCCAGATTTTCAGGAGCTAGTGAATAAAGCTTTGATCCTAGAGGATAAGCGCAAAGAGCTGGGTGAGAACCGTAAGCGCTTAATGACTAATCAAGGTGGACGTCCAAACCATCTACGTTTGAGGATGTCACCACAGCAATTTGCTAGATTCCAACCACCAGCCGTGAAGAAGACATCAACCCCTGCATCTCGCCCTGCCAATCAGAACTTCCAGACACCAGACAGGCAACAATGCACCGGAGGGAATCAACGATCTGCGGTGAAAAGATGCTATACATGCAATGAGCCAGGGCACTTTTCTAATAGGTGTCCACAGAAGGGAGGCATTACGCCAGTTCGTTTTAACTTGGGAACAACACCTGTCAAAGCACCAACCTCAGGAGGAAATCGTGCGCCAGGTCAAGCTGGAGCAACACCGCAGTCAACAGTGCGTGGAAGGATCAACCACATCACCGCGGATGGAGCTCAGGAAGCTACGGGCGTCGTCTTTGGTAAGTTCTGGTCAACTCGATTACCGCTTCTGATTTTGTTTGATTCTGGAGCTTCGCATTCGTTCGTTTCTCAAAGTTTTGCAACCAAGAATGGATTTAAAGTGGTGAATCTTAAGTGTGTGCTCTTAGTCAAGCCCGGGATCCGAGCTTAGATCTAGCCTTGGGTGTTTGGGAGCTAAGTTGCTTATGGATGGGATAAATTTCTAGCGAATCTTATCTTGATAGATCGCAATCCTAGACGTCATCCTTGGAATGGATTGGTGTCTAAGCATAAAATGTTTTGGATTGTGGCCGAAGGATCGTAACTTTGGAAGGCCCTCGTGGCAAGAAGGTAGAATTTCAAGCGACCGCAGTTCGTGATGGGCAGTTAGTGGTCAACAGCGTGAAAGCCATCAGCATGGAAGATGTGCGATGGTCGAGAATACCGGATGTGTTTCGGAAGATTTGCGGGGATCGCCGCGGATCGCGATATCGAGTTTGTCATTGAATTAGCACCGAGGACAGCACCGATATCAAAGAGACCATATCGGATGCCGACCGAGCGAGTTAGTGGAAATGAAGAAGCGATTGAGGCGCAAGAAAAAGGTTTCATTAGACCTAGTTCATCACCATGGGAGCCCGGTTTTGTTTGTTCGTAAAAGGACGGAAGTCTTAGAATGTGCATCGAATATCGTACCTTTGAATGAAATAACGATCAAGAATAAGTATCCGTTGCCCGGGATCGATGACTTATTTGATCGATTAAGAGGAGCTGGAGTTTTCTCCAAGATAGATCTTCGTTCGGGATACCATCGATTGAAGATCCGGCGGAGGATGTGCCTAAGGCTGCGTTTTCTACGCGATATGGACATTATGAGTTCACATCATGTCATTTGGATTGTGAATGCCCTGCATATTTCATGAACATGATGAATAAGGTTTTCATGGAATATTTGGATAAATTCGTTATAGTCTTTATAGACGATATCTTGGTTTACTCAAGGCGAGGAAGAGCATGCGAGAACATCGAGGATGGTTCTAGAGAGGCTACGAGAGCATCGGTGTATGCTAAGTTTAGCAAGTGTGAATTCGGAAGGAGAAAGTTGAATTCTTGGGTCATGTAATGACTACTAAAGGAGTTGCGATTGACCCGACAAAGTGGATGCGATGTTGCATTAGGAGCAAGCAAGTCATTACTCGATCCGTAGTTTTTCGGGAATGGCGGGATACTATCGTCGGTTCATAGAAGGATTCTCGACAATTGCTAAACCTCGACGCAGCTTGTTGAAGAAGGAAAAGAAGTTTGCATGGGCGCCAAAGTGCGAGAAAAGCTTTATGGAATTAAAGAAGCGTTTAACGTGACCCCGTATTAGTGTTGCGGATGTGCGAATGGATTTGATATTTATTGCGATGCTTCAAAGCAAGGCTTGGGATGTGTGTTAATGCAAGAAGGCAAAGTCGTTGCTTATGCGTCGAGACGCTTAAGACCGCATGAAGTGAACTACCCAACGCATGATTTGGAGTTAGTGCGTAGTGCATGCCTTGAAGATATGGCGTCATTATCTCATAGGAAATAGATGTGAGATATATACGGACCATGAGCACGAAATACATATTCACTCAAGCGGTCTGAATATGAGGCAGTGAAGGTGGCTAGAGCTAATTAAGGATTATAATATGGGAATTCATTATCATCCGGGAAAGCCAATGTGGTAGCGGATGCTATGAGTCGAAGAGCCATAGCGCAAATCGCTAACAATGGAGGATCAACGAACTATGCAAGGAATTTGAAACTAAGGTTGGAAGTCGTTCGCAAGGAATGGTAGTCTGCTGGAAGTGAGGCCAACACTGGAGGATCAGTTAGTGAAGGCCGAAAGATGGCGATAAAATTTCTAAGATCAAGGCTAAAAGGAAGAAGGCCTAGCCGTGGATTTCACTCTGGATGAGCAAGGAACCATGTTTTCAAAGGCGAATTTGCGTGCTTGGATAAAAGGAACTAAAGCAATTGATTCTTGAAGAAGCTCACGATTCTAAGTACTCGATTCATCCAGAAGTGCCAAGATGTACCAGATTTGAAAGAGAGATTTTGGTGGCCTAACATGAAGCGTGAAGTAGTGAGCATGTTGCTTTATGTGACGTATGTCGAGGGTAAAGCCATGCATCAAAGACCGGTGATGCATTGCGGTAGTTGAAAATTCGGAATGGAAGTGGGAGGAAATCGGAATGGATTTTATCACGGTTTACCTAAGACTCGGAGGGTTACGATTCCATTTGGGTTATTGTGGATCGTCTAACCAAGGTCGCCCATTTTATCGATGAAAGACCACTTACTCGGAGATCGTTTAGCGAGTTGTATATGTCAAGGATTGTATGCTTGCATGGAGTGCCCAAGAAGATTGTGTCGGACGGAGGTACCCAATTCACCTCAAGGTTTTGGAACAATTTGCATGAAGCAATGGGGACTCGTCTGAATTTTAGTCTGACATATCACCGTGCAGACGGATGGTCGGTGAAAGAGTAAATCAGATTTTAGAGGATATGTTGAGAGCATGTGCTTTAGCTTATGCTCGTCTTGGGATAAATGTTTGCCGTATCACGAGTTGATTACAACAACAGCTATCAAGCTAGCTGCGCAGATGTCACCATTTGAGGCGTTGTATGGGCGTGCTTGTCGTACTCGTTGAATTGGAGCGAAGCAGAGAGCGTTTGGTTTTGGGCGGATATTCTCGAGGAAGCGAAAGTCAAGTCGCAATGATCGAGAAAGGTTGAAGATAGCACGGTCAAGACAGAAAAGCTACGCAGATAACCGTCGTCGAGATTTGAGTTTTGAACCAGAAGATCATGTGTATCTCAGGGTTACCCCTCTTAAGGGCGTTAAAAGATTTCACGTTAAAGGGAAGCTTGCGCCAAGATATATTGGTCCGTTCAAGATTCTGAGCCGTCGAGGAGAGGTAGCTTATCAGTTGGAGTTGCCTCAGTCTTTGGCAGGAGTACATGATGTATTCCATGTGTCGCAACTCAAGAAATGTCTTAGAGTGCCAACGGAGCAAACCCCGTTGGATGCAATAGAGCTGCAAGAAGATTTGACGTATAAAGAGCAACCAGTCAGAATTTTGGATGTTATGGAGCGCAAGACCAGGAGCAAGTCTATTCGCTTTTGCAGAATTCAGTGGAGCAATCATTCCGAAAGTGAAGCCACTTGGGAGCGAGAAGAAGATTTGAAGTCGAATTTCGAACCTATTCTCTAGTTAGCCCAGAATCTCGGTTGAGATTACATTAAGGGGAGGTTTTAACATCCCAAAATTTGCTTATATATTATTTTATTGCTTAAAAGTGCATTTATGATTTTCTGGAATTTATTTGGATTTTTTAGAGTTATTTGAATTAATTTCAAATCAAGTTTATTGCCTTTTATTCAAATCTATTTAAATCTGTGCAAAGTTAAAATAAAGTTTTGTCAAAATATTTTATTTGAGTCCGAATATCTCAAAGTATTTTGAGATTTTTCTTGATTTTTCCTAATAGTTTTATCGCTTAAAATAAATAAAATGAATTTCGAAATTATTTTAAATGGAAAATCCTTTTGAAAATCGATGAAACGATGTCGGGCGAAGCCCGCCGCTTTGTCGCGCTAGAAGCCACGTGCGGTCGATCCGGCCAGCGAAGCGCGTGAGGCAAAACCCTAGATCTTGGCGTTCGCGTGCGATCCAGCGGCCCAATGAAGGCGCATGTGCGCTCGCGTTTTAACCGTCGGATCGGGACACGCGTCGCGCGTCGTCGGTTGTCGTCTTCGTTCGGACTCGATTCCGCCGCCGTAATGTCTCGGTCTTCTTCGCCGTGTAGAGCTCGGACGCCGAGGCTTTAAAAGGAGGGTAGCACCGAGGTTCGCGATCGGCGCGCGTCTTTTGATCGGAGGGTTTCGCGAGGATCATCGTAAAACGCGCAGAGGAGCTCGCGAAGTTGGAAGCGCGAGCGCCTCGGTTTTGTTTGATTTAAATCGCCGCCGTTGGGCCGCCGCGCGGTGGTGCCATCTTGAGTTCGCCGGACCGAACCGCGTTGAACCCGCGAGTCTCGCCGCGAATCTCGCGGAACGCCGCTACCTCGGTCTTCTTCATCGCTGCGGTAAGATCTCGCCGTCGCACGGTCATTGCGGATCAAAGCTCGAGACCGTCGGATCCGAGCGGAGCGGCGAGCGCGTTGCCACATCGCGCGTGAATCCGACCGCCCGTCGGTTTTCTTGGATCGGATCGAGCGCGCGGTGTCCAACCAGGTGCGCGCGTGTCGGGTTGCCGAGGCGCCACGGACCGAGTTCACGGTGGGCGGCGAACCGTGGACTCGATCTATGGACCCGACGCGTGTCGCGCTCGATTGGCTCGATCCGGTACGGCGTCACGCCCGACGTCATGCTTGCGTCATAAAGGTATTTTCAATTGGAAAATAATCCGATTGGAAATTCTGTGTTGATGACGTCATCATGAGTCACGCTGACGTCATAAATCGCTTTCGATATAAAAATAAATCTGTTAATTTCAATTTCTAATTTCTGTATTTTGATATTTATTTCAAACTTCAAAAGGCTATATCTTTTGCAATTTAACTCGGATTTGAGTGATTCAAATTTCTAAAAATTTGTAAAATTGAGATCTATTTAATGGTAAATTTTATTTGATTTTTGTGGTTCAATTGCTCTCTGTTTTGGTATTTATTTGCTTTTCTTCTTGATGCAGCGTAGGCGTTGAATTGTGCGGCGCTTGGAGGAAGATCCGGCAACTCAAGAGCAAGTTCCGAACCAGATCAGGACCTATTCCAAGGCAAGTTGTGCTTTGATCATGTTGAACCCATGTTTATAAAATTGCTATGTTTGTTTTACCTATTGCATATATTTCAAATATACAATTGTTTTAAATTAGATTGGGTTTAGCTAATATACAGATTGATCTACACCTACCTTGTCATTGTATGCCATGATCCATTGTCACCCTAGATTGGTTAAATATAGTTGGTTAATAACTATAATCAACATTGGAGGATTAGTTCGTATTAGTTGCTTAGTCATGCCACGTCATCACATGTGTCGAATCATTGATAATTAATCTTGATTAATGGAATATGGAACAATGTTATGAACTTGTGTGTCATGTGGGATCACACGATGAGATTGAGTTGTTGTGGCGAGTCATGTCACGCAGCGATGTTGAATTGTTGATGGCACGTGGTGCTTGGTAATCAAGCGGGTGATAATAAATTAGATTGGGGCAAGTGACAAGGCGAGTATGCCAAGGTGGGCCCGATGGGCGAGAGGTATGTGGATGTCTTGCCTTGATCACACTAAGGACTTAACCTTGCAAGCCTTTGACTGAGTCAATCATGCAACCACATGTCAGTATAGGCCAGCCTAGGTGAGTAATTTGCAATGTCTTGATTTTGGTACTATCGTGGTGGTGTGAGTTCCCGAGTTATGGTGTAATTCACATGGCGCAAGAGGGGCCCCGGTTATGGTTTCAGACCCACGGTGTTGAAACCTTAGCGGGTAGTATCCGGTTAAGCGAGCATTGTAAAGGCTTTGTTATAATCACTCGCCTTGGTGGTGTTTGGTTGTATCACGTGGGTAAAGTGCATAACCTCTGCGAGTGTGAAACTATTCGGATAGCCGTGCTCATGTATTGAGCAATGCTCGGAATTCTGATTAAGGGTTAGTTTAATTAATTGGACAACTTGGTTGGGATGGCGGAAGGCCATATGGAAGATGGAATTTGACTTAGGATTGGAAACTTGGGTTACTTGAGAAATCTGAATTTATTTACTATTGATATTTGTTTCTGATCTTTACAATCTAATTCTTGTATTCGTTCATAAATCTTGCTTATTGCAAAATAGCCATGATAGCCTATCCATTGGAATAAGCCTTGCATATAGATACATAGAATTGCATTACATGCACAACTTGTTGAGTGCTTAAGTACTCACCCTTGCCAAACAACAATAATCAACAGTTGAAGAATCTACACCTGTGTTGGAAGATGAAGTCCAGGAAGACACGAGTCATTAGGGTCCGAGCCTTGTCGGTTGCCTGTGGTGAACTGATGAGCTATCTACGTTTTTTACTTTCCGCTGCTTAATTATTAGCTTATATTTTCAGTCTTGCCCTGCGTGGCTCAATAATGTAAGTCGGTCATAAGATCATACCTTTAGATATATCAATGAATGAACTATTATTCTATTATCGTTGAGTATGATGTGATATGTACCAATGTTGAGCTGTGTGCACTAGCGTTGATCCTGGAACTAGTGCAGTAAACACAGTGGGTTCGAATCAGTGGATTCGGGTCCTTACAATATGTTGCGAATAAGGGATCTCATGCTTGCTTCTTATTAAATCTTGATTTGGTTTTTATATAGAGCTATGGATTTGAATATGTTGCAAAAGGGAGATAGCTTATACAAGTTGGTTTAAGTGGTTGTTTGTATGGAGCTAGATATTTGCATGTGTTGCAAATAGAGAGCTCATGCATCGAAGTCTTAGCTTATGACTTGATCATGTGTTGATCATCACAAAGGCTAAAATAGGTTTATACTTTATGTTTGCAAAATAAGTTTTTGCAAAGTATGATTTAATTGAATCCTATCTTGGAGCATGAGAATAGGGTTTGCAAATGTGTTTGCAAATTGGTTTGATTTTGATTGTTCTTGTTTGCAAGATTTATATTTGCAAAATATTGGTGTTCATGCATTTGATATTGGAGCATGTGATTAGAATTTGCAAATGTGTTTTGTAAAATTGTTTTGATCATTACATAGATCAATATTTAATCTTATTGACTCTCTCTAACTTGTAGTCATGCTCTTGATCAAGTCTACGTAAGACATTTCGAGAAATCAGATTTTAGACTTTAATGACTACATTAGAGTCTTTATTTTTGTCATATTTAAAAATATTTATGGTTGCTTAAATCTTGAAAATGGGTGAAGATTGTATCCATCTTGATAATCTTCACATAGAGTCCAAGATCACCTAAATCGGAGTTCGGAGTAAAAAGTTATGACAATTTTAGTGGCTGAAACAGTGGTAGCACCGTCCGAGCTGTTCTACCGGCCCTACTACTGCTTCAGTGGCGGTGTAAAAATTCTAGAGAGGTATTTTTTGATTGGAATGGCCGCAGCTACCGGGCTTAGATGGGCAGTAGCACTAGGGTACTGTAGCAACGGCTAGTTTTTTGTGTTTTTAATGCATGAAACTGACCGTTGAGCCTAGGGTCGGTGCTACCGGTCCTAGATGGGCGGTAGCACAGAGTTTGCTGCACTTTTTGCCCGTTTCGCCCTCTAACGGCTAGTTTTCTTTGGGGAGGCTATAAAAGGAGTCTTGGGGCTGGCATTTGGGTGTTACTGACTTTAGAAAAGGTTTGTGGGAGTTGTGTGCATGTTTTACTCTCTTTCATTTGGTTTTTGAGCTAAGAGTGAGCCCTATTTACATGTGTTGCATTTAGGAGAGGATTGAAAGCCTCTTGTGCATGTGTTGCACTTGAGGAAAGCCTTATGCATGTGTTGCAATCGGTGATCACTATTGTAGATGTGTTGTACTTGGTGGAGCTCAAGTTAGAGGGCTTGACTTGTTACTCTTGCTGTTTGCTGACACCTAAACGACGTGTGAAGGCGTCGTGCACGGTGACCATTTCAAGGAGATTGTGAGAAGGCCCGGCAAAGTTGTGAAGGTCGGAGTTCACATACCCGGAGGGAGAAAGAGCTATCACTAGTGAAATCGAGGCGAGTGCTCAATTCGTGGAGTCGGTTAAAAGTGTTTTGGGCTTGCCTCAACGTGGATTAGGGGAGACCGGCAAGTCTTCGAACACCACGGTAAAAAGTATTATGTCTCCTTGTGTTCTTGCAATTCCTTATTTACATTGTTGCAATTTACATTTCTAGAATTAAATTGCTTGCTTGTTTTTAGAATTGTAATTTACTGTTAGAGACATAATTAGCTAGTGCACTTAGTGAGTCTAGTTGTCTTAGGTTTTAATTGTCAAAACCTTAGTTTATCGTTTCCATGTTGATTATTGTTTAGGTTTTGATATAAGGATAAATAAAGCATATATTTAGTGAGAAATTTTTTTAAAGTCGTCTATTCACCTCCCTCTAGTTGGTATCCTCGATCTTACATCTGTGACAGCAACCTCTGCAATGACTTCTGAGCTGCAACTTGCAAGGGATTATTGTTTCTTTGACAAGAACATGCACGGATGCAATCGTTCTTTTATATCACTTTCGTTCTATTTTGTTTACCTTTTTAAGGAGTCTCGAAAATCGAGAGGTGCCTATTTTTCACCTTTAGAACATAACTTGGCCAAATTTGTCATATCTAGTTTTAAATAAATTCCAGCTAGATAATGTCCATAATTCATGGAGCCGCATTTTATGTTTTTTAAGTTCACAAGTGGATTTAGAAAATGCACAAATAATAAAATTCTTGCTTGGAATAAAAATTTGTAGCTAGAGCTACTATTCGATCTTTAGGAGCGTTGTCCCTAGGGTTCACACAATATCATCGATAATCAAGCGATTTTCTCAATTATCGACTGTGTTGCCGTAGTTTGATCTTTGAAATCGCTCGGTAAACCATGGAATTCATATTCAAAAAATACGGAAAAATTGAAAAAAAATTATGAAAATGTGTTAAGACTTTTTAAAATTTTTGTGTGAGATCTCGACAAAATGCTAATTATCCTGTTAAATTTTCAGATCATTATCAGACCTGTGTATTTTTAAAAAATTCTAACAGTGTGTTAGCACCAAAATTTGGCAATGCATGAACAATTTGTTAGGCTAAGAATGAAATTGGATATTTTTTGGCCGATATCAGCTAAAAAGGATATGTTAAGGTAAAATTGGAATAATAGCCGATATCAATTCTATCTGTAGGAGATTGAAGCCGATACGAATCATGATTGACGACGCATCGGAAAAGGATACGATCAGCCTACACACTATAAATGGGACCAGAGGCGAGTCAAGGATCCGACAACAACCAATCAAACAACCCGCATCTACTTTTTATTTACTTTCCTGTCGACTAGGAATAGTTCTTGTAATTTAGACATTATAATTTGTTCTTGATCAATAAAGTTGCGCATCGTCGATTATTGGACATCTTCGATTACACCAGTTACCCAGGTTTGGTTTTCTCCGATCTTGTTGCGTATCACCATTTTCGAGAAAATTTACCTTTATCGAATTATCTAATCAGTTGTAACGAACTGTTTAGATTTATCGTTACTTCCAGTCTAATCGTCTTTGAAAAGCTGATTGGATTTTCTGCTGATTGTTACATTAAATCGACTTTGAGCATTATTTCAATCTAACGTGACAATTGCAGGATCAAATCAGTTGGCATGCCTCGAACCTCTTGAACCTAACGTTCGCGTGTGTTTGAGCCGATCAATCCGTCATCATATTTTTCAGCGCCAACATAGTGCTATTGTCAGAATAAATGCTCTTTTGTTTTTGATTTTTTAGGTGCACTAAATGAAGTCTAATATTTCTGAACATTTTTGTGTGAGGTACTGAGGCAATGCTAATGATTATGTAAAATTTTCAGATGATTATCAGTATATTTTTAAAATTCTGATAGTGCTACTATCTATGTATATGCTCTTCTGTTTTTTATTTTACAGGGGCAATAACTGAAGTTTAATATTTCTAAAAAATTTACTACATGATCCTTGGGCACTATTTATGATTCCATTAAAATTTCAAAGCATGATCAAGCTTATAAATTTTTATAAAAAATCTGAGAGTGTCTCTATTCCTTTTCATTAATTGTTGTTTTTAATTTTCTAGAAGCAATAATGAATTAAAAAATTATTGAAATTTCTCTGAGGTGTTTTATAGATTAATTGGGATTTATTCATATTTTTTGAAAATTTTCTAATTTTCCTTCTGTTTGCCAAAAATCAAAAAATATCGCGGTCGAAAATTAGTGAAAATCGATCGAAAATCGAGAAAACAGCCAGTTTTCAATTTTTTCGACGTTATTTGACCGCTGAGTTCAAAAAAATTTACTTTGAATTTATTCGATTTCTACCGGTTTTTGCCGATAATCGAAAATAAAAAATCGTTCAAAAATCGAAAATTTGATATTTTGAACCCTGCTTGGAGACGGTTTACCTTTGACTGTGCGTCCCCTTTTGCCGTTAGATTACATAGTATCAGTAGTACTATTTGTCCATAAAATTTGACTTTCCAAATGACTTAGGGTTTTATTTTGCTAAGCATGCAAGTTTTTAACAGTTGGTGTTCTCTTCTCATGAAAAATACAGCACGATGCTCCGTTTGCTCGTCTTTGACTAGGTTTTTTTTTTACAGGGAAACAGAAGGAGTGGCTCCTACTATGTTGTATTGCTATAAATATAAAGAAAGGTTAAAAACCACTATTTAGGTGGGTCTACGAAGAGTTTAGCCTAGAGATTACACTTGTTTTATCGGAATCTTTCAATCTATACAAATAAAGCGAGATATCATCAATAAGATTTCGCATCCAAGTGAAAGACCATGTGGAGGTCTATCCCTGATGGTGATGAGTAATTGACTGTGGTTTAGCCTGTTGTGCTTGAATTTGAGTTTGATCGGAGTGGTCAGGTCTTTGGTTGGTGGAGACGGTTATCCGACCAGTGGTCAGTCTTTGGTTGGTCGGAGACCGGTTATGCGACCAGTGGTCGGTCTTTGGTTGGTCGAAGACCGGTGGTGAACCAGTGGTGGGGCGAAGACCGGTGGTCGGACCTCGAGTGGTCGGGAAGAAGACCGGTGGTCGGACCCGAGTGGTCGGGGCGAAGACCGGTGGTCGGACCTCGAGTGGTCGGGATGGAGACCGGTGGTCAGTGCGTGGTCGGGATGGAGACCGTGGTCGGACCATGTGTGGTCGAGGTTTTCTTTGGCCGATGAAGTGTATATCTTTCTGTTGAGATGGATATGTGTTGTTGGACATTGCTATGTGATGTGGTTTCCTTGTCTATGATGGTTGCGGGACTTTGGAGCTAGGTCATGGTGGCGAAGGGGATCGGGACTAATTGGGAGAGGCGAGGTCGGATGATCGTGGTGTCGCCAAAGATGGTGAGGCAGGAGTAGCCGCAAGCCAAGAAGACAAAGGAATGGATGAGATGCTAACTTGGGCTGCTCGATCGAGGAGGACCGTTGGATCGCGATCGGGAGAGAGAGTAGCGGGTCAAGTTGGTATGCTTTGAGCAGCGTGCAAAACCCGTTGTGTTGTTGGGTTTGGGTCACCCATGCATAGCTGTGTGAGTGGGTAAAATCTCAGCCCTTGATGGAGTGCTCTAGGGTTTAGAGGCTCATCCAAGGGTGGTAGGTGTTCTAGCTCTGCTACTAGGCGGGGAGAGGGTGTCTCCCAGGGGCGTGGTGGCGGTGAGGAAAGTCTCGTGAGTAGTTGAGAGTTGTTGAGAGTGGCGGTGTAAGGATCAAATCCGGCTCTTGGATGTTGGCTTAGGATTGAAGCAAGATATCCAAGGGTGGGAATTGATCAGTCACTATAAATAGAGGGTAGGCAGCCTTCCCTCTCTGAAGGTTACGAGGTTTTTTGCTCATTTGAGTTTTGCCCACTTTGTTGTGAGGCTTTGTAAACCTCCCTTCCGAAATGAAATGTTCTTCATCTATGTTCTTGTTTCATTTCCTTACGTATTTACATTACGCACTTAAATTACATTATCTAAATTCGCATTTACTTACTTGCAATTTTCTTTCGTAATTTGGATTTGCCTCATCTCCTTCTACATGCTTCGAGTCTTTGTTGAAATTCATGATTGATGAACTCTTCTCTAGATTCGGTGCTTTCAATCATCTAGGCAATCATTGCGTTCTTGTTGCAAGTTTGTAAATGTGTGTTCTTGAAGTGCGTAAGCGTGTGACTTGCAGTTCTTTAGTCTGATTGGCTTACGGTTCTTGTTGCCAAGGATGAAAGATTCTTTGGATGAATCTTCTATAGATCATATCCCAATTATCTAGGCAATCTACAACCTCTTCTATTCAGTTTTGCAAGAAACCAATTTACGTGACTAGTTTTGGATAGTGTTTCTATTTGTTTGAAGGGTTGTTTCTTCGTGTACTTACTTGCTGTGATTTGTGTAGAGTCATCCAAGGATATTACGATCATCAACTCTCACCGACAAGTTAGGGTGAAATGCGTGTTCGTGACTCTGTTTTGGTGTTGCATTTGTTTAAGCGAAAAGGGCGGAACCTTGGTATCAATTCCTTCGATTGATGATTGAAATAGGTTCCCGACATCCTTAGGGAGGTGCACACCAATTTTCCTGTTTTGGATCACCGATCAAAAGTTACATCGATTTGTTTTTAAGATCGTGCTGATTTTCTGTTCATCCGACCCAGTCATCGTTCATCAGACCTCGTAGGTCGGGCGATTATTCATTGGTCGGGGGCACTATTCACCCGAGTCTTGTTCATCCGACCTCTGTAGGTCGGGCGTCTTATTCATCGGTCGGGAACACTATTCGCGAGTCTTGTTCATCCGACCTCGTAGGTCGGGCGTCTTGTTCATCGGTCGGAGTCTTATTCATCCGAACACTATTCACCCGAAGTCTTGTTCATCCGACCTCTGTAGGTCGCGTCTTGTTCATCGGTCGAGTCTTGTTCATCGAACACTATTTCACCCGAGCATCGTTCATCCGACCTCTGCGATCGGAGTCTTTGTTTAACCGACCTCCATGATCGGAGTATCTTTCATTCATCTGGTCGAGTATCGTTCATCCGACCGATACTAACGACCGATTCGCGATCTTGTTCATCCGGCGAGCTACTCGACCGGTCGCTTTTCTTGTTCACCCTATCTTAAGCGGTGGAGCCTCTGTTTTGAAATTACTGATCGATGGTTGATTCTTTCTTTACGGTCTTTTGGTGGATTGAATTCTAGGGGAGAATTTATTGAAAATTTTATTTGGCTCCTATTCACCCCCTCTAGTCGCCTTTTCGATCTTTCAATTGGTATCGAGCCGGTTCTGCTCTTTCTAGATCTTGACCGGTCTCAAGAGCCATGGCGATGGACAAGTATTCCACCAAGCCTCCTATTTTCTCTGGAGTTGATTTTCCTTTTGGAAATCTCGGATGGAGTCGTACATCACGCCTGGGCTTCTGATATGGCGAAGGTGAAGCTCCGTATGAGGTTCTGCCGATGAGAACGCGTCACGGTGGCAATATGGTGACGTTGAGGCAAATGCTAAGGCAAGGAACATCCTCATACAGGCCTTAGTCGCGATGAGTACGATAGGATTTCTCACCTTCGTTACGCTCATGAGATTTGGGTGACCCTTGATGCTTACCATGAGGCACTACCCAAATCAAGGCGATTCGACAGGACCAATTCAAGCGTGAGTTCAACAAGTTTGAACAACACGCTGGTGAGAATCTTGGCGAGTGCTTTGGTCGGTTTACAAAGATTACGGCGACCTCGGCGATCGGTTGCATATACCCGACTCGGACAATGCTCGGCATTTCTTGACCGCACTCGACCTTGGTGCAGGAGATGAAGGTGACCACCATCAAGGACACCACCGACTTATCGACTTTGACTCTTGGCGGGCTTTATTCCGCCTCAAGACTCATGAGATCGGCGTCGTCTTGCGGAAGGCGAAGTCTCGATCGATGGCTTTGGTCACCGATCCCATTGGATCCTCTCTTTCGATTCTTACATTGGTTTCTCTCTCTCGCCCTTTGTGAGCTAGCGATGACCAAGCTGGAAAAATTTCGAGAAAATGAGCTTGCTCTTCTTGCTCGCAAATTTTCATATGCATACAAGAGAGTGAGAGAGAGGAAGAGAGGTGGGATGATCACTGTTTGAGTGTGGTGGCCCCAACCACATTCGAGCAAACCATCCCAAGGTGGAGAAGGGCAAAAGCGAACAAGGCGGTTCGGGCAAGAATGACTACACCGACAAGAACCGCAACAAGAAGGCCCCACTCGTGAGCCGCGAAGAAGAAGTACCGCAACTTTGCCAAGAACAAGAAGCTCTTTCACGGGTCCTCGCCGCCTTTGGGCGACATCGAGCTCTCGACACGGAGGCTGGAGCGATGCAAGCGAGGGCGATCCGCAAGAGAAGGTGAAGGCAAGCGATGACTTCTCGGCATGTGCTTCATGGCGGCGCCATTGAAGTAAGCGACTCAGTCAGATAAATGACACGGATGAGGTACCCACCTCGACGAGTTAAATCGCGCTACGTAAATTAGGCAAGTTTCATGCTAAGGCTAGGTCGAGGTGTTACGAGTTAGAGAAGGAAGTAGGTACCTTGACTCGGAGTTAGCTTCACTTAGATCTTCTCCTCCCGAGTCACCGATGACTGTGTTCTCGTGATCTTTGTTCTTGTGGAGTTGGAGAACCTAAGGACCATACATGATAGTGTGCTTGCTGAACTTGATGGTCTTAGGATGAAGAATGCTAGCACTAGTTCTATTGATGATATTTACGTAGAAGCTAGTTTTCTTAATGCTCACTCTACTCCCTCTTGTGCTAATTGCCTAAATTGCTTCTCAAATTGATGCCATGGCGAACACCTTAGAAAGCTTTACGCTAGAAACAATGAACTTGAATCACATGCTTCTAAGGATCGGTCGGCTCATGTGAGGGGTGTAAGCAATTAAAACTTGACAATGAAACCCAGAATGTCAAGTGTGCTAAACTTGCTAAGGACTTACTAGATAAGTCACAAAAATATTGCTTGCGATGTCTTGAGATTGTGGGGACTTGGATAAAATCCATGTCGAGCTTAGGAAGAAATTAGAAGACCAAGCCCATAGAATTAGAAATCGTCTTGCGTTTCTTGTGAGGCCCTCAAGATTGAGGCAGCCGTCTTTGAGGAGAAAAATGCACGTCTTTGAGAGAGCTCATCTTTACGGTTCTTCTTCTTCTTCCCCTGCTCTTCTTGTGCTTCTTTCTTCCGAGAATGCCGGTATCTTATGAGCACTCTCGAGAAGTTTGTTGGAGGCAAGAAGAAGCAATCTCATTCTAGACCAATCTAAGATCGTGATTTAATCGGGGTCTAGGATTTGACTACTTGGAGCACGCTAGGCACATCCTCCTACCATTGTGCGTGCATCCAAGAGTGGTGAGATTGTGGTAGCTCCTGTGGTGAGCACCACTGTGTTCAGTCTCTTTGGTGTGGTCCATGGGACTTGACGGAAGGATGCTTCTCCTATTGCTACGCCTCTAGCAAGGCGAAGTATACATGCACCTTCCGTAAGAAGGATGGTCACCTAGTAGATTTTTGCTTTAGCGCGCCAAGATCACTCGGCGTGATCGTGTTGTTGCTCTTAGGGGTATTCAGGTCATCCCGGACTTTGAGTGCTCCTAAGACACACACCGCTTCTAGACGAGTTAGAGAGTCGCTGTTTTGGGGCGCGTCGAGGACTTGGTTTTCATCTTTGGTTCTTGAATTTTAGTCTTGGAGCTGTTCGTAGTCGGTCTTTCCGCCGTCCTCTTGATATTCCTCGTTCTTCCCATCGAGGTAGATATCGTGGCGTGAGGTGTTTTACGGTAGGAGATTGAGCGACCTTCTTGGGATGGTTGGCTTTTGCACCACGGCGAGCCAACCCGCTTTTGACTCCTAGATCATCTACGGAGCCGCTTCGATCGTGTGATAGTTAAGCGGCAGAGAGACACTCGAGTCGATGCATACGTGGATGGTGGTACTACGAGGCGTCATGTGGTTGATATTGGGTTCCCAAGTCTTCACTCTATCCCGATCTTGAGTCATCTTTCTCTCTTATGTCTTGATCAAAGTTGGTCGGATGGGAAGGAGATGTTTGGATTGTTGACTCGGTTGTTCTCGCCATATGACCGGAGATTCTCGATGGTTCTCTTCCTAGTCCGAGCCCGGTGATGAGTTAATCACTTTTGGGGATGCATCTTGGTAGAGTCATTGCTAAAGGTACCATCTGCATTAACCAAAATTTCATTCTTAAAGATGTTGCCTTAGTAAGTAAGTCGCAATACAATCGCTCTCTGTTTCTCGACTTATCGATGACTCTTTCGAGGTAAGCTTCAAGAGTAATGTCTGCAGAATCCTTGATTCATCGGGAGGGTTAGTTTTGGATTTCTAGATTTGGGAGAGTCTTTCGTGCTGATTTTTACGCTTCTTCGGAGACTCTCTTCGATGTTTGATTGCTTCGAGTCCGTGATCTCTCCTTACGGCATAGGAGACTTGGCCACATTGGTTTTGATCATTTGACCGAGTTAGCACCACGATCTCATTCGAGTGCGCTAAACTCAAGATGGTCAAAGACTTAGTTTGCTCTCCTTGCCGACATGGCAAGATGGTTCTCGCTTCTCATCCTCCGATCCAGTAGTGATGGTGATGCACCGAGACAGCTTTTACATATGGACCTTTGTTGGTCCGGCTAGAGTGCGATCGGCAGGAGGAAGTGGTATGTTCTTGTCATCGTTGATGATTTTCTAGATACTCTTGGGTATTCTTCATGGCCTCAAAGGATGAGACTTTTCTCACTTGGGGTTTGGTCGATGGGTTGTCTATTGAGCTCCCTGGTGCATTCTGAGCTATCTGTGATGATAATGGCACGGAGTTCAAGAATTCCTACTTTGAGAGCTTTTGTGTGGAGTGCAGTTTAGAGCATCGTTCTCTTCTCCCTCGCCCCTCGTGAGAATGGCGTAGTGGAAAGGAAGAACAGGACCACAGTTGAGATGGCGAACGATGCTAGATGAGTATAGTACTCCTAGGAAGTTTTGGGTGAGGCTATAGCTCTTGCTTGCCATGTGTCTAATCGCGTGTTTTGAGAGCACATTTGCATCGCACTTCTTATGAGTTGAGGTATGGGCGAAAGCCCGGTGTGTCCCATTTTCGCGTTTTGGTTGCAAGTGTTTTATCTTGAAGTCCGCAACCTAGATAAGTTTGAGTCTCGCTCTTACGATGGTATCTTTCTAGGTTACTCGTCTTCTTCTCGTAGCTATAAGTGCAGGTGTTGATGCGCATAGGATCATAGAGACTGTGATGTGACCTTTGATGAGGCTAGCCCAGAGCTAGACACGATGTTTGAGCTCTTCTTCTTCCTTGAGACCATTTTTGTAGAGGATGAGGATAATGGAGATGATGGTGTTCCATCCGATCCAGTCCCTCTACACCGAGGTGCCTCTGTTTCCATTTACGCACCTCGGGAGACCACCCTGCCTTGAGACTCTCCTTGGTAGTGGCTCTGCTCCTATCTCTTACATTCAAGAGGTAGAGGCCATACGCTTCGGTCCTCCCGTCATATTCGAGACGCGTCATCCTTCCGATCAAATGATCGGCGATTTGTTCGAGCGTGTCACACGCTCAAGAGCGGTCTGTCTTCTTCTGTCTTCACTCTGCCTTCGTTGCCTCTTTTGAGCCAAAGGATGTTTCTCATGCATTATCCGATGAGTCGTGGATTAATGCCATGCATGAGAACTTGAGAACTTTGAGAGGAACAAAGTCGGCGGCTTGTAGGCGCCCATCTGGTCATAATGTCATTGGGACCAAGTGGGTGTTCAAAACAAGCAGTGAGGATGGGGTTGTCATTCGCAACAAGGCTAGACTAGTTGCAGGGCTTCTCTCGAGTTGAGGTCTTGACTTTGAGAGACCTTTGCCCTGTAGCTAGGCTAGAGGCTATTAGGATCTGCTTGCATTTTACGCATCCGGGGCTTCAAGCTCTATCAAATGGATGTCAAGAGTGCATTCCTCAATGGCTATATTGAGGAAGAGGTTTATGTCAAACAACCTCCGATTTGAGAACCCCAAGTTTCGAGTCATGTTTTCAAGCTTTCCAAAGCTCTGTATGGACTCAAGCAGGCCCCGAGCATGGTATGAGAGGCTCAAGTCTTATCTTCTCACCATGACTTTAAAATGGGCATAGTAGACAAAACTCATTCATCAAACACCATGAGTCTCATTTTCTTCTTGTCGGATTTATGTGGGCGATATCATTTTGGTGGCTCCTCTCATTCTCTTGTCTCTCGGTTTTACGATGTGATGAGTCTGAGTTTGAGATGAGTATGATGGGCGAGTTGAGCTACTTTCTTGGCTTCCAAATCAAGCGGACTCGGGAGGTACTTTCTTGCATCAAGGCAAATATACGTGACCTCTGAGGCGCCGACATGTCGATGGGAAGCCGGTGATGACTCCTATAGCCACCTCGCTGTCCTCGAGCCCGATGAGGATGGTGAGCTGCTTGATCAAAAGGAGTTTGAGCATGATCGGCTCCCTCTTGTACCTCACCGCTTCGAGGCCGGACATACATTTCTTTGTGTGTCCGTGCGCTCGATTTCAAGCTTCTCCTCGCGCCTCTCACCGCTTGAGTGTCAAGCGCATCTTGAGTACCTTCGTGCCACCACCGATTATGGTATTTGGTACTCTTCTTCTTCTTGTCTATCTCTTAGAGCCTTTTCCGATGCCGACTTTCTTTGGTGTAGGATAGATAGGAAGAGCACTTCGGCACTTGCCAATTCATTGGCACTTCTCTTGTTTCTTGGTCATCTAGGAAGCGATGCAGGGTTGCCCATCCACCGAGGGTGAGTATGTTGTTGCTGACCGATTCTTTGTAGTCAGTGCTCTGGATGAGATCGACCTTGCGGGACTATGGGTTAGAAATAGAGAGTGTGCCACTCTTACGTGACAACACTTCAGCTATTTGCATTGCTAAAAACCCGATTGCAACATTCCGGACCAAACACATTGATATTAGATATCACTTCCTTAGAGACCATGTGGAGAAGGGTGATATCGTGCTTGATTCATAGATGGTGACCACCGGTTAGCGATATCTTTACCAAGCCTTTGGATAGCTCCAGGTTTGTTGCCTTGAGGAGTGAGCTTGGAGTCGTGAGCCCATCGGCTTATCTTGAGGGGAGTGGTTTGTATATTATGTACTATATATTTTCTTTCACTTTTCCTTTCTTCTTACAGGTGACTTTGGGCTTGTTTTCTTAAGTTGAGTTCACTCACTTAGCATGTCTTCCATGGACCTCTTATCTTATGCTTTAGGTTGCTATCATGCGTGATTAGTTGTTCTCTCTTCTCTCTAGGTTGAGTTCCCTCACAGTCTTATAAGTCTAGCGGGTTTTGGGCCTCACAGGTAGGCAGAGTGCATGTGCACTCCTTAGTTGGGATCTAGAGTCAGCTTCCTATGTTAGTCTCTAGGGAAGATAAGAGCCATCTGAGCGAGAGTGAGTCTCTTCTATCTTATCTATGCTCAATAGCCATCCGATCTTGCAGTTTCTCGACTTCTTCTCCCCATTACATTTTTTTTCTAGTTTTTATTGAGTTCATTTGGGTCTTCTTTATGCCTAATCTTGATAATAACTCAACTTTAACCAGATTTGAGCCTAAAATTGATTCAAGCTGTTGAGGGGAGTTTGGGAATCTGTTCATGCATTGCATTTAGACTGCATTTTTACATTTTATGAGCTTTGTCTATTATGCAATTGATTCAATCTTTCATGTAATGCACCTTGCTACATCTTTGAAGAAAATCACTAGCTTAGGTCTATCCAAGTTCATCTATGATACTAAGCTTGTTAAAATCTGAAAATTGAAAATCTTAAATGAAAACATGTTGCTTTTTCTTGTTAAAGTTTCTTCTCTAGAGGTTTTACCATGAATTGTGAATTTATGGAGTTCTCTAGAGTCCTATAGCAACTTAGGTGAAACTTGCTTGATCCATATTTTAGTCCTTCAAAATTGCTCATATATGCTAAAATAAGAAAAACTTGACTCTTTTTGTGCAAAATTGAACTCAACACTATATATTCTAGAGGCGCCTCCCATTGCACTTGGGATGAACTTGGAATATATAGTGTATGACCAAGATCATTCTCTTAAGAGTTACTCTTGGGGTGATCGAACATGGCTTGAGTCAACCATTAAGAAATGCAAATAACAAAAACATAAGTGGGTAAAGAATGCAAATAATGTCAAACATTTGCACCCGCTATGTCTTTCAAAATATCAAAGAAGAAGAATTTGCATGAATTGAAAAATGAACTCGAAGGACTCTATATGTACTTCAAGATTCCCCAAAGTGTTGAGTAGGTTGAACTCTAGGTTTTCCATTTGATCCTATGAGTGGTCTGGCTTCTAGCTTTGAAACTTTTGCTAAGTTTTGCACTTGTTCAAATCTTGCTAAAATAAAATCTTGTAAACCAAGCTTGTGAGCCAAATGAATTTGTTCTTGCAGACATCCTAGTTCAGTCATTTTCTAAATTGACTAGCTTGGTGTCATATCTTGTCATTGTGATCACTTGGATAATTCTCAAAGCTCACTTAGGATGCATTTCATGCATACATATATAAAGGGAGAGAAAACAAACAAAAAAAAAGAGAAAATTCCATTTTGATGCCTATATTGCCAAAAGGGGGAGAAAATGTAGAAAAGGCATCATTTAAAATGTAGAAAAGGGGGAGATAAAAATGTGAAAACTTGCTATCTCTTATGATCTTTGTAAATCTTTGCTATCTCTTATGGATCATATCACATTTGGCACTTATGATTGATTTTAGAGCTTTTGTAGAAAACTTGCTCTTTTCATGATCTTGCTCTAAAATCTTACGCCAACTTGGTCATGATTTTATATCTTTCTCTCTGGACCAAGTTTGGTTTTGCAATCAAATTGCTTTACAAACTCAAATTTATGCCTTTTGAGTGTTTGTCAATATACTCATCAAGGGGAGATTGAAAGACCATGTGGAGGTCTATCACGATGGTGATGAGTAATTGATCGTGGTTTAACTTTGTTGTGCTTGAATTTGAGTTTGATCGGAGTGGTCGAGTCTTTGGTTGGTCGAAGACCGGTTATACGACCAGTGGTCAGTCTTTGGTTGGTCGGAGACGGTTATCCGACCCAGTGGTCGAGTCTTTGGTTGGTCGAAGACCGGTGGTCGAACCCAGTGGTCGGGACGAAGACCAGTGGTCGGACCTCGAGTGGTCGGGAAGAAGACCGGTGGTCGGACCGAGTGGTCGGGGCGAAGACCGGTGGTCGGACCTCGAGTGGTCGGGATGGAGACCGGTGGTCGTGCGTGGTCGGGATGGAGACCGGTGGTCGGACCATGTGTGGTCGAGGAGTTTCTTGGCGATGAAGTGTATATCTTCTGTTGAGATGGATATGTGTTGTTGGACATTGCTATGTGATGTGGTTTCCTTGTCTATGATGGTTGCGGGACTTTGGAGCTAGGTCATGGTGAGGCGAAGGGGATCGAGGACTAGGTGGGAGAGCCGAGGTTCGGATGATCGAGTGTCGCCAAAGATGGTGAGGCGTGGAGTAGCTGCAAGCCAAGAAGACAAAGGAATGGATGAGATGCTAACTTGGAGTGCTCTGATCGAGGAGGACCGTTGGATCGCGATCGGGAAGAGAGTAGCGGGTCAAGTTGGTATGCTTTGAGCAGCGTGCAAAACCCGTTGTGTTGTTGGGTTTGGGTCGGCCCATGCATAGCTGTGTGAGTGGGTAAAATCTCACCCTTGATGGAGTGCTCTAGGGTTTAGAGGCTCATCCAAGGGTGGTAGGTGTTCCTAGCTGCTACTAGGCGGGGAGAGGGTGTCTCCACGGGGCGTGGTGGCGGTGAGGAAAGTCTCGTGAGTAGTTGAGAGTTGTTGAGAGTGCGATGTAAGGATCAAATCGGCTCTTGGATGTTGGCTTAGGATTGAAGCAAGATATCCAAGGGTGGGAATTGATCAGTCACTATAAATAGAGGGTAGGCAGCCTTCCCTCTCTGAAGGTTCGAGTTTTTTTGCTCATTTGAGTTTTGCCCACTTTGTTGTGAGGCTTTGTAAACCTCCCTTCCGAAATGAAATGTTCTTCATCTATGTTCTTGTTTCATTTCCCTTACGTATTTACATTCGCACTTAAATTACATTATCTAAATTCGCATTTACTTACTTGCAATTTTCTTTACGTAATTTGGATTTGCCTCATCTCCTTCTACATGCTTACGAGTCTTTGTTGAAATTCATGATTGATGAACTCTTCTCTAGATTCGGTGCTTTCAATCATCTAGGCAATCATTGCGTTCTTGTTGCAAGTTTGTAAATCTGTGTTCTTGAAGTGCGTAAGCGTGTGACTTGCGTTCTTTAGTCTGATTGGCTTCGGTTCTTGTTGCCAAGGATGAAAGATTCTTTGGATGAATCTTCTATAGATCATATCCCAATTATCTAGGCAATCTACAACCTCTTCTATTCGGTTTGCAAGAAACCAATTTACGTGACTAGTTTTGGATAGTGTTTCTATTTGTTTGAAGGGTTGTTTCTTCGTGTACTTACTTGCTGTGATTTGTGTAGAGTCATCCAAGGATATTACGATCATCAACTCTCACCCGCAAGTTAGGGGTGAAATCGTGTTCGTGACTCTGTTTTTGGTGTTGCATTTGTTTAAGCGAAAAGGGACGGAACCTTGGTATCAATTCCTTCGATTGATGATTGAAATAGGTTCTGACATCCTTAGGAGGTGCACACCAATTTTCCTGTTTTGGATCGGTAGATCAAAAGTTACATCGATTTGCATTTTTAAGATCGTGCTGATTTTCTTGTTCATCCGACCCAGATTGTTCATCCGACCTCTGTAGGTCGGGCGTCTTGTTCATTGGTCGGGGCACTATCCATCGAACTTTGTTCACCCGAGTCTTATTCATCCAGACCTCGTAGATCGGGCGTCATTGTTCATCGATCGGGAACACTATTCGCCCGATCTTGTTCATCAGACCTCGTAGGTCGGGCGTCTCGTTCATCGGTCGGGAGTCTTGTTCATCCGAACACTATTCACCCAAGTCTTGTTCATCCGACCTCGTAGGTCAGCGTCTTTGTTCATCGGTCGAGAATCTGTTCATCAGAACACTATTTCACCCGTCATTGTTCATCCGACCTCTGCGATCGGAGTCTTGTTTAACCGACCTCCATGATCGGGAGTCTTCATTCATCTGGTGAGTCTTATTCATCCGACCGATTACTAACGACCGATTCGCGATCTTGTTCATCAGACGAGCTACTCGACCGGTCGTTTTTTCTGTTCACCCTATCTTAAGCGGCCTGACCTCTGTTTTGAAATTACGATCGATGGTTGATTCTTTCTTTACGGTCTTTTGGTGGATTGAATTCTAGGGGGAGAATTTATTCGAAAATTTTATTTGGCTCCTATTCACCCCCCTCTAGTCGCCTTTTCGATCTTTCACCAAGAGTGAACTGAAGGGTCTATTTTATCGAAGATCTTTATATTCTGTTGTTTCCAAATATGACACAAAGCTATGATAAACGAAGCCTGTTGTAACATTTCCATAATATCAACTGTGAAGTTCCAAAGAATTTCAATTTCCGGCCAACAAGTTTGAAAGTGAAGAAAACATGTCTTAACTGATTCTTCTTGTGCTGTCTGACAAAGGACGTAGTAATTATCATTATCTGTGTACAGGTTTCTTCAGGCTACTATTGTTTTTGTGTTTAACCGATTTGGTAGAAGTAACCAACCGAAAACTTGTCGTTTTGGTACACACTTGTCTTCGACTAGTTCATTAATGTCGTTGTCTTGCTATGCACTACTTTTCTCTTCAAACCAAAGCATTAGGCTTGCCTTCTTATGTGAAAATGTTTGGATTGCTAGACAGGATCATAGGAGGCGTAAAACTGCAATAATAAAGCCCCACGTACATTTCACACTTCTGAGAAATGTCACACTCCGTTCACAGTGCTTCCATTCCAGTCTAAGTTGCCACTTTCAATTTAACCGAACCATATCAGCTGTAACATATTTTTCATCTATCCAAACTGACCAATGTTGTATATATAGCTGGGAAATAAAAACTTGCCTCGATGATATCAAATATCAATTGACACACGAGAAAAAAAAAAGGTTTAAAGAAACACAGGCAATTCTCAAACTATAACTCCCAATCCAGTCAACCCAACACTAGACTTTAATACCTGGTTATATATATTGTCTGTAAATGTCAGCTAGAGTATTAATACACATAAATCCCAAAACAGGAAAAAGAATGATAATGAAAGGAACTCAAAAATATTTCTCAAGCCCAGACATCCTAAAAGGGGGCAATCAGACTTCAGAAACACCACTGTCACAATCCAATGGGCTCGCTCGTCACATTTGCACGCGACATGTATCTTTAAAAACTATCTGCCATCTTATTGCGGTGGTTCCGGCGCTTCATCATCGAACTCGTTCACGTGGTCCAAAAGATAGTTTGCAGCTAGCTGCTCATTCTTGTTGCACGCAAAGAAAACCTCTAGAACCAGGTCGTGATCAAAGCCCATTTGTTCAAGCTGCATATACACAACATAATGTGACGAAATTACGTATGGAACTGTGAATAAAGCAACGGGTAACAGGAAATCAGTTATTCATCCCTGTGCTATGCAGTGTGCACAGAATGTGGAGGCTGACACGGAGAGGGAGGCATTCATTGCATACCCGTTGTATGGCTTCATTCTCCTCAGGTGTGACTGCTACTGTTTGAGGCACTCCGGCAGCAAACTGATCTAGCAAATTCCTGGTTCAGGGTATCAATAGCGTCAAGCACAAGACACAAAGAATTCCCATACAAACATTAGCATGAGAAGTTGCTACAATTTCATACCCTTCAGCATCCTCTGCCGGTTCATTTATTAAACGCAGGAACTCAGCCTGGTTTTCCTGAATCAGTTGTAAAATCTGTGGATTTTGTTTCCCCAGTTCTTGAAGCAAAGGCTGCAGTTTAAGGAACTGTGTTTCAATGGAAATGCCACAAGGAGTAGACAACTAGAAGGAAATGATAAAAAGGATCATGAAAAATACCTGCAAAATTTGAGGGTTAGCCTGCACCAAAGAAAGCAAGCCACGGAACTGTGAGTTGTTTCGCAAAACGTCAAGATTTCCACCACCAGCATTCGCAGAAGCATTTGGAAGGACCTGCAGATCAAGTTAGATAGAAGTCAGATCTAAATTATAATATTGTGCAGAGAGAGATATAGAGAGAGAGAGAGAACCTGAGGAAACAGGTCCAGGGGGTTAGCATTGGGTCCAGATGATGGAATTGCAGGTTGAGCTGATTGTGAAGCCTGAACTGGATCAGCTGGTTGGTCACTCGCAGGAAGTGATTGAACTGCAATAGGGGCCTCTGCCTGCTCAGGAATCCCCTATAACAAAAGACATAATAACATTAGAGTAGACACCAATAGAAACGTTACATGCTAAAATTGTGATAGAACAAGAGCTAAAGTTTGGTAGATATAAGTTCAAAAAAGAGAGAAAGGGTTCAGTCATTGCTTAATATATGGGTCCCCCTGTGGTCCATAATCCCAGAGAAAAGCCTGAAATCACACAGATATATAGTATAGCTTAGAACTAACTAATGCCTCCCATTGGTAAATTTGCTAGTTGTAACTCACTATTTGTTTTGTAGGTCTCCACAAACTAAGAACACATCCAAGAAGTCCAAGCAACTAGGAAGGAAAAATCAATTGAAGAAGAAGAAAGCCATGATTCTTACAGAATACAAATACTCAACAGCCCGCTCTGGGTTGTTGTATGCAGCCCGTAGAGCACGCACAACAGTGTCCCGGTCCCATGCGCCTCCACCCATTTCAAGGATTGATCGAACTGTTCCTTCCAAATTGCTGCCAGCAACAAGGTTTGACACAGCTTGACCATACGGATCCTCTTCAGTGCTTTTCAAATCACAATATAGAGAGTATCATCAAATGGCATTTCATTTCTTGCCAAGGAAGTGTGTCTAATAAAGACGGGAACTCAATAGGGGGGAATTGATCAGATTTCTAAATTAAAGGAAACATGTAGGAACTCACGATGCAGCAGCAGTGGGAGCTATGATAGCTGTTGCAGCTGGTGCAGTCACAGGCAGGCTACTTCAATAAACATAAAAATGTATACTATTAGCTAGCAACTAACAAAAAAATTCTTTTAGCATCTACGACTATCGGAAAAATATCGAACAAGCCCATAATTTGAACTTAGCCAGACTAAGAACGGTTAGAAGAAAAGAAGCAGACTAGCGTATATTTCATAAGTTACAAATGAAGGTGCAGACAAAAAATATCCCAGTAACAGAGTAGCGACCAAGTGTACCATTATTTTGAATTTAAAATACGGCTATTATTAGAGAAAATAAAATTTAAAATACAGCTAATAAGAATTCATTTTTAGTCTGGCCAACATGAATGGATACTTACACAGGTGCTGGTGCAGCTGGTGGCGGGGTTGCAAGGGCAGCAGGTATCGCCTGATTGACTGAGGGCTGCAAGAGAAATACATGTTAACTCAAACTGGACAGCAAAAGAAATTTGGGAAAATATATAGAAGTAAACACAATACGCAACAACAAAATTAGAAAAGAAATTGACAATTCTACCAGCCAACAACCACAAGCACATGAAGACATTGTGCAAGCTCATATCAGATAGCATAACATGTATAAGTCTTGACTTATCAATAGGTTTTTCCTCCATTAGTTGGCCTGGGCATTATGTATCTAGGAAACAATATTATCAAAACTACAATCATGCAAGCAAAATATATAGGAAAGTAATCAAATTTCAATTCGACCTTAAGTATCCTTCCCTCTTAAACATGACATGTGGAATAAGACCTAGCACACTTGCTTTATTGTTTGGTAATCTTCTAAGAGATCGCACAGAGCACTAATAAAAAATGGGGAATTACAATAATGAGACAAATAATTGTGAAACATGGTTATTCCATAGCTCTATCTCACCTGATTAGTAAGCTCCTTGGCAGTACTTGAAGCACCACTTGATGACCCCTTCTGCAAAAAGGTTTTGTCCAAGTTGTAGTCAACAAATGTTACATTGCATGCATTTAAAGTCTTCTAACTTTTCTAATACTTGCATCATATATCAAAAGGCAACATGATCATCTTCATTGCTACGCCAAGCATTTCTTGTATATTAAGTGACCACAAAATTTTCAGCTCAATATATACTACAAGAATATGAACACTTAGCATACCTTAGACAACATTATAACAATGAAGTTGTTCTCCAAAACTTTGTTCTCTTCAAGTGTTGTGTCGTTCTTAAGAACATTCCCTTGATGAATGAGCATCTGTTGGTCAGCTGGGTAGACATTCTGTCCTTGCGTAGTCTCAATGAGCTTTTTAACATCGGTGACCTGCACAAAACAATTGCAGTCAAACACAATTTCGCATTCATTTTTACTATATAGGAAACCAAGTTCAAGTGTCAAGAAAACATTCACCAGACTACAAATCATCAAAGAGTGTAGCCAATTAATAAGACATATTAAGATTCCAGTCATAGATTGCAATGTAAATTAATGAAGCTCAAAGACGACCATCTAACCCTAATTAATGCAAATCGGCAAGCAATATTGGCAACAATAATGCCCTATTCATCTATTGTAAAATAAGCAACATTTATCATGTGCATATTAATATAATCCAAACTAGTTGAACCTATCTGCATAGTGCATACTCAACCAAATATGGATCGATGAGCATTTTTTCCTTCCCTGATCATCACACCACAAAGGAAATAAATCATATGAACTTTTTAGCTCAAAACCCTATAATTAAAGGTAAAACAGCTTAGCTAGTGTGAAAACCTTAGTCCTAATCTTAGATTCAAATAACACTGTCAAACGATGCTACCATTATCATCCCACATCTTATTCATATAGCATTCCTAGGAAAGAACCTGTTAACGCAAGACAAACTCATACAACGATACCAGAGCATATCAACATAATGATCTGCCCATTCCGATGGTCATTTATTGCAGCCTACTCATGCATGCACCGTAAAACTAAAGATGTACCATAATCCACCCACCACAAACCGATTGCATTGCATCCCGCAACAACCAAGCCCCGCAATTAAAAAAGCAAGGAACAATACAGATATGTGTTGATATCACATCCTACACTGCACCAATCAAGCAGTTGGCACTCATTCTACGAGCCTAACACCGCTCCCCCAGTGTCAAAAGCAACCACGCCATCAGGATAGAATCCATCTCGGCGACAGCTCCCTGGAACAGAAGCCACCCCCACTCGCGACGCAGCCGCACGGATCCACACGAACTTCGCGGGCGAGGAGAAGCACGAACCACGCCTTGTACAACGAATCTACCCCCACAATCTCACGCTATAACCCCCCTGTAACGAACGGTATAGATTAGTTAAGTGAGTCGTTATGAGCATCAGACGGTGGAAATGGTGAACAGTAATTACCGGCAATAGCTGTAGCTGTAAGTTGTCATTTTCATCTACTTCAGGCTGTAACAGGTTAAAAATTGGTTATGGGTAATTAGTTGATGCAGAGAGGCGGGAGTATAAGAGACTTGTGTTCTGGATGTAAAGGACTACGGAAAAATCTATGAAATGAGATTCGCTTGTTCTTGGTTTTCTTTCTGCTTCCCCTTTCTTCTTCCTGCGGAAACTCTGAATCTCGAGTGTTCAGCCTTGCTCTCACGCCCCAGCGACATTGGCGGCAAAGGGATGTTACAACTGGTATCAGATTCAGATCGATCCGGCTTTGAGCTGTGAAATTCTAGTTGAGGGTTGGGGAATGCGGAATCGGGAATCTCGATTTGGCTTATCCATGTAAAATACCAGGACGCTGGTTGGCTTGGCTAGATTTGATCATCACGGCGCCCCCAAAACCGTCAGTACAGACCCAGATCGTCTAGCAGGCGATGGGGGAAACCGCAGGGAGATGGGGGAAACCGCGGGCGGGAATGATTGATATCACTCAGCAACAATTGATGACCAGAACAGAGCTCACTGCCAAAGAGATGGAGCAAAGCGCCAAGGACCAACAACTCCTCACCAAGCAACTTGAAGCGACGGCGCAAACAGTATCACGGCAGGGCGAGTGCTGGAAGGAAATAGAAGTGGAGAAGGCTCGATTGCGGCAACGGGGAAGACGCTGTTCACACCTGCCCCGCCAGAACCTTGGATGGGAATGGAGAACAAACCCTCTCCTTCATCTGGGGGTGTGCGCACCAGGTGCTCGAATGGAGGTCAACAAGATACCCAGGGGTTGATTCCACGGCTACAGAGAGAAGTTGGAGGACAAGTGAGACCCCCTGTGCCTAAACTCTCCTTCCCTCGGTTTGACGTGGACAGTCCACGGTTGTGGCGGGACAAGTGCGTCGACTACTTCAGGTTTTACAACATACTAGAAACTCTATGGGTGAATGCTGCCACAATCCATATGGAGGGCAATGCCGCTCGGTGGTTGCAGGTCTATAAAACTTGAAATGAAGTTGGAAACTAGGATCAGTTCATTCAGGCAGTAGAGGAGAAGTTCGGTGCCTTTGACCACCGAAGATTGCTAGGTGAATTAGTGGAGATCAAGCAGACTGGTATGATAACTGAATACAAAACTCAGTTCGAAGAACTCATGTATGACATATCCATGCATAATCCTTACTATCGAGAAGAGTTATTTGTTTCACACTTTGTGAGGGCTGAAACCGGAATTGAGAGAGGCTGTGCAGGGGCAGGGGCCAGAGACAATTGATCGTGCAACGCTGTTAGCCCGGGTTCAACAGGATGTTATAGATAGAAGAAAAACTTGGAAATCCAAGTTTAACCGGGAAGGTGGAGGAATGGCCAGAACTGAGAATCAATAACCAGTTCCAAAGTTGGGCCAAGGGGAACTTTGGAAGGCAAAGCAATTGAGAGAGTACCGACGGGCTAGTGGCTTATGTAATGCGGAGAGAAGTATGAACCTAATCACCACCTACAATGCAAGAAAAAAGGGCAAGCCCAAGTTCAGGCCCTTGTGGTAGAAAACCAAGGAGAGTTCTTATCAGACGTAGTGCTCGACCTACTAGAAACTGCGGAACTAGACAAAGAGGAAATATTCAATTTATCCCTAAATGAAGTATCTGAGGCTGAGGGGGCCGAAACAGTACACATTCTAGCTCTAATCAGAAATCAGGTGATGTCTTTCCTTGTGGATTCAGGGAGCTCACATAGTTTTGTCAATGCGGCATACCTTCATCGAATTGGGTGTGTTTCCCAGAAGGTTAAACCAGTGGAGGTACAGGTTGCAAATGGGGAAACCTTAAGGTGTGATAGTTGGGTGCCACAAATGGAATGGTGGTCACTGGGACATACCATCCGTACTGATCTGAGAGTAATTGAGTTGGGGGCTTATGACGGTATTTTATGTATGGACTGGTTAAAAGCACACAGCCCAATGTTATGCAACTGGCAAGAAAAGGTTATAGAATTTGATCACCTTGGAAAGAAGATACAACTGCAAGGGGTGAGAAATGCGGAACTGACTGGATTGAAACCATTGTCGCTGGACCAACTAGAAATGTGGTGGAAAGGCAACGATATATGGGCTATGGCCATGTTGGAACCTGAGCAGTTGAACTCCGAAGATCCAATTCCAGCCGAAATACTGGCTGTGATCAAACAATATGAGGCAGTGTTCAATGAGCTAAAGGGGCTTCCACCAAGGAGGGACTATGACCATGACATCCCCTGATCCACGGATCCACTCCGGTAAACTCGAGGCCATATCGATATTCTCCGTTGCATAAAAATGAGATTGAACGACAAGTAACCGAGATGCTTTCTGCGGGAATCATCAAACCTAGTGTTAGTCCATTTGCTTCTCCCGTGCTCCTAGTACAGAAGAAAGATGGCACATGGAGGTTTTGTGTGGACTATCGCCGACTTAATGACTTGACCATCAAGAACAAATTTCCGATGCCGGTGATTGACAAGCTACTTGATGAGTTAGCCCGCACCAAGTATTTTTCTAAACTAGATTTGAGACCCAGATATCACCAGATTTGCATGAAAGAGGATGAAATTAAAACTGCCTTCAAAACACACCATGGACACTATCAATTTAGAGTAATGCCTTTTGGTCTGACAAACACGCCGGCGACTTTCCAATGCATCATGAACTCTATTCTAACACCATATCTCTGGAAGTTTGTGTTAGTCTTTATAGATGACATATTGGTGTACAACCCAAATCTTGAGTCCCATGCGAAGCATCTGGCAACTGTGCTACAAACCCTGAAGGCACAACAATTTTATATAAAAAGGTCGAAATGCATGTTTGCTCAGAGGAAACTAGAATACTTGGGTCATCTGATTTCAGATGAAGGTGTGGCAACTAATCCCCAGAAGACTCAGGCAATGATGGAGTGGCCTAGACCAACCAATGTGACCGAACTGCGTGGCTTCCTCGGGTTGACAGGATACTACCGAAAGTTTGTTAAAAATTATGGAGTGTTAGCTAGACCATTAACTAATTTGCTGAAGAAAAGGGCTTTCGATTGGGATGAACAGGTGAGGAGGCGTTTATTCATTTGAAGACGGCTATGTCATCTACTCCTGTGCTCAAGCTACCCGATTTCAATTAGGGCTTTGAGATTGAGACGGATGCTTGTGATCAGGGTGTGGGAGCGGTTCTTTTGCAAAACAGACATCCAGTAGCCTTCTTCAGTAAAGCCTTGAGAGTCGCACACCAAGGATTGTCAATTTATGAAAAGGAGTTTTTGGCATTGATGCTTGCAGTAGAAAGATGGAGACCTTATTTGCAATGTCGAGAATTCACATACGAACTGATCATCGAAGCCTCAGCTATCTAAATGAGCAACAACTGCAATCTGAGATGCAACGCAAGGCAATGACACGGTTGATGGGACTACAATTCCGAGTTCTATATAAAAAGGGAAAAGAAAATGTCGTGGCGGATGCTTTATCCCGGGCTGGACCGTTGAAGTTAATGCAGGCAATGTCAGAAGTACAATCCTTATGGATCCAGGAAGTAGTGAACTCTTATGCTACAGATAGAACAGCCCAACAGCAGTTAACTCAACTAACTGTTCACAGTCCAAATGAAAAGGGGTATGAATTACAACAGAGACTAATCCAGAAGCAAGGGAGGATATGGATTGGTGAAAATTCCGCACTTCAAACCAAGTTGGTGGCAGCTTTTCATTCAAGTGCTATTGGAGGGCATTCTGACATTCATGCCACTTATCAAAGGCTTAAAAAAATGTTTTGCTAGGATGGTATGAAACAAGCAGTGGAGAATTTCGTGAAACAATGAGTGTGCCAATTTGCGAAAGGGGAAAGGGCGAAACTAGCTGGGCTGCTGCAACCTCTACCTATTCCAGCCTCGGCATGTCAGGATTTGACGATGAATTTCATCGAAGGGCTACCCATGTCGGAGGGCTACAACGTCATCATGGTGATTGTTGACCGCTTCTCTAAATATGCACATTTCCTTGCTCTTAAGCATCCATACACTGCTCAAACCGTTGCAAGACTGTTTCTGGAACAAATTGTCAAATTGCATGGGATACCGAGGTCCATCACGTCAGACAGGGACAAAGTGTTCACTAGCACATTCTGGCACGAATTGTTTCAAGCTTTGGACACAAAATTGCAGTTTAGTACATCCTACCACCCACAAACCGATAGTTAGAGCGAACGGGTGAACCAGTGTTTGGAGCGAACGGGTGAACCAGTGTTTGGAAATGTACTTACAATGTACTGTACATGCCTCATCGGGGAAATGGAAGAGATGGTTGGCTCTCGCGGAATTATGGTATAATACGAGTTTCCATTCGTCTCTGGGATGCTCTTCCTTCAAGGCTCTGTATGGGGTGGAACCAAGCTTCGACGCTGAGCCCCAGACAGACGGCGGTGGAACTGAGGAAGTGAAGGATATCATACAAAACCAAGAAAGATATAATGAGTTATTCAAGCAATAGCTAGCTCGGGCTCAGAATCGGATAAAGATTCAAGCGGATAAGAATAGACAAGAACAGCAATTCCAAGTGGGAGAAAAAGTATTGCTCAAATTGCAGCCATATGCTCAGTCATCGCTAGTGAATAGACCAGTGTTATTAAGTCATCGCCTAGGCGACGCCTAGCCGCCGCCTAGGCGTCCCAGCACCGAAGGAAGCCCGCCATGGTAGCTCGCCTCGCTTGGCTCTGGTCTACGTCACCCACTTGACCACACCGCCGTCTGCTCCAGCCATCGCTGCTCTGCATTGCGCCGCCGCCGCCGCCGCCATCCACCGCGGAAGACCGGACAAGTTCCAGCAACAAATCTACGCCCGATCCGCTCCTCCGCGCGCCTCCTCGCCGGGTCTGTGCCTCCAAGGTCACTAGCACCTCCGTCGCCTCCAGATCTGCGCTGGATCCGCTCCTCCGCTCGTCTCCGTGCCAGATCTGCTCCTCTGAGGTCACCAGTTACTTCTCCGACGCTAGATCCGGGCTCATCGGCACTGGATCCGCGTTGCCTCCAGTCAGGCTTCACCGACACCTCTGCTCCATCACCGACATCGGTTGCAAGGTTGAGGTGAGGTCGAGATGGGGGAGGCGACAGGGAAGCTCGATCGGGGAGATGGGGGAGGCGACAGGGGAGACGATGGGGGAGGTGACAGGGGAGCTCGATCGGGGAGGCGACGGGGGACCTCAACGGGGGAGGCGACAAGGGAGGAGCTCGATGGGGGAGAGATGGACGCGCAACGGGGGAGGCGACAGGGGAGGAGCTCGATGTGGGAGAAAGGTGGACGCGATACTGAGGCGACGGGGGAGCTCAATGTTATATATATATTAGTCGCCTAATCCTCGCCTAGGCATCCAGGCGCCCCGGAGGCGACTCGCCTCGCCGGGGCGCCGTGATAACCATGGAACAGACCTTTTCCAAAGCTAGCCAATAAGTTTTATGGTCCATACAAGGTGTTGGAGAAAATTGGACCAGCAGCTTATCATTTGAATCTACCGTTGAAAGTCACATTCACCCTGTATTCCATGTTTCCCAATTGAAGCCGTTCAAGCCAGATTTTTCTCATGTGTTCATCGAGCTACCGAAATTGGAGTCGGATGTAAGCTCCACCGAACCAGAGGCAATTCTGGAGAGAAGATTGGTGAAGAAAGGGAATGTCGCAGTAACGCAAGGTTTAATCAAGTGGACCGGAATACCAGCGCGACTTGGGAAGATCTCAACGTTCTGCGCAAGCAATTTCCAATGGCGGTTGCTTGGGGTCAAGCAACATCTACAGGGGGGAGGTGATGTAACGAACGGTATAGATTAGTTGAGTCGTTATGAGCATCGGACTGTGGAAATGGTGAACAGTAATTACCGGCAAGAGCTGTAGCTGTAAGTTGTCATTTTCATCTGATTCAGGCTGTAACAGGTTAAAAGTTGGTTACAGGTAATTAGTTGACGCAGAGAGGCGGGAGTATAAGAGGCTTGTGATCTGGATGTAAAGGACTATGGAAAAATCTATGAAATGAGATTCGCTTGTTCTTGGTTTTCTTTCTGCATCCCCTTTCTTCTTCCTGCGGAAACTCTGAATCTCGAGTGTTCAGGCTTGCTCTCACGCCCTAGCGACATTGGAGGCAAAGGGACGTTACACACACCCCACCCACCCACCCCCCCCCCCGGGGCGGGGCGAAAAAACCAGCAGATTCGCGCCAATCTGACCTGAATACCGCAACCCTAAGCAAGCTCCTCCCGCTGCAACAACGCTAAGGACCATAACCCGCGCCCACGACTCAACCACGCCACTGCAGCGGCGGCTAAAAACCACCGCGGAAACGAGTAGATTCGCGCGGAGCCGCACAGATCAGGAGGCGGGCGGCGTACCTTGCTGGTGGGCTCCACCTCGATCTCAAAGCTGGAGCCCTTGAGGGTTTTGACGGAGACCTTCATCGCTTCGCCGCCCGCCGCGTCTCCCTCGCGCAGCCTTCGGCGTCGAGTCGAACGAGGGTTCGGAGAGGAGCGGGGAAGGGGAAAGAAGAAGAAGAAGAAGAAGAAGAAGAAGAAAGTGAAGAGGGGTGGTGTAGAAAATAATATTAAGGGGGCGATGTGAGAAGAGATCTCTTTTTTCTGTTTCTTTGGTACTTTTGCGACCTGGACCCTTCGGGTTGGGGCAATTTGTGCAAAGGTCCCCGCTTAGGGATTCTTGTAGGAGAAGCTTCTAACGTTTAGAAGCCCAGTGTAACGTGACGTTTTGTTATTTGGATTTTGGAGAAGGGAAAAAAAATACTTTTCAGTTACTGTTTATGACAAAGAAAGCCATTTTCCATTTATAAACATGTGAAGAAGAAAACGCTACCTATAGCTCACAAAAAAAATTAATATCGGTCTCGATAACCTTATCATCTATGGCAATGAGCACGTGAATCAGCGCAGACAACTTACTTTGTAGCTCGAAGTAATATCTTTTTAACAGCGACATGAAATTACTGCCCTCCGAACGAACGGTAAAAATAGTTCACCAAGTGTTGTCGTCCAATGTGGATATGTAAAAGCAAAGTTTGTATGGAACAGGGTTCCTATATAGTCACTACGGTGACGGTAACTTAATCAATTACACTGTCAATACTGTTGGATCAAAGCGACGTAAGATTCAGCTTGCTACAGAATATCACTACAATAGTCACTATAGTACTTGAAAGATTAGATTCATCGCTTTTTTATACCACGGTCGATTTACAACAACTAAAGTTACACTAAATTGGATCTCTTTCCATGGTCTCACTACCATAGTTCAAAATTCTAGCAAAATTTCATTCGAGATTTCGGATTTCGATCGGGGACGAGATTCAAAACCTGGTCAGATAAAAAAAATTAAATTGCTACAGTATTCGCCGAAATCTCAGGTATTTTAACCGGATTTTACTTTTAAGGACCAAATTTGACCGAGTTATGTTAATAACCCTTAAGAATGTCATCTTCCATAAAAATTTGTTGAAAAACCAAATGTTTAAGATGTTTTATAAAAATAGCAGAAATACTGTCAGATTTTTATAAAATTGTACAAGTTTTATCATATTCTAAAATATTTATGGTACTATCATACATAAAATTTCTAAAAGAATTGAATTTCATTTGTTATATTTAAAAATTCAAAAACAGAATAAACATAACTGAGACACTAACTGTGTCAGAATTTTATAAATTCGTTCGAGTGTGCTCATGATCCAAAATTTTTAGGAGATCTTAATAATTTTCTCAAAACCATTCTAAAAAAGTTTCAAAAATTGTAAACTTGTTTTGGTTGCTCAATCAAATCTATGGATGCAATACATACACCAACGAATGCTTTTATTAGGACAGTAGCACTGTCATAATTTTTAAAAATTCTCAAGCTTTATAATCATCTAACAATTTTATTAAAAAATTATTGATGTATCAGAACCATCCACAAAAAATTTCAAAATTTTCTAATGTTTTTTGAACCATTTTTTATTCGGTTGAAATTTGGCGGTCAGCCTTCAATAGCACTGTCCGAATTTTTGAAAATTCCTTAGGATTGATAATCATCTAAAAATTTTATAGGAATACTATTGGTGCGTCATAACCATACAAAACAATTTTCAAAATTTTCTAACATGGTTTGCACTATTTTTCATTCGGTTGAAATTTGTCGGTCAGCCTTTTATCAAGACAGTAGTACTGTCAGAATTTTTAAAAATTCCTCACACTTGATCATCATCTAAAATTTTTATGGGAACATTATTGATATGTCATGACCATTCACAAATTTTTTTGTTTCAACTATTTTTTCACTCGGTTGAATTTTACCGAGATTTCTTAATTAATTTCGGTCGAAATTTCGGAAATTTCGTTTCAAAATTTTCGGATTTCAAATTTGTTTTTTGAATTTTGACATATTTTATCTGAAATTCCGAGATTTCGCCAAAATTCTAAATTTCGCCCAACAAGATGTGAACAAAAAATAAAATTTCAAATCCTGCTCCCTACTTCATCTCTAGGGGCAGTCAACGAGGTAACCATGCATGCGTCGCTTGTGCCTTGCTTTTCTCAAAACGGCTAAAGAACCTAAATGAGCACACCACCAAGCAAAGCGGGGCAAGCTACTGAATCTATGATAGGCAAACGGCAATACGTTTTTTTTTTCTGACACAAAAATTCGGATTCCATAACCAGAGAATAAACTTCTTAAAGCAGAAAAAAGAAACAAAGTGCCATTGTACGTAGTGCATTTCAAGAAAATATGTTTCACTCAAGCCACTGCTCCCATTATTCTTTAGTGTGTGGTTTAACTAGACCCAGGACTCTAAATATATAGAGAGAGAAAACATATAGTTCAGAATTGAAATAATCTGTTGGCACTTCTAGCAATTACTCATTGCAACGCACAGGTACATAGATTTCAAAATAGCAAATTGGAGCTTACGAAGAGCTCGATCCAATTCTCTTAAACTCAGGCATCAAACCTATCATAAAAGGGGTCAACTGCTCCAGAACACCAAACTCAGAGAAGCCATTGCATCTCGTCAAGCTAGCTCCATCGGCAGAGGAGCCCAACAACAAAGAAAAACAACACCACTCACTACTCAGATACTGTAACATCTCAAAATTGGAGTTTTGGATTGTTTGATTTTGAAAATGAACCATTTGCATTCTTCCCATATTAATCAAAGATTAATTTGAATTTCCTATTAATGAAAGGATTTAATCCGACTAAACCATACATCAAACAAAAGATTTGGGTTTCTTATGTTCCAAGGAATTTTTCGTGTTTTTTCTTAATTTATTTAATATTTATTTGAATTTTTGAAAATTTCTTAAATCAAAAAATGTTTTATTTCTTTAAAACCCACCTCAGGCCAAATCCTCTCTATCCTGTTTCTATTCTCCCTTACGGCCCATTCCTATTCCTCTCTCGGTCCAGCTCGCACCGTTTTGCCTCGGCCCGCTTGCGCTTAGCCTGGCCTGGCCTGCTCTGCTCGCTCGCAGCCCAGTCGACCTAGCCGCGCGCGCCCATAGCCACCCGCGTAACCCTAGCCGCCGTCGCGTCGAAACCGCGTCTGTCGCTACTCTCGGAGTTCGGGCCATACCCGCCTCCCGAGGCTATTTAAGGCGTCGTCACACCCCGTTCGAGGTTCCCCGTCGCGCACCGCTTCTTTTGCCCCACCTCTTGCTGCCCGAGCCACCGCCATCGTCAAGAAAATGCTCACCGAAATTGCGCTGCCATATCCGAGTGCTTCTCCACCGTTGTTCGGTCGCTCCGGTCAATCTCCGCCGTCCTCGCCTATCTCTTGGTGTTGCCCGCGTCGCCCTCTTATGGATTCCCGTGGTAATGCGCTCGGTCAAGTTTAGTTTCGTCGTAACCCGTGCCTTCTTCCTTTCATCTGGCGAGGTAGCACCGCCGCTCACCATCATTCCTCTTCGCCAAACCCTGGCCGCCCGATCGTCAGCGTGCGCTTCGAATCTTGCCATGCCATTACCGATCGTCGCGATGCTTCTCTGCCATCCAATCCAGCCGTGCCGTTAGATGCGCGACATGCGACCAGCCCGCGTTAGCGCCTCGTCAGCCGCCACATCAGCCCTAGCGCTATTCCCGTGAACCCGGTCCACCGTGGATGGAGCTAAATCCATGGACATGGTCTATAGACTAGGGGCCACATGTTAGCCTAATAAGCTTTTTTCCTATTTATTTTAATTTCTAAAAATTCCTGGTGACGTCAACAGTGACGCAATAAATCTGTTTTCCTTTAGAAAAATAAATCAGAAAATTCGGTTTTTCTTTTTTCAGCCTTTTTCCCTGAATTAAATATTTCGAAGGCCCGTTCTCTCTCATACAAACTCCGATTAAGGCAATTCAAATTTTTAAATTTTTCTAAAATAAAGCTCTACCCTCTAGAGCCATTTATTTTTAATTTTAAGCTTGTTTGAGTCTCTGTTTAGTATTTATTTAGGTTCGTTGCTTTCTTTTCTAGTAGATGCTAATTCTGAGAGAGCGAATAGAGAATTCGAAGACCAAGACACAGCAATAGATCAGCAAGTCAAGTCGTAACCTTTGATCATGTTGACTCTATGTTTGCAAAAGTACTCTGTTTTATACAATTGTATGATATTTGTGTATCAATGATTAGTGTTGGGAATAGCTATATACCTAGTTGACATTATGCCACCTTGAATATTAGATTGCTATGTATCCATTGTTAACCCTAGGTTGGAATATTATTAGTTGGATATGATCATATTACCAACATTGGGTTATCATAGCTATACTTCGACATGCTTAGTTATACGATGGGATTCATATCACATGTTGAATAATGTTAATCTTGACTTAATGAGATATTGAATTGTGGCCGATATCCACTGTTGTAAAATTTGTTGTACCATGGCAGGGTTTGCCATTGGTCTTGGTTGAACAAAATTGTTTTCCCTTGAATAAGTGATTGTATAGTAAAGGAGGTGCCATTGGCATATTTGGGATGTGGATGCCTTGCATGAGACAACTTAAGAACTTAATCTTGTACGCCATTGAGTACTGTCAATTGGTGGTGTGGGTTCCGGGATTGACGAGTAGATTCACATGGCTTAAGAGGGGGCCCTGAGGAGCGAAACCTTAGTGAGCAGTACCGAGTTTAGACATGGTATTGTAAAGACTTTGTCATGATCTCTCTGCCGACACACCAAAAGAAGTGTATTAATTTGGAGTCAAAAGGAGATAATCATGTCTTGTGGGTAAAGCAGTACAACCTCTGCAGAGTGTAAAACTATTTGAATATCCATGTCCGCGGTCATAGACATGTCCGGGAATTTCGCATGAGATATAGAGTGTTTCATGAAATGTTGGAAGGTGTTATTGATGGGATGTGAACGTAGAGTTCACTATTGTTTTGTTGTCTAAAGTTATATTGTTGAATTTAGTAATCTGATAATTGTTTTAGATGGTGTAGGGTGATGCCTCACCATTTTGTTCCTGTTATCTATCATTGATTTACCAGCTATTTATTCTCTTTTCATAAATATGATTTCAATCTATTTACTGTACTTCAATTCAAGTTATTGCTTTCTGCAAAAGAACCATATGTCTACCCTTTGTCAAGCCTTCGTGAATATATTGCATCATTCTGAAGGATCTAGTTGGCCTAGAGGGGGGTGAATAGGCGAATTTTACTAATTTGACTTCTTCAAAACAATTCACAATTCTTTATGAGAGAAAAGCACAGAACAGAAGTAAAAACAAACAATGATTACAGCGAAAGCAATAAAGATAAATAGAGCACAAAAGAGACAGAGATTTATCCCGTGGTTCAGAGCCGCACTCCTAATCCATGTTGAAGCACTTCTTTCGAAGTATTGCCTCTCCAAAACTAGTCGCAGTAGCTCCGGTGATCACTCAGATAACTCTTTCACTACTCCAGTAAGGTGAGTTCCAAACCTCTCACAATCACATTGGCCTTCCACAATCACCTTTGGACAGGTCGCACTGTTCACTTTCTCCAAGCTGTCTAGGATCACTAAGACTCAAGAGTAATAAACTTTGCACAAGTTCTGTCTCTTGGTTCACTTCACAACTCACACAGCTAGACTTTGGCTTGGAGCTAAAACACTTAAAGATGTTTGAGAATTTTTGGTTTGAAGGTGAAGCACAGACTCCTTTTGAGAATGAGAGCTATTTTCAATGCTAAAATGTGAAAGAGTTCAATCTATGTATTGGTAGATGGCTCAAGAAATGCTTATATAGCCATTTGGAATGAATATAGCCGTTACACCTGCTACAGTAGCCGTTGGACGTGTCAGGTGTCAGAAATATCAGAAAAGTACACGTACAACGGACTAAGTAACAGTGCCTAGCGATACTGGACATGTGTATGACGGACCAAATTTGAATATTTATGACAGACCAAATAATTTGGTCCGTAGTACATAGGCTTTACATATAGAGTTTGGTCCGCCGCACAACTGAGAAAGATACATGTACGTCGGACCAAGAATTTGGTCCGTTGTGCATGGGTTTTTCAAAGAGACACATGTATGTCGAACCAAATGTTTTGGTCCGTCATGCATGGAGATTTAAAGATTAGTAGCCAAAGACCCTTTTTCAACAGAGATAAGTTTTATCCAAGCGATTTACTTTAGCAACGGACTAAAATTTTAAGCAAGAATGTTTGGTCCGTTGTCAAAGTAAAATCCTTTTGAATGATAAAGAATATCTATTTAAGGTTTCAATAAATAGGACTTCAAAGTTTGGTCCGACCAAATGTTTATGAACTGAATGAGTGCCGGACCAAAATATTTGGTCTGCTGTAAACGGAAAACGGAGAACATTTTGGTCCGTCACGGAGAAGAGACTATAACATGTATGCCGGACCAAATAATTTGGTCCGTTATACATAGGCAATCCCTTGGCTATCAGATGATTTTTCAAGGAGGTTTTTACCAAGGATGAAGGAATATGAAAACAAGAGTTTTGGTCCTATGAGCAGGTATTCTGATGGGAATTTTGATGCAGAAGAGTTTCAAGATTGGACCAAAGAATCTTTTTGACTTCAAAAGAATATGCTGTGTATGCAACTGACTAAAGAAAAGGATAGCTGAAATTTGGTCTGTTGTATACTAAAAAAATATGATTAAAAGGTCAATATCAAGGTGTCTTTTGCCTCTAGAAATCTAGTTTTGTCTTTGCCTTATGATCCAATTCACTAGCTTGTGCAAAGTCCCTCTTTAGACAACCAAAAGAAAAACAATCCTAGCTATTTGACTTGAATCATCTCCCAAGTCACAAAATAGAAACTAAGCACCTTAATCTTGTTCGTCCAACTTGCTCCATCATTGACTCTAGCATATGTTCTTCAAAGCCTTTTAGTATTATTAACTTAGTCATCAATACCAAAACTATAATAAAACACAATAATAAAATTGAGGGGGCCTAGATGCTATCACATTCCCCTGCGGCTTGCTGAGTACTTTTTGTACGCACGACTATACACTTTTGTTGATCAGTTGCTAAAGAAGGACCAGGAAATATTGAGTTCTATGAAGAGAAATATTATAAAGATTACGTGGATTAGGAGGGCGTTCCCCAGATGATTGCATGTGGCATGTCGAATGGCCTAAGTTATTTTATTTTCGCTGTAATAGTTTATTTGTTTCTTAAGCCTTTAATGCTTAGTGGTGTAAACTTTGATCATAAGGTCTGTTGCTTTATTTAATAATAATTTGCTTTTTTTAGTTAATTCGTTGTATGGAATGATATTTCATCTATGTTGCCACTATGTGTATTAGCGTGATCTTGAACTAGTGCAATATACACAGAGTATTTCAGATTCATAAATTCAAGTCCCGACAAAGACCGTCTATTGTGTGTGCTTTCAAAGCAGAGGCATCTAACTTGCACTCCTTCCTTGGTAATGGATTGCCATTCACAAACTTGCCTCACATACAGAATGAGAGAATTTTTTTAAAATAATACCTTTTTTATTCAAATTGCAATAATATACCTCGAATCCGAAAAATTGCAAAAATACACCTCTGTCGCCCGTTGGTTGGGAGATAGGAGAGGGAGAGTTGACTCAGCAATGATGTGGACACGGCGACAGGGAGAGAAGTCGCCCAACCCTACGACGACAGGGAGAGAAGTCGCCCAACCCTAGGGCGACAGGGAGAGAAGTCGTCCAACCCTAGGGCGATAGGGGAGAAGTCGCCCAGAAAATTTAGAAATTTGAAAAAAAATTGGGTGCAAATTTATAATCGTGTAGACTTTTTTTTATTCCATTGCAGAACATGTTAATTTGAGGCTCATTGAAGTGAAAGAAAAATAACAAATTTATTTACATTTCTTCATAATTCACTACTCTATGAAATTCGCTTATACAAAATACCAAGTTTTATTTCACCTATGATATTTGTTGAAATGTCTGCATTTGCTTGCGCATTTTATTCATTATTGGGTATTATCCATATGGGTAAAGTAAATGTTGGTGAATTGTTTTTGAAATAATACATTTTTTTATTCGAATTACAAAAATATACATCGATATCAAAAAATTGCAAAAATGTATACTTTTGAGGGTATTTTAGGATATTAAGGTATGGAAAAAAAATTGACGACAAATAAAATAATTTGTCAGTTAATTGTTTTCAGGAAAAAAATCAAATTTCGTTGTTCGTCATTCTCCTTTGGTGTGCGACAAATTTGACGACAAATCATAGTACTATTGAATAAAACCCGACATTGATATTCGAAAGTGCAGAGCTAAGTCACAAAGTAGGATACAATATAGGTACATACGTTAAAAAATTCACAAAACTGGGATACAACATAGGTACATACATACCTTAGAGAATTCATAAAACTGGGATACAACATAAGTCACAAAACCATACATTCTATAGCCATGGTTGTCGGTACAAATGGTCAAAAATAGGATAGTTATATATTGGTGGCTAATGGGGTATTACGCTTGGATCGCTGATAGGGCTTAATGTAATATCATCGTCAGAATTTAGAGGACTCCCAGGACGCAAGTTTCCTGGCCTAGGTGGCATGAAATCGTCATCATCATCGTCATTTGTATGGTTCGGAGCTAGCCCGCCTCTAGTGGTGGTTGAACGTACCCTTGCATTGTTTCTTGAACGGTCTGCTGTAGTAGTGCTTGAACGGCCTCTTCCGATAGTGCTTGAACGTCGAGGTGGAGGTGATACGAAATCGTCATCATCAGCATCATCGTCATTTGCATGGTTAGGAGCAAGCCCCCCTCCGGTGGTGGTTGAACGTCCTCTTGAACTTGCTGCTGCAGCAGTACTATGTCGATCTCTACCCCTCTAGTTAGATCCGCTTCTGTATCTTCTGCGCGAACCAAGCATCACACCCCCACCGAAGAGCATATAAATCGCTAAGAATTGTGGGATATCTTTGTTCAACAACTCTTCATCCTCTGGGAATAACTAACACACAAGACGAGCATACGAAGTAGTGAACTTATGTATAATGGTAAAAAGATTAGTAAGGTGAACAAATACAAAATAATTAACCTTAATATGCTCTGCATACCGATCGGGCAGCAGCAGTACCCTGTAAGATCTTCTAGAGAAACATGTAGCAGAAGGGTGGTCGTCTAGTTCGCACACCCTGAAATACATTTGACGCCACCATTGCAAGTGTGCCTTAAGATCGTCGGAGGTCACAAGGTTCAGGCCAGAGGTTGTCACGGCATGCGTTCGTAATGTCGGGCGCCACTCTTGCAATCTAGACACCACTTTACTTAGGTTCTCCTCCTTGAATGGATCGTCCTTCCCACCACGCGTAACCTTCAACGTGTAATTAAGAGCTACTCTACTCATATCAGGTATCCACGAAAATGCTCTGTTAGAGGATCCAACCATGGTGAAGAAGTATGAGTGGGAGCTGCGGTTGTGTGCCTGTGGTTCGGCCTTTTATAGACTCGAAGTGGTGGTGTATGGACTAAGTGTTGGAAGGTAAGATTGAAACACACAGACGTGTGGTCAAATCGGCCTGACAAAGCTACAGGTAGAGTATTGTCAAATCGACCTAAAAAATTTTATAGCATTGGGCAGAGTGTCGCAACTTGTCACTAGAAAAGGTGATAGAGGCTTTCTTTTTTGGCAGCTCATCCTGACAAAGCTGCTACATGTGACTTGTCTAATCGGCTCGACAAGGTCAGACGCCGTGAGTAGGCTATTTACTGAAAAGCTGTTGTACGACCGTCATCTGCAACAACTGTTTAAGTGTTTCGGAATCTGCGCCTATAGTGATCATTTAGGGTGTTTGGTTTGGCAAGATTGGGATGCAAAGCAAGTTTTAAATAGGATTCTTTTGCATATTACGGTAGTACAAGTATCATAGGGTGTTTCGGGGCTATTCCTCCATAATTTCTCTTCTAAACATGTTATTTTACGGGCTGCCAAAAAGGCTTAGTGATCATTCGCTTTACACGATTGCAATCTAGTTTTCTTTGTAAGTTTACGACTACACCGTATATGATGTGTTAACCATTTTTGAGGTATTAATACGGGATGTTATAACCATTTTTAACTAATTGACTCTTTATGCTTGAAAGCAGGCCTACTGTAACAAAGAATAACAATATTGCATAACCAAAAGTAATAGGTTACTATCATAAAAAAATCGTATATCACTAAATACATAAGATGAAAAGTATATCAGAACGGAATAACTAAATACATAAGATAAAAAATGACAACAATCGAAAACATAAGAAACTACGGCCGCCCCCGTTTCTGGGTGCCTCCTCGCGGCTGGGCAGGCCTCCTGCGAAGCTGCCCCTGCGAGTAGGTCAGCTACATCGGTGCGCGGTGGGTCCCCTGTGGTCTAGCTGGAGGTGTAGCGTACTCCGACTGAGAAGGCTGCATTGGTGGTGGTGCTCCCTGCAACTGCGATGATTCAGGCTCATCCGGATCAGCGAAGTATCTCGACACCCCACCATCGTCGAGGTCGTACTCCACATGGGCTGAATCATCAAACTGCCCCTCGCGGTCGTCAGGGGCAAGTGAAGCTACAGAGGAGAACCACCGTGCATGTGAGCCTATAAGAAATGAAGAATTGTTGGTACCATTCAAAAAATAATTGGAAAACATACAAAGTGTGATTAAGTACTCACCTCCGATGTGAGCAGCTAGACCAGCGTGTCCAGTAGCTCGCCCTGTCGCATAGGTCGGCGTGACGGTGGCACGGGAGGCTGTGGCGTGTGAAGATGTACCTGGAGCACTCCTCCCTCTAGTAAGCGGCACACCGTAAGCCACATCGCGAGGCGCGCGGCATCCCGCCAACTCGAGGACTCATCTCGCGCTCTCCCTGAACCTCGCGAAGAAGGAGGTCACGTCCTCTCTGGTCACGTCTACCCCGCGAGACAGACGAGAAAGGAAGCTCCCTGATTCCTCGTAGTATTGGGCTATCAAATCAGTCTGAAAAATACATTACAAATTAGCCTAACACATTAATCTGGAAAATACAATACGAAAATACATCGTACATTAGACGAAATTTACCGCACCGTGCAGAGCCGAATCCGTATGGGCGGGATACGTGTCCCTCACCCTGGGGATGTATCTAGGAGGATCGGGGTCAACACTTACCAAACGCAAACGGGTACGGGAAGTGTACCACTGTCGGTACCCCTGGTACGTCTACGGGTCGTATGGCGCATCCTCGGCATGGACGTCGTCCAGGGCTCCTCCCCACTCCTCGACCCATGGCGCCATACGTACTTGCCATGGGGTGGCCCCATGCCCGCCCTTCCTACTCTGCCTGCGGATAAGAAAAAATATAATATTATGACATGTCATTACACCGTAATGATTACAGAACATCGATGTAGGGAACTTACGTGTGAACGTCGTGTGGGACCTGACAGCCGACCTGGACCGGGAACTCCTGTCGTAGACCGAACTGCCTCATCACTCAATGGACAACGTAGCCCTTGACCATGACGTCGAACATGAGGAACCGACGTGTACGCCAGTACGCTGCGTCGCGTGTGCATAAGGTAGACAACCCATCACACATAGCTGGACCTCTCCTGATGTGTACGGCGTCCAGCATACGCAGCAGTCCTCACTGAGGTGGTCGAACGCAGCGACGAACTGCGGGTAGCTAAGCCGCACCGTGTTGTGTGCCCACCTAGGCTGCAGTGACGACAGATTCGCAGATGCAGAACATTACCATTAGTACTAACAAATGTTAAAGCGTAAGTTTCACAATCGTGGTTTGCAATATCTTACCCGTTGGTGGCACCAGATGGTGCCCATAGTCGGCGCGTCAACGTCATCGTCGCCAGCGTGTACAAGAGATTGCGTGTCGATGTTGGGCCATCCGATCTGGAACCTCTCGTATGCCCAAAGCTGCAGAAGCAGTGGACATCCGATGAGGATCGACCCGTCGGCGATCCGCCCACGCCGCCGAGAGCGCCGCGAGACGTCGCGCGCAGGACGGACACCGACCCCGTGAGTACTACGGCATGGCATCAAGGGGTGCGTCGCAATCGCCTCGCAGAATCGGACGGTGCTCGCCCACGTTATCCCGTGGGAGCTCGTGAACATGCACCACCAAACAACCGAGCAGTGCGCGCTCAAGGTGGCGGCACACCCTCTGCTCGTCCGCAGGCTCGACGATGTGTTCCGCCTGTAAATTTAAGTTTTCTTGTTAGTCTAGCCAATATATGGGAAGTTAAGTTTTAAAGGTTAGTTGCTTACCACGAACTGTCGAAGCCATCTGTGTGTCGGATCATGGGTGCTGGTGAAGGATCGGTACGCAGCAGGTGGTAGCACACCATGGAACCGCGCAAGTAGCTCCTCGCGCCACGTCGCGTCGACGTCTTGGGGCACTACAGGGTCATCGGCGATCGGGAGTCCGAGGAGGTACGAGACGTCCTCCAAAGTGATCGCCATCTCCCCGACAGGTAGGTGGAAGGTGTGCGTCTCCGGTCTCCACCGATCCACCAGAGCGGTGAGAAGGGACCTATTAAACGGGAACCGGTGACTCGCGTCCCACCCCTGCGCATCTCTGTGCGCCTCCACCATTCTTGCCAATGGCAGCAATCCTACTGCTCGTAGCCTACGAAACAAAAATATTAAATTAATAGCACGGGGCTCAAAATTGAGGTTCTCAACTATCTCTAGGTACATGATACTCGTGATATACCCAGACGACATGTTCCTGTGAGCCACCAGGGTTTTCTCAATCATACAACTATGTTGTTCAACCTTCGAACATAGCCAGTGGGTGCCCCATTTAGGTTTGTACACGTGCACTCTCTAGGGGCACCCTTGCATCTCGCATACCACGTCGTAGCAGGTTGGGGTGGACTTCTTAACCCTGAAAGTTCTTCTTACTGATAAGGCCCAATCTTTAACAAAGATCCCGCACCGCTTTTTGTTGGGTAACATCTTTGTTATGCCTCACCTCATTGTCGCTATACTGCCAAAGTGTATCATTGCCTTCATTTACAATCAGGTTATGAAATTGATGCGTGCTCCAATCTGCGGGCACAAGCGGCTCAGCACCTTCATCTTCCTCATCCGAGTCATCGTCGTCTTCCACTTCTGTTCTCGTATATTCAAGGTCTTCCTCTTCCATCCGTGCTATTACTTCCTCAATTTCCTCACCTTCGTCTACTTGCCCCCGCGCATCTTGCCCAATATTTCCATCATCCTCCCCATTCTCAACTTGCTCACCACTCTAGTAAACGACATCCTCATTGCATCCCTGAACATGCTACTCCCGGTTAGATTCCCTAATTTCAGTGTCACCATAAGTGAACTCATTTTAAAGCTCACTACACTCATCGACGTCCAGCTGCTGCTGCGGAGCAACAACCCTTTCATACGCTTGCACTAAAAGCACCCGATACCATCCACGTTGCTCCGCCCCCCTCACATATGACCTCTAAGATGCAGTTCCCTTCACCTCAACTAACTCCCAATAAACAGGATCATCTCGCATAGAACAAAGGCAAGATAACTTCAGCTGGCACTTCTCTGGTTCCATCTAAAACGTATAATACAACCAATTCAACACAGAAGCAAATGTACGCTCTTCGACCCTACTTAAACTCCTGTCTACATATTGAAAGTTACTCAAATCCGTACCCTCTAAACCATACATGACAACCCCTTCTCCATAAAAGATTCTAAATGGAACTCGTTCTGACATATCTGCGAACCGATTCATTAATACGAATTAATTACTCTTCGTAAAAAGTACTATATCTATTTGCTAAAAAAACTATATGTATGTATATCTACACTTGCAGAAATATATATCTATCTACATTCATAAAAATATACATCTCTCTACTTCTATTTCTAAAAAACATCTACATTCCTACAAATATCAGTACTTGGGAACCAAGTGTGCCCATTACTGATGCAAAAACTATTAAGCCCTGAAATTTTCAAATTGTTCAATTAGCATGTATATTGTTATAGAACATAACTAGATTCTGAAAACTATGCGAAAAATATCTACATTACTAAAAAATATTCATCTCTCTACTTCTATTTCTAAAAATTATCTACGGCCCTAAAAATATATATATGTACACTTCTATATGTAAAAAAACATATCTATCTACATCTATCTCTAAAAAACGTAACAACATATTATTATTCGTAAAAACAACTATGTACATGCATTTCCACGAACCGACTAAATTACTAAAAATATAACTAGATTTAACTACATTTTGTTGCTAAACATTATCATGATTTGTTGCTAAACACTAAATAAATCGGGCGCTGCTATAGCCGCTACAGGAATACAACCCTAAACACTAAACAAAATAAACCCTAAACACTACACAGATATTTAAAACAAAATAAATACTACATTTAACTAGATCTAACCCTAAACACTAAACAAATAAACACTACATTTAACTAGATCTAACCCTAAACACTAAACAAAATAAACACTACATTTAACTAGATCTAACCCTAAACACTAAACAAAATAAACACTACATTTAACTAGATCTAACCCTAAACAATAAATAAAATAAACCGCAAAAAATTTTACCTGCACAGCCGCTACTGCAACTAGGCGCTGCTCTTCCTCCCTTCCTTTTTCTCCTTCTCTTCCTCCCTTCCCATTTCTCTCTTCTTCCTCCCTCTTCTCTTTTCTTCTCCCTCCCTTTCTTCTCTCAGCTGAAGAAATATAACCGGACGAGCCAACAGCGCGCGGCTTTAAATAGGGCTCCAGTCGCCCTTTGGTTGGGCGATAGGGAACCACGCACCCTCCTGTCACCCAACCAGTAATCAATTTTCTTCACTGTCGCGTTTTGGGAGGGTGACACAGACTAGAGCTGTCCATATGGGTCGGGGCGGCCGCGCCACGGCACGGCCATATCTGGCACGCCCACGCACGCGCGACGCAACGACGGCGGCGGGGTAAGACGCGACGAGGCCAGGCCGTGCTTGGGCGGAGGCGCCGCCATGGGCCGGCATGGTGAGGACGGGCGGCCAGCACCGGCTGGGTTAAGGCACGGCCGGCGCACGGGCACGGCGACGAGGAGAGGCTTCCGCACGGTGGCCGAGGAGAGGCGGCGGCACGAACAGACGGTGGGCGGTAGGCACGACCGCTGTCGCCGCCGCCGATCGCGTTATGCGTGGCCGTCGGGCGGCGGCGAACACGGCACGGCCGGTTTTTCGAATTTTCCGACCGCTTTATAGCCGTTAGGGGTTAAAAATTGAAAAACGGGCAAAAATCCCGAATTTTTCCTATAAATAGGAGGACCCTCTCCTCATACAAAGACCCATTCACTCATCATCTTCTCTATTGATCATCTTGTGAAAATTGTGATATTGTTTGTAGTTATTTAGCAAAATTCGGAGAAATTTTGCTAAAATTCGGAGAAATTCAAACTCGAGCTTCGGTAACACAAGAGGTTTGTCATCTTGAATTTTGCTAATTGTATTGTTTTATTATTTTTACTAATATTCAAATATTCATTTGCATTTTTGCATGGATCATTTCCCATCTCCGATTTGGGATCGCCCGGAGGACCTTGAATCCTTCCAAGATTTGTCACCGCATGCAAATGTAAGCACTCAAGAACATCATGGACAAGAAGAACCATCGGGCTCCATGACCATGAGTGCTTCGCTCGACATCCACCGGAGCGAAGAGAGCGAGGCGACATCGAGAGTTTGGGATTTTTCGACAAGCAAGCGAGGACAGATGCGAAAGGAAAAGAGGTAAGAGTTCTTGTTTGTAAACAATGTCATCATGTTTTATCTGCAAAATCTACTGGGGTACGGACACTTGCATAGGCATATTGAAAGTTGCAATGCGAAAATAGGAGCGAGCTATGAGATGCAGACACAACTAATATACAACCCGGACGGTTCGATCCAGAATCGGGAATATAGTGGCGATGTAGCTAGGCAATCTCTTGTACGCTTAATTGCATCACAGGATTTACCTTTAAACTTTGGCGAGAGTGCTGATTTTGAAAATTACATTAAGCGTGCACATAATCCAAAATTTAGTAAAGTATCTTGACAGACAACTAGTAGAGATGTAGTTAAGTATTACAATAGTTGTCGTGAAAATTTAAAAACCATGTTCAGTACTTGCACATTTTCCGTATCTTTGACTTCAGACATATGGAGTGGTAGGGCTAAGTAAGATTATATTAGCGTAGTTGCTCATTATGTCAACCAAAACTGGCAACTAGAAAAAAGAATTATAGGTTTCAAACTAATTGATGTCGCACATACTAGAGAGAATATTGCTGAGATTATTATTAGGGTGGTGGAGGACTTTGGTCTCAGTGATAAGATTTTTGCTATAACTTTAGATAATGCCTCCGCAAATACCTCCGCAATGAATATTCTCACTCTAATATTTGGTACTTATGTCTTTGAATCATTTTGCTTCATCAACGTTGTGCCTGTCATATTATTAACCTTATAGTTAAAAGTGGACTTGCCCGTTAGAACGTTACATTGCACCTTCCGCTTGGCAATTTCTTTTATGAATCATTCTAATGCTAGAATAGCATCTTATAAGAATTTTGCATTGCAATGGGCATACGTCCAAGAATATTTGGTTTAGATATACCAATAAGATGGAATTCTACTTACTTAATGCTTAAGAACCTTACGCCATATAAGAGCACATTTGAGGTTTTCATTCAAACACATCACCCTCAACGTGATTTATTATCGAAGAACATTGGTATGTTGCATCAAAGTTACTTGATTTCTTGAAGTTTTTATGACTCCACAGTTGCTTTATCCGCAGGTTTATGAACCCACATCTTCTCTAATTGTGCATCATATCTTAGATATGGCTACCCATTTTAAGAACAACGAAAATGACATGATTTTAAGAGATTCATCATCGCAATGAAATCCAAATATTTGAAATATTGGAAAGAAATTCCACTTCTATATACCTTCGCCTTTATTTTAGATCCTAGAGCAAAACTTAGAGGATTTGGTAACGTCCTCTCCTTTTAGGTGATGTTCTAGGGAAGATTATTCAATTTATTTTACTATTGTTCGTACTAAACTAACCAAGTTTACAACAAGTACGAACAAAAGCATCAAGGAGTTCGTTTGCAACGACCTCTGTATCTATCGAGTAAGAAAAGACCGCGTGGGGCAAAATCGTGGTTCTTCTTCTTCTTGTGCACAGGTTCTACGACGGTGGTGATACAAACCGCGATCAACAAGTCTCCTCTGGGAACTATCGCCTATATGGACAATGACGTGTTGGATTACCAACAAGAAGGAGACGATGTCTTCAATATTGTTCAATGGTGGCATGAGCACAAGCTAACATATCCGTGCTATCCATATTAGCTCGAGATGTGTTAACTGTTCGATCTCGACGGTTTCCTCCGAGTCCGCCTTGATCTCTCGTGAGAATATTGGAGGAGAGAAGAACAAGCCTATCGAGTGATATGGTGGAGATGCTCATGACTATCAAAGACTGGGAACACGCTGATTCAAGAACTCAACATTCCGCTGAAAACAAGAACTAGAGGAAGCCTTCGAAAATCTCTACCTCAACAATGACGAAGACCCTCCATCTACCTCTTAGTATGTATTAGAGGCTTAGAGCTTTAGTTGTACTCTTTTCTTTGTCAAGGTTTTCTCTAAATGAGTTTTTACTTGACAAAGTTTTTAACGAGCAACCATCCAAACATTAATAAAGCTCTTTGTTAAATGTTCTACATTTTTTTGTCTCAATTTATTGTACGTCATTTTTATGCTATTTTCTAACTCTACATATTTTTCCTTATTTTTCCTAATTTTTTCCCTATTTTTTTCCCTATTTTTCTCTATTTTTTCCTATTTTTTGCACACGGTGGTGGCGGCCGAGGCCCACAGTGCCTATTCGTGTTCGGGGCAAGACGCAGACGCCCATGCCCCGGTGTGTGCGTGCACGAGCCTCTACCCGGCCCATGGCGGGCACGGCACGCAAGACGCCAAGGCCTTCGTGCCTAGATGGGCGTGCCTCTAGGGCTAGGCGTCTCGGCCGCCCATCCGCCGCTCTAACACTGACAACCATTGGTGAAGTGCACAAATCGCCCAACCAGTGGGCGACAATTGTACAAATCGCTAAACCATAGGGCGATATCTCCCTGTCACCCAACCAACGGGCGACAGAGGTGTATTTTTACAATTTTTCAGATTCAAGGTATATTATTGCAATTTGAATAAAAAAAGGTATTATTTAAAAAAAAATCCAGAATGAGAACATCTTGATAAGCAAAGTACTCACGGAACAGCACATTCGGTCGTTGCAGAATTCGCGCACGAACAATCAATTGGCTCTTGCAATGCAGAACAAGCAGCTCCTTGGCAACATTCGGCACTAACTGATGCCACTGTGTAGTGCATTCATATGTAAGCCTTCCATCTAACATGGTTTAAATTATCCATTCCCTCCGTCGTTTATAAGGTTTATTTTTTTAATAGTTTTATCTATAAATATAAGGTTTACATATAAATTTAACAAGACCTTTCCTTCTATAACTCTATTTATTCTCTCTCAACCATATGTATTTATTCATTACCACCCACACAAAGTATTATCTCTCATCTTCCAAGACAATTAAGTGAGGGGCATCTAAGTCATTTTCTCTCGTACATTTCTCAATTTCAACGCAACCTTAATTCTTATACAAAGTCAAAATACGTCTTATATTTTTGGACGGAGGGAGTATTATCCTTATTCCTTGTAATGAATTGCCTCTCACAGGCATCCCTGATTACATTTTTCTGAAGGGAATGTATCAAGATAACCAGAGCTGGTTTAGTTTATGCATTGTCCAGCAAAGCTAGCACCACCCAGCTGCCCCTCGAAACACCAGCTACTGGGCACAAGCTTTAATATAAAGAGAAAAGCTTTGTCACAATCAGTACCCAGCGACACTAGGAAGATGAACCAGTAAAACAAGGACCAGAACCCCAATCACTGGTGTGGATAACCATGGGGTCCATGTGGTGCCCAAGGTCCAGTGCCATAGCGGCTCCCCATGGAAGCATAGCCACCATCATAGATGACTTGCAAGCCCATCCCAGGAGTCGCCATAGGTGGTCCATAAGCTCCACGGCTGCTGAAACCTAAAATTAAATCATGTTATAGGCTAAGCACAATTGATTTCAGTAACTTACATGCCAGTGAGAAAATGAAACCTACTAGGTGCCCTTCTCTTCTCAATCTCAGCCCTTAGCTTCTCAGCCTCCTGAGCCATAGCTACAAGATCCTTCTCCATTGCCTGCACTTGTGCCGTCAGCTCTGGCTTAGCCTTTTTCTCATACTCAAGGGCCGCCCTACAGTGATATTAATAATTAGCTGCTCTTCCACTCAAACAAAAGAAAAAATGGCACTCAAACACTGAATTAAATGCCCCTTTGAGCCACCAACATAGACTTCACATATGCTGCATCCATTACAGAAGAAACACAAACCAGAATTGTTCAATACCTAGTCTGGATCAGTTCCTGCCGGAGACCATCACGTTCAGCCACCATGGCAGGTATTCGCTGGCTTTCAGAGTTCTGATACTCAAGCTCCTTTGATAGAACCTGCACCTTTGCAGTCAGCTCTTGCCTCAAAGACTGTAGTTTACCTGCTTCAGATCGTAGCTGCAAAGCATCTTGCCTAAGGGGTTCTAAGGAGCGTAGCTCAGCTTCCAGCTTCAGATTCCTCTGAGTCAGATCCCTCGATTCAAGTTCTTTCTCTGCACGGAGCTTAGGTATAGCCTGACTCGAGGCATGGAGATTTTCTTTCATACGAGGCATTGCTTGTCTGAGATCAACAATTTCATCCGCCAGACGTTGGTTGTCATCATGGATTCTGCGCATCTCACCATGGCGTCTAGACAGGTCTTCCTCCAAGCGACGTGGAGAGGTGGGCCTTGGTTGTGCAAGTGGGGGAGGGGGGCCATCACGAAATCCTCGAGGTTCATCATAGTATTGGCGAACTATGCGGTGTCTTCCTGCCATTTATATATAGGCCCTAATCAAGAATAACCAGAATTTGGACAATAGAGTAAGAATAATAAAAAAAATTCTGAAAAACACACACACACAGAGGGATGTTGTATGACTTATTAGGAAAATTACACAGAAATATAAACACTAAAATCTAAGATTTCATTAAATTTTGTTAGCAATGACATTGTCCATGTGAAGTTTCACTTTCCAGAACAGGTTCTCAATACATCTTCACAGGCTTCAGAAAATTCAGTGAAATCAAATACTTCAGTTAGTTGACGAGTCTGATTACACTAACAAGAAGATCTTGTTCAGGATGTTTGTTTTAAAACTTTCCAGTACAAATACAAGAATATAAACATTGCAACAACCATGCTCATCAGGGTTATATTCAGGGCAGTACTAGAAAAGAATGGTAAATCAATGCTAGCGCAATGTGGAAGATATTTAAAAATGAAAGAAGTATGGGAACGATGGATAGCATACAAACACTACCACCATCATAAGTATTCCAAGGTATTAGTGGTCACTTACTGGGATAGCCTTATTGTCTTACACAATACACTTAGGCTGATCAAGCATGCCATTTCAGGACTAAAAGAAGGCATTTGGGGATCAGTAAAAACCACATGTACAAGACCAGCACATGCTAACTGGAAGGAATCTGGCTGCTTAGTGTTAAAGCCTATAATACATCTACACAGCAGTAGGAGATGCACAAGACCACAGTATACGGACGCTAAAAATTGTGGAGTTACATAACACATAACTGCCACTCAGTAAATACGCAAAAAGAACACTGGAACTGATGGTTTCTAATGAAATATAATCCTGAGTTCTTGCAGAAAATTGCAACACTCTTTGCTGAACTGGCATTCAAAAAATAGATGCAACCAATCTTCCACTGATGGAACAGATGGCTTCAACAAGAGACCAAAACACACTTTAAATAACAAATAGAATTACAATAGTGCCTATTAACACAGGAGAAAACATAATGTCAATATGCAGCCCATATCACTTATTAATACGATTTGATCAAAGGTGAATACTTTTCATGTTAAAGAAAACGTAGCATGCCCCATTTGTTTAAAGTCTTGAGTACCAACATATATCCTTTCAATATGATTATGTTTTGCGCTTCTTCATAAACCATGTGCTTTCATAATTTATAATTATCCAACTTCCGTGTCTCCAGAAATATGCAGTGCGAGGATAACAAGCTTCATCTATTACCACATACACTGCTAGAGCCTACCTATATTGCTGTACCAACCAAGCGTAGGTGATCAAAGCAATATAACTGCCCTACATATAATAGTAGGACTTAAGCATTTCATCGATCAACAACATAACCGACGTTAACAACAGTTTTTGAAGGGCTATTGGTTTGGTTGTTAACATCAATTGGAGAGAGAGAGAAAAAAGGATGAACTTATGTTGCAGTGATACATCTGAGAGATGTGCCCGTTTATTTTATAGCAGATCAGGAGCGGACCTAACGTGGGTGATGGGGGTTCAGTTGAACCCCAAAAATTTAGGAAAATAAACTGCTACTAATACTCCACCACGGAGCAAACAAATCCGCAAAATACTCCATGGACTGGACTATCCATCCCAGAAAGAAAGATCTGGATGGGATTGCTCACAGCAAAGAAAAGATCCCCAGGACAAAGCTCACTCTTAGAACAACAATCGAAGCTAAAGCTTCCTTACCAGCGAAAGAAGAGATCAATCCTAGTCCAGATGGATCTCTGCTCCACGCCAGTCGGTAGAGCGGAGGAGGAGTGGAGGACGCCTATGAGGTAAGAAGTCCTTCGCTTCGAGGTTGAGACAAACAGGGAGCAATAGCCGCGACGGGATCGGACATATGGAGAAGAAGAGGATGGGCTAGAAGTAGACCTTATGAAACGTCGGGCCGGGCTCAAAAAGCCTACTTAAAACGTCAGGTCTGAACCCGGCCCGAAGCCCAATAAATGTAAACTTGGCTAGCCAAAGCCCAGCCCGATTAGACCGTGGTGCAAACTTGAAGCGAAGAAAAAGAAAATAAAATTCGAAGTAGGAGTTTTTCTAAGGAATTAGTATATGAAACAGTGTAATGTGGAGTTAGAAACGTTTTTTATTTTTGCAAAATCATCGATCCAAGAATAGTTGATTACAAGAACAATCATCAAAACCATGGCAATCATTCAAAATCAAAATCAAAACATATATTATGCTTACTCACTACCCTCGAACACGTATGCTAAGCTTGTTGGATCTAATTTGTTGCTTGCAATTTATTTCTTCAAAAGACTAAATACATGTGGTGGTTATTGGGTTCTATGTATGTTGGGCAATAATGCAAACACGAATCATCAAGTAGAACAAAAAATTAAGGCAAGTAAGGCAACAGGCACTTAATCGAATCCCTCTGTTCATCTTCTTTACTAGCAGTTTATCTGAGCAGCAAACATGTAGACGGCCTCGCGACCCACCACCATGTGAGCGTGAGGAGGAGGATGACTTGGGGGAGCTGCCATGGAAGGTAAGGGTAGGGAGGGAGGAGGCGGAGGTCATAGGGAGGGCACGAAGAGAAGTAACAAGGGAGTTGTCGCCGGATGTGAGGATATTAAGGACCGTCTGGAAGAGATGGGGATTGAGTCTAGGATGAAGCAAAACGTTTATATATGACGGCTATGGTTAGGATTGAAGGACTACAGCTGAGCACAAGTGCTTGCATTGGGCTAGTCCGATCTTGCTATTCCAATCTTATTCTTTTTGGAAATCAGAAATTTATGCGCTCTTATCCTTTGCTCTTGTCATCATCAAGAGAAAAATAGCAGGCGATGGTTAAAACTAAGGATTGGGTGTTTAATGAAAAGGGAAAATGTGTGGAAGAAGTAAGATTACAAGTCAAGAGAAGAACCGGAATAATTTAGCGTTGGAGGACAAGTTGGAACAAATGTCTGTACCAACACACAGGGACAGATGACCTGTGTGTTTGTCGATGACAAACAGTCATTGTAGTTGGAAATTGTGGTTGCAAGTGCACAGTGCACTACTCTACTCCAAAGGCCTAGCCATATATATTCCTAAATCAAGTAATCAACATAGTAGGTACTAAAAAATAATTAGCACAATATTTTGTGAAATTTTCTTTTAGGTTTGCATCATGTATGAACATATCGAGCTGATAGTATAGAACCCTCTAATTTTGTTTAGAAGAGCAAATCCTTCAAAATCTATGCGAATTTTACGAAAATAGTATAATTTCTTTGAAACCCCTACCAAAACACTCGTTCCAAACATGTTTTTAGCCCAGGACTATTCATGGCAGGAATACATCTTTTCTCCCAGTTTAAAAATGTATTTGACCATACGTGATTATACGGAGTTTGATCTTTCTAAAATCCAAATAGTTTCATAGAAATGCCTAGAAACTTTAGATATTTTATTTGAAGAAATTTGATTTTGCCAATTGTCATCAACCTAGTGGCCACAAGAATTATATATTGCTTTGAATCAAAAATATACATCATTTGCAAGAGTTGATTTTGGTTTGCAAATATTTACATTTTATTTTTTGAAGCAATATGCTCGACAAAATATTCATGTTAATTGTTATTCTCATGGATAAGTAAATCGTTAATAAAGACAACATATGTTAAAAAGAAAATATTTACTAATTCATTTTCTATGTGTGTAAAAAAACTATTTAGTATGATAACATATAAAATAAGAATAGAGAATATGGTTAGGATTAATATCAATTTAAGAACAAAATGCACCATTGTGTTGTCACCTGAAATTGTAATAGTTTTATTTAAAAAAAACTTGTAATTGTGTTATCACCAAACAAAGTTTTGCTTTTTACTTCAAATTTTTTTAATTGTTATTGACTTTTAATAGACTTAGAAATGTGATTTTATTTTTAATTTGTATAAACAATATAAGTATATATTGAAAAACGTAGCATAATGTAATTAGCGAACACTCATTCATAAAATCCAAAATCCGCCACTGTAGCCTATTCCTTTTGACTAAAATATGTTTAGCCATATTACAATATAGAACAGGTTTGCAGAAGTTGCTTTACTCAAAACTTCTTGTACGAGACAATAAGAAGTAATAGTAGCATTGTAGAAAAATCATGAGCACCTCCAATGGTAGGCATACAATCAAGACCAAAACGCAATAGATAGATTATAGCTGACCAAAAATATAGGATGTGATCCAAGCAATGCTCATCTGTTTCAAAATTAACATATATCCATAGAATCTATGTAGCACCGATACGCGATCCCCCCACACCACCGGCCCAAAACCAGGGGCGAGCTTAAAGCGATTGGGAAAACAAGCTGCTATTATGTCAACAATTAGTTCAACTCCGCATGAACTGGATGGATCAAAGTATCTCGGAAAGAAATGAAGATTTGGATCTGATAACTCACAACAATGAACAAGCAAAGCTACGTTAGGGCTTTCGTACCAACAGATGGGCTCGAGTAAGGCGACTTAGGGCTTGAAAAGGCAGCGCCCCGTGGCAAGAGGCAAGGTGGCTGAGGAGGGGACGGGGAGGCGTCGGTGAGGGAAGGGTTGGGGAGAGCCAAAGAGAGGGGAAGAGATGGGGGTAGGGTAAGATGGTAAAGTTGAAAGTGTTCCAGGAAGATACGTTTGTGGCTAAGGAAACACCCATGATTAATGGAAACAAGACTTGTGCTGGACAGAGCTAACGGGGGGAATATCTTGTTCTATTTGGGTGAAACAGAAATTTTAAAATAGGCGCTTGATTTTCACCTAATGATAATTACAAAGAGATTGTAAGAGTGTTGAGCTTATATGGATTTGTTTAACAAACAATTTTCACCTACACTAACAGCACATCTCTAAAAGTTTCAATCCGACTGTACAAATAACACAATTTTGAAATTCAGTGCATTTATATCCATAGTTGAAAATTGAATCATGCAATTCTTCGGATCGGATGCATAAACATGATATACAAATATTGGATATCACATTATTAAAATCACTATATTACAATGTCAAGCATCTATTGTAGACAAACATTCCCATCATTCATGAAATAAAAAATTTGTCGAGTTTGATACAGTACATACATTTAAAAACCCATTATAATTTTGGAAATACATGCTTACGTATGTACTATAAAATCATCTAATCCTATAAGTATATGTACTATAAAATCATCTAATGCTATAAGTATCTAAGGGAACACACGTGGAAAAACATTGGTTCCATGGAAGAATGGGAATTCTCGTGGCAGGCATTTGATTAGAGACAAGAAGCTCATATTAATACAGGGTTCACCCCCTTCCACCTAATACACTTATACAATAACACCCTCACAACCACCATGGAATCTTTCATCAACCCTCTCCTCAACCCATCACTCATTCACCTCTCCTCATCCCCAATCACACTCTACAACTTTGTTGTTTCACACTCACGACTGATGCCGCCCTATGCCAATCACTCGCTGACTCCACTGCACCCACGCTCCCTAACACCCCCTGCCCTAAGCCATTGTTGCTGCCTCTGATCCAGATCTCTCCCAAAGCAAGGGGGTCTAGTGATGTTGATGCATCTCATGTTACCCATTCAACCCCATCGAGCTAACCATCATCGAGCAATGACCCATTCACTAGAATCCGTAGTCTCTCACTGTCACCATACTATCGCCTACATCGCTATCGGTGCTACCCTATCCTATCGATAGAATAACGTGTTGTTCTTGTTGTGTATTATAGAAATTCCTTTTGTGTACCCAAATTCTTGAATGAACAACATCTAGTGTGTGGTCTTAGAAGAGTTGTTTGGCTTTGTTGTTTTTTCTAGTTTGGTTTCGGGCAAAATGTGTTACATGATAGTAAACCCTAGATACCAATACATAAGACCAATATCACAATGAGTTTGGTAGGGGACGTTCGTTCGCCCCGATATGTCTCAAACCACAAAATAGATGGTTTGAAGAGGTTTTTAACATTTTATCATGCCAAGCCAAACATCGCTGATATCCTTTGCCACAAAAGATAATTAAAAGAAAACCTATAGATCTAGATTGATTGACATTGTAGCAAATTCGTTATTATACTACAATAATAACAAAGTAATGATTTAAGAATAAAGGAAAAAATAATAGTGTAATAATAAATCTGATACGTGGGTTTCTCTTATGACCGGACGGCTCAAAGCCATATGAGCAATCATTGCTAAACTATTGTAGGAAAAAAAAGCAGAGTTCTTCTAAAATAATATATATTTTAAATAATTTTATAAAAATAAATATTTCGAAAAAAATTTATAAGCATTGGCGACCGTTCTTCTGTCGCCAATTGAATTGAAGACAGGGACTACATAGGTATATTTTTCTAAATTTTCTTTTCGAGATGATATTTTTATAAATTATTGAAAAAATATTTTGTTTAAAAAAATTCTAAAAACAACCCCCCACCCTCTCCAGGAGTCCAGGGAGCAGGGGCAAGCCCGTCCATCCAAGCCGGATTCGTGTCCATACTCTTGGCGAGCCAGACCGAATTGAGCAAAAGAAAAAAAAAGTATTAATTGAACGCCCTCTCAAAATCACAGAAAAAATATGGTATTGGTCTTCTCCTCCCACCCCCCGCAGGCGGCGAAGTAGAACAAGGAAAGGGTCCAATAGCAAAATCGTGAGCGGCGGCGACGGCGAGGCGGCTCGCGGCGGAGGCGAGGGAAGCAGCAGCAGCAGCAGGGAGGCGCCGCCGATCGGTCGGTCGCGTGCCCGGCCTACCCCCCATCGCGCCGGGGTCAAAAGGGTAGAAAAAAGAGCCGCGGGGGGAATTTCTTCGCACCGCGGCGCACGCAAGGAATCCAGCGAGGAGGAAGGAAGGGAGCGGATGGGACGGAAGGTTTCGGATTCTAGTTGAGCCCTGGGCACGCAGGAGGGGGAGCGGGGAGAGAGCCGGAGGCGGCGGCGCTGGGTTTGATGAGGAAGGCTGGAGCAAAAGGTATACGCAACCCTAGATCTTAGAAAATCTGAGTAGTATCTTTGCCTACTGCTTTGCTGGCTCCCGCCGCCGCCGGGGCGTCCGGATTAGGGTTTTTTTAACCCAGTGGGCTTGGTTCTGAGGGCCGCCACTGCCGCGGAGATCGACCTGTGGATCGCCGTTTCCGTCTTGTGTTGGGGATGGAGGACAGGTTCTCGCCCGCCAGTTCTCGCCCGCCAGTTGTCAGACTCAGATCTGCTTTGTCTGAGGGATTTGGACACCTGGCCGCAGCGGAGTTTGTCTCAGGTCAATCTACAGGCTTGTAGCTGTTGTTCATCTTTCTGTGCATCTACCGGAAAGAGTTGCTCGTCTGAAATTCTTCCAGCTTCTAGATCTGCCTGTATTCCTGGGGATTAATTGTTTCGGAAGATGAAGGATTGGTGCTCTATCTGGGGCGGAGGCTGATGCCGAGGGAAGAGGGCAGTTGACTTGTGGATGCTGCTGTTTTGTTTTGTTGCCATTGGGATTCAGTCCTGACAGGAGAGACTTACTTTCGGTCTTGCTTCTGGTGTTCCATATGTGCAACAAGACAGAAGTGCTTGTTTGTAACTGTCGGGTTGGAAGTTTGAAGCTTTTTTTTCTTAATCTGCTACTGAAAGTCGGGCCAGGAATTCAAAGTTTTTTCTTAATTTGCTTACTGAAGGGTGTCAATATAGTGGCTGCTGATGGGTGCCCGGGGGTGGTGGCATGACTGCGGAAGCATCTTTTAGTTTTTAACTCTCGCTTATGTGCATGCTATGTGGACTGTGATGCTATTATTCTTCAAACAGTACATCCTAAGCTTTGGTGGTGTGGTGCTCAACAGCAACCTTCTGTTTTTGTTTTCCAGAGGATTTTGTGGTATCTATTGGATCTGAGGGTGCAGTTGATGTGAATCGATCTCCTTTTTCTGCTGCAACAACAGGAAGACGATCTGATTTGATGGTATGCACACGATTTTCCATTCGCTAACACTTTGGTTTGTGTCTTTCTTGCACTCTTTGCCAAGCTAAAAGTTTGACGTTGGGTTCAGTTTTCTAAGCATTGGTGTTGTACCTCATCTTTGATTTTTAACTTCTGCTGTACGGGATATCATGACTAGTTTGGTTCTCTTGGCAGGTTCGATTATGTACTTGTACTGGAAGGTCGTCATCGTCGTCACTTCGTAATCTTAATAACACAGATATTTCGATGACCTGCAAAGGCTGTGGTGGTGAATCAACAGCTGACGGAGGCGGGCCATCGTGTAGCAGCAAGCTTAACACCATGGGTTTGGAGCTCCCAAGACCTATAGATCCTGAGGTGAGATGGATGACTGTAAGCAGAAGGCAAAGAGCTGCAAGGAGAGCAAGGACATCTTTTTCTGGAGAAGACAGAATGAAGGATGAAATTAGATCTTTCTATGCATGTGGCAATGCCACAAGTCAAGAGACGGCACAAGTAGACGCTCCAGTGTCAGAATCTGAGAAGGTTTTTATTTTCCTCCTCTAGAGTATGATGAAATAAGAGTCAACAGTCAATACAATTCATGAATGCGAATTTTCTGAACTATTTAATTTTATGTCTGCAGCTTGGAGTATCTATTCTTGGTCGGCGCTTTAGTGAACCCATGGAAAATGTTCCAATTAAAAAGAGAAGATTTCATGTGGATTGTTCTCCATCACCTCCATCCACTCCATTGCTAGTGGATTCGTATGAAAACATATTGAGCAGATCCTGTGGAGGCATATCAGCAAATGGGAAGCGTCGCAAGGTTAAAATGCTAGGAGGTGAGTGCAAGGAGGAAAAGAAAGGGCCTTTTGATGCTGATGATTTTTCTGGTATATCAATACTGGCTGCTGCGGCCTGTGAGAGTGAGATGGACAGTGACATATTAAATGGTGAATGCTCGAAGTCAGCCTACTGTCTTGAAGAAAAAAAGCCGGAGACTATTACGAGCTGTTCTGAGTTGAGTCTCCTACATGAAATCAAGGAGGATAAGTTAAATATTCCGGATGCTTCACATTGCAAATCGGACAGGCCTGAGTCATTTGAATCTGCTTCTGATTTGAAACCCTTGTTTCCCACTGCATTAAACAGTTCAGAAAATCTTGTTGAATCTGCTTCTGCTCCCAAGGCCAATCATGCGCTTTATTCTGCATTGAGCAGTGCAAACAAAACAGATGGTTTTTCATCTGCTTCAGATGTGAAGCCTTCAGGTGTTACCATGTCAAACAACTCAAGTAATCCAGATAAATCTGTGGGCTGCTTGCAAGATACAGTATTGCAAACCAAGTGTTCCAATGACACTCGTGATTGTAGGTTGCACTGGGATCTTAACGTTGCAATGGAAGCATGGGACACTAATTGTGATGATGATGATGATGATCATGATATGGTTGGTCTTGATCCTGTAGCTTCTGCTCTAAGCAATTGTAATGATACTGAAAATGAGATGAACAAACCACAGACATTTCAGGATCTTTTAAACTCAACAGTTGCTGGTGGTGTATCTGATCTTTCTGGTGACAAAATTCATGTGGTTGATGTACCGAAACATGTTAGGACAAGGGGTGAAAGCATTTTTCCAGGTGATAGTTCATCTCATCCTTTGTGCAGTCGGTCTCATCAAAACTTGCAGCTATTGGAATCTGAATCTCTAGATGGGAATGATTCATCTGCAGAAACAAAGGATTTGCCTGATCAGGAGAGCAGTTATGTTTCCAAAGTTGAATCGCACCTAGGATCTAATCCAGATTGCAGTGCTTTGGCTCCTATCACGGAGCATGTTGCTTTGACTGCAGATGTGGAGAAACTTGATGTTTCGCATGCCTCACCACTTGATTGTGAAGGTTTGTCTCATTCGGCTTCTGTGGATGGTCATGGTGAACTGGACTCCAAAGTGAAGCCTTTGGCAAGTCGATTGGTTTCTGAGGAAAGCACAAACCTTGCAACAGTAACTGTTTTCAATAAAAGTTTGACTGACCTTGGCTGGAGTGACAATAAACTTGGGCAAGCTGATCAACAAAGCATATCTGAATTTAAGAACCAGGAACTTTTGGATGTTGATTCAGGAACTAGTAATATCAACCAGTCAGTTAATAACAATGCTGAATATGGCACCGATGTATTGGGTCTCACCACGGGAGCTGCAGATGCAGACAATGATTTGGACCTCCCTGATCCTCATCCAGAAAACAACCCAGGTTCTTCTGATTGTGACGTGGTCCATGGGCATGAAGGAGATGGTGTGAGTTCAATGATTATTACTAAAAATTGTGTAATCACTTGTGCCAACAGTAGCAGTGCAGAAACATATTACATTACCAGTGATGCCCCTCAGGCTCCTGGCCCAAATTCAGAATGCACCAAACCAGTAGTTACTGACATGGATACTATTGTGGATTCTCAATCTGCAGCACATAGCTACCCAAATGGTTACAAAAATGAGCTTGGGAAGGTTGCATCAGATAGTTGTCTAGAGCATTGCTATGAAACAGATTCATCTCATATTAGCAAAGATCTTGCCATGACTGGAAAAGTGGATGTTGAGGAGGATGATTCTCAGTACGAGGATGGGGAACTTAGGGAGTCTGGTGATCGCTATTGGGCAGATGATGGGTATGAAGAAGTTAAATGTGTCAATTATCAGGTATCAGATTACAAGGACGAAGAAGGTGCCCCTGATATTCCTCCTAAACCTGTTGGCTCTATTTCAAAGAATATGGGCATTCCAGTTGCTGATTATAATGAAACACAATCCAGGAAGGAAGAGGGTGATGTATCACCGGTCTCATCGAAGCGTTCATGGTCAACTAGCTACTTAGATGATGGATCGGGATTGATGGGTGCTGGAAGTGCTGGTGAAAAGGCTTGTAGTGTTCATTTAAGGTTAAAAGGTGAGAGTCGGATGTATGAGATGAACCCTGGCTGTATAATAGCTGGATCTGTTGCAACAGTCAGCCATTCCGAAAAGGGAAGTGATTGTTTAGGGGATGATCTATTAAGTATCAGAACGAAGTCCACAGGGTGGGATATGTTGCCTGAAGATCAGAGGCACTCACGACATGATTCAAGGGACAGAGTTGATTCTTCAAACCAGTGTGCTTTGAGCACATTAGATGCAGCTGGAGGCGGTGAATCGTTGCGACAAATGGTGTTATCGAATAGAGATGTACAACCACCTTTGGATCGGCCAAGATCATTTGACAGACCCCATAGAGATGAGCTGTGCAGGTAATTTCAGTGACTTTCTTTAGATGTCATCTTACTGGTAATTCAATTTCTGATAACTTAAATGTCATGATCCTAACTAATAACAATCCCCCTTCTTTTATCCAGATCTGATGATGGTTATGGCTCAGGCTCAAAAGCTGAAAGGACCGTTGATTCTCGTAGACTACATGGGAGGGGTGGAGCATCACGGCATATTCAAGCAAGCAACCGAGGGGAGCAGTGGGTGGAAAATTCAAATAATTCTCGTTCTACCCGGCGTAGATCACCTGATTATTATAATTATGGCCTGCCTGGTCCAAGAAATGCTGCAGAAGTTGCTGTCGCAAAGATGGAGAGCAATGGCTTTGTTGTTGCTCGTGATGGCACTTTGGTAAGAGCTGCTGATGCAGCAAATGGTGGCAACATGGCAAGAAGGATGAGAAACACTTTATGTGGCTCATACCGCTCTTTGTCCAGACGGGGTTCTCCAATTAACAGAGATGGAGTTTGCGGGTTGTCCAGAGGTTCTGCATATGCTAGGGAAGTATCTCCAGAACGACGCTTTGGTGCTAGTGGTAACCGGTCTTGTCGATATGGTCCTGAGATGGATAAAGATCGTACTTCTGATGGAAATATGAGTTCAATTCGTTGCTCACTATCCAGTAGACAACGGAGGTTCCCACCGCATAGAGCCTCACTTAACCTTTCACGTGCTCACAGCAGATCTCCTTCTGGATCAAGGTCTCGATCCCCACATGCTTGGACATCACCTAGGAACAGAAGGGAAATTATGGCAAATGGAGGTGCAAGTTTGCGGAGGCATAGTAGATCTCCACCTAATTACATGACTGAAGTTAGAATTGGTAGAATGACTTCACCTCAAAGACAACCTGGATTTGATGATCGGGTTATGCGTTATAGCCCTTCATCAAGAAATCGCACTTACTCGCAACATGCTTCAACATGGGTTGATGGAAGGAACTGCTCAACAGCAGATCTTTCTGATCATAAGAAACGGTATTCAAGGAGGAGCTCACCTCTGAGAATTACATCAAGAAATGACAGGTTTGATGTAATGGATTCCCAAGGACAGCCAAGGTCTGGAGAATTGTACCGCCCGACACAGGGAAGGCTTCCTTATGGCCTTGAAAGGGGAAGGGGGCATTAAGCACGATGGGAATGGTGATGATCAAAGGGAATACGCTGATAGATATGAAACTCATTCTGTCAAGCCATATGACCGGAATGGTTCTGTGAAGCAGTTCAGAAACCATGCCGGAGATAAACTTCGTCCGCGAATTTCTGCTCCAAGATCACCAGAACCCCAAGAAGGGGGAGCCCTCGGAGATTTGACAGGGGCTTTGAGAGCCAGCTGGATGCAGATTTGCTTCATGGAACTAAAGAAGATAATAAAAATCCCTTCATATATGATTTAACTGGAAGGATAGTGCTGCAGATCCATGCTGGAATTCAATCACTGCTATTTGACAAAGGGCTATCTTGCGTTCTACTTCTGCTACATGTGTTCAAGCCTCAAGTGCTGAAACCATTCCCTTCTTGGAAGGGAAATGCAAATTAACTTCACAATTTTCCTGTTTTCCCTTGTAAATATTTATATTGGTAGTAGAATCACAATCACTGCTGTTAGCTTTATGGCTTTTCCTTTTTATTTCTTATATTTTCTTAACTGTTCTCCCTTATTTCACTCTTTTTTTAATGGGCATTATCCCTGTATGAGGTCCATTTAAACATGATCAATCAATTAATTTTGAGCTCAACCATTGGAGTATCTCTTTTGTTTCTGCATTTCATCTAGCATTTTGTATTATCCAAGTGTTTGTGGTCTATGTGGTCAAGTGGTTCAAGTGTCATGGTGATGGTTTTTAATACATATTTGGCTCCCGGCACCCAAATCTGTGGTGTGTTCAGATGGGACCATTTGAACCTCTGTACTGGAGTTGACGTCCTTGCGGTGAATATTCTTTTTCCCTCTAATTAATATTTTCCTTTCTTGGTACAAAACTTTACTTCGACATTCTTTTTTCAGGACAAAGGTTGGAATAGCATCCTTGCATGTGCGAGGGGATGCTGGGGTATTGCTCGCACTTCTGGTTTATTCGATCTTCGAGTATATTTTTGGAATGGCTGCTTACTGGTGCAAACTTCAACTTTCTACTGCACATGAGTCTTAGAATACAATTTTCTATATTAAAGGAACATAGCTCCAACTCTATAGAAATAAAGGGAGCAGTAGGCTACCATTGCTGTTGGTATTACTGTTGTTTCTGTGATCCAATGGCAGTGTTCTAGAAAGCGCTAGGTGCTAGGCAGGCGGCAGCATGGCGCCTAGCGCCTAGGGCATCTATGCTGGCGCTATCAAACAGTGTCGAATGGCAAATTCATGTATCAATGATATGCATGGATGACTTTGGTAATGTGGGAATTTTGCTAGTATTAATGACGGCACTTTATTTATCCATGAAAGATCGGAAACACATGGATGAAGTTTTACTTCGCCTTACACACGTGGGAGTTGGGAATGAGATCAAGTAGAGCAGTAGCTTCTGCCCCCTTAGACTCATCTAGACTCACCTAGGACCCACCTAGGATCCACCTAGGCACTCCAGCCATCCAGCTGGCCGATAATGGCCAAATCGCGGCGGCAAGGTGGCGCTGAGTGCCTAGGCAGCCGCCTAGCCGCTTTTTAGAACACTGTCCAATGTTTATGAATGTAGATTTGTCAATGGTTCTGGCTTGGTCGGGTTTGTATGGGTCAGGTCCCAAGCCCTGGCATGACCCCCCATTTAATCAGACACAAACACAGTATGATTGTTAAAACTAGTCAAGAAATGCTGACATGAATATGGCAGCATAACTATTAAATGGTTTTACATGACACAACACAATTTCAAGTCCACACTCCACACGACATGGATGGCACAATGCAAACATAAACGGGTCGATGTTGATGTGTGCTGTTAGTTTAGGGGAAATGTAAATAAAATTATCTAAAAATCTGAATAAACATTGTTTGACAGGTTTTAGTTTATTTGTCAGCATGCCATGTTTTGCTAATCGTGTCAACCATATCAAGTAGTTAAACCCGACCTGTGCATCACAATATTAAGTGTCGTGTTATGCTGATCACACCCATAAGAATCATGTTGTGTCTGTGTCCTGTTATCATGTCATGTTTAATTTTGACAGCTCTATATGAAATGCCACCAGATGTTGGTTCTTTGTCTTACCTTGCCAGAGAAGGGCAAACATTTATATATTCAATGATTGCTAAATTTGTTGGGTTGCTGTCACATTCTCCTTGTGTGTGAACTCCGTGTTAATCTTGTTAAGGGTATAGACTATATATATATAGGTTTTCCTTATATAAGTTTTCCTCGTATAGGTATTGTCTTATATAGGTTTTTCTTTTGTACCCGCTTATACATCTATATATTCTGGCCTATTGGCCTCATATTGAATACAACAAGTGCTATTCATAACATAGTATCACAGCCAGGTTCTAGGGTTAGGGTTTACTAGCATTGCACTCACGCCACCTTAGCCGTCACCTGTTCTTCCGCTGCCACTGCGCCCGGGAGGAATGATCTCCACTCCCGGGGGTGGCCACCTCCGCGACATGGCTCCTCTGCCTGTTGTCGTCGGCCTCGTCACCGGCCGGCTGCGACGCTTCCCGCATCTCCGGTTGCCCATCGCGGCCTCCATCGTGCGACTCCAGGCCGTCGGGGCTGGCCGGTGACGAGGCCGACGACAACGGGCGGAGGAGCCATGTCACGGAGGTGGCCACTCCCGAGAGTGGAGATCGTTCCTCCCGGGGGCAGCGGCGGCGGAAGAACAGGTGACGGCTAGGGTGGTGTGAGTGCAATGCTGGTAAACCCTAACCCTAGAACCTGACTCTGATACCATATTATGAATAGCACTTGTTGTATTCAATATGAGGCCAGTAGGCCAGAATATATAGATATACAAGCGTGTACAAAAGGAAAGCCCATATAAGGCAATACTTGTACAAGGAAAACTTATATAAGGAAAACCCTAACCCTGGCGAGTCTATACCCTTAACAATTTTAGCAGCAACAGTGAAAAGGAAGAAGTCATTGCGTGCTGTAGTAGTATGTGAATATGTGATTAGCTTGGTTGTCGTACCCAGTATAGTATGTGAATATGTGATTTATTTGGCAAACATATGGGTTGTTAGGTTTGATTAGTGCATGTTCTGTTATTGCGTACAGTAACATTACTCCAAATGATGTTCTCAAATATTAGCGTGTGAATATCAATGTGTTGCTGATTCAGAAATTTAGTATTATACATTTGCTCCAATGCTGCACTCCTCAATCCATTGCATGAAATAGTTAATTTTGTTTGTGTGTTGCAGTCTGCAGATGGTGACTTCCTCTGGAACTCGTGGCCTTTGTTTGCTATGTTTGTCTTATTGCTGTTACTAACCTTGGAATCTGAGAATCAGAATACCAGCATAAAGGTCTATGCTTGTATATATATAGCCACTAGATGGGCCTATATGACATATAGGCTATGGGCCTTAACACCCCCCCGCAAACTCAAGGCGGGTTCAAAGCATTGAGTTTGAGCAAATGAAGCCGATGTTGCTCTTGAGTCTGCGCTTTTGTGAAGAAATCTGCAACTTACAATTCAGATGGCACATATTTGAGAGCAATTGTTTTCTGATGACAGTGAGATCGAGTAAAAGAGGCATCCACACCAATATGCTTTGTAAGTTCATGCTTTACAAAATCATTGGCAATCTGTATGGAGCCAGTATTATCACAAAAAAGAAGTGTGGGAGCATCACAGGAAACACCAAAATCTGCTAGCAACCAACGAAGCCATATGATCTCTGAAGTTGTGGTGGCAAGTGCTCGAAGTTCTGCTTCTGTACTAGACCAAGAGACGGCAGCCTGCTTCTTGGACTTCCATGTAAGGGGAAGAGCCAAGGAGGATACAATAACCGGTAATGGAGCGTCGATCGGTCGGATCACTCGCCCAAGTAGAGTCCGAGTAAGTATGAAGATGCAGGGGGCTATCATGAGCATAGAACAGACATTGGGATGAAGTGTCCCGTAAGTACCGCAGCACACGAAGCAAATGTCCATAGTGGACCGAAGTAGGAGCGCTCACAAACTGACTGAGGATATGAACTGCATGAGCAATGTCAGGTCTAGTAACAGTGAGATAGACCAGACGACCCACAATGTGCCGATATCGAGTGGGATCCGAAAGAGGTGTACCATCAGTAGGACGAAGCTGGACATGAAGATCCATAGGAGTTGCAACCGTTCGATTATCCGTAATGCCAGAACAAGCAATAAGATCTTGTGTGTAGTGAGACTGAGAAACATAATAGCCTTTTGAAGAATGTCGAACCTCAATTCCTAGGAAATAGCTGAGGGGTCCCAAATCAGACATCTGAAATTGCTGACTAAGTTGCTTCTTCACCTTTGAAACATGGTCTACATCATCCCCCGTAATTAACATATCATCAACATACAGAAGAAGCAAAGTACGACCTCGTGAAGAGAGATAAATAAATAAGGCGGGATCATGATCACTTGGTGAAAAACCAGCATTACGTATTACCGAGGCAAAACGCTGAAACCAAGCACGAGGAGCCTGTTTAAGGCCATACAAGGCACGCCGAAGAACGTCAGACATATCCCAATGGAGCTTCAACACCTGGTGGTGGGTGCATATAAACTTCCTCATGCAAATCACCATGAAGAAAAGCATTCTTGACATCCATCTGAGAGATAGTCCAAGAACGAATAGCAGCCACTGAAATAAGTGTTCGGACAGTAGTCATGTGAGCAACAGGCGCAAAGGTCTCTTCATAATCTTGACCTTTGGTTTGCTGAAACCCTCTAGCAACCAGTCGAGCTTTATATCTCTCAATAGTTCCATCAGACTTGGTCTTAATTTTGAATACCCACTTGCATGTGATAGGTACCGCATAAGATGGTAATAAAACAAACTCCCAAGTTCCTATCCTATCCAAAGCAGCAAGTTCTTCAGACATAGCTTTCTGCCATTCCGGAATATGAGAGGCTTCAAGATAAGTGGAGGGTTCAGCCGTGATAGCACCCACACGAGGATAACCAAATCTGTCAGGAGGCTCAATGGTAGTACGATCTTGCAAATAATATCGTGAACCAAGAGGTGGCACATCATTAACTGCTGGCAGCTCATCAAAAATGTTAGAATCATCAATAAGGGAAGCATTAGGATTGGCCGAAGAAGGAGAATCCGGAGATAATGGTTCTGGTGGTGGACGACGAGAATAAACATGTTTGATTAGTGGTTTGGTTGGTATAGGAGGATGAGAAGGAGATATATCATGAGTATGTGGTGGAGAAATATCATCACTGGAAATAATAGAAGGTAAAAACAAGAAACTAGTGGGCTCAGTGGTGGTGGGTGAAGTGTGAGTGGAGGGGTTGTAAAAGAAAGGACAATCCTCATCAAAGATCACATCACGAGAGATACGAATGCGACGAGAGGAAGGATCATAACAGCGATAGCCCTTATGTTCAGGACTATACCCCAAGAAGACACACTCAACAGACTGAGTCGTCAATTTGGTCCGCTCACGAGGTGCAAGAAGAACATAGCATCTACATCCAAAAACCCGAAGATGATCATACTTTGGAGAAGTGCCAAATAAAACTTCACCAGGAGACCTGCCAGTTAATTTGGAAGAAGGTTGCCGATTAATAAGATAAACAAAGAATGGAAACAAATTTTCACCCCAAAAATGAGTGGGAACAAAAGAGGCGATCAAAAGTGTGCGAGCAGTCTCAATAAGATGGCGATGCTTGCGTTCGACAACTCCATTTTGAGCGTGGGCACCAGGACAGGAGAGTTGGGCAAGAGTGCCCTCAGCAAGCAAAAACTGGCAAAATTTCTCAGATAAATACTCACCACCAGAGTCAGAACGGAAAACTCTAATAGGAGTAGAAAACTGAGTGTGAATCATGCGAGTAAAAGTTTGGTAAATTGAACACATTTGGGAACGATGTTTCATGAAATAAATTCAAGTGTAACGAGAATGATCATCTATAAAAATGACATAGTATTTATGACCACCTTTTGTAGCAAAAGGTGCAGGACCCCATACATCAGAATGAACAAGGTCAAAAGGTTTAGAAGAATGAGAAGTACTAGAAAAGTATGGAAGTTGTATTTGTTTTCCAAGTTTACAACCCTTGCAACTGAAACTGAACTTTATTGGTGTATGACCTAAAGACCCTTTATTTATTAATGTGGTCAACCTAGTGCCCACATAGATGACCAAGACGATGATGCCACTTGGCGAATGATGTAGTGGATGACGAGGAAACAGATGACACATGCGCAGTGATGGTAGCGGAAGAAGGAAGGCGCAAAGTGTCCAAGATGTAGAGGCTAGAAGCGCTCTTACGGCGATGGCCAGTCCCAATCACTTTCCCGCTTCGACGATCCTGAATAAAGCAAGATGAGTCATCAAACCCAACAAAACAATTTTGATCAGTAATTTGGCCTACTGACAACAAATTCATGGACAATTTAGGTACAAGTGAGACATCGGGTATAGTGAAATGTGAATTTAAAAGAGAATCATGGTGAGTTATATAATAAGGTGTACCATCAGCTGTTTGAACAGAAGCACCCTCAGTGACTGGTTTGGAAGCAACCAACTGTGACTGATCAGATGTCACATGAAAAGAAGCCCCTGAATCAAGGACCCAAGATGACTGAGGAGCATTGATAGGCGAGGCAGCTGCAATAGAGACAGACCTCTAGGCACAGGAGGTGTGTTGCGTGCACGAGAAGCACGACGGGCACGATACTCAGCCAATTTCTTTGGATGTCGAGCGAAACAATTTTCGATGATTTGTCTTGCCACAATGATCACAAGGTTTGGTGTCTGAAGAGGGAACCCTTGATGCAGCAGTCCGTTGATAAGCTGCCAGAACACTGTGAAGAGTTGAAGAGGTGTCACAGAGTCAGTAGACATAGACTTGAGGCGAGTTTCTTCAGCAATCAAATCTGAGAGAGCACGAGACATGGTTAAATCAGCAGAACTGTGAAGTAATCTAGTGCGAATAGCCTCAAAATCTGTCCTGACTCCCATAACAAAGCGGTATGTAAGAAATTTTTCAATGAAGTGATGTGCTGGACACCCATCTGTTGTGCACTGAGGTACCATGGAAAGCAAAGGTCCCATTATGCTCTCAAAGGCAGAATTATATTCATCAATAGACATCATCCTGCTCAATTGAATGAATTCGTTGCATAAGAGTGTGGAGAAGAGCACCACTATCTTGAACATAGCGCTGCTTCAAATAGGACCACATAGCCTTGGCTCTCTTGAAAGAAGAAAGACTCATAATCATAGACTGTTTGACACTTGTAACAATAGCAGCCATGACCTTTCCATCATCAATTTCCCACTTTTGACATCATGACATTACTATTATCGACTTTAAGGATTGGTGGTTCATCAGTCAAATGAAAAACAATACCATAGGCCTTCAGTGCAGTCTCGACAGAGAACGCCCATTCTCGATAATTTTGACCATCAAGAATGATATTGATAACAATAGTGTTAATCTGCGACATGCTAGCAACGTAAAAGCACACAAAGAGGCAATAGAAGCTTCATTTATTCTTTGGAAGAAGCTTGGTAGCCACGAGGCCTGGACGCGCTGGAAGAAACGGCAGCCGGCGATGGGCGGAAGCCAAGGCCGAAGACAAGGCGACGCAGTGGCAGAGAAGACCGCGCGGGAGCCGAGGCAACAGGTGTCGGCGGGACCGAGGCGCAGAACGTCGGTCGACGCGGAGGACAAAGGACCGACGCAGGCGATGGCGCAGGCGATGGCGTCGTGTGGATGGCGGGAGGTCGCGGCAGCGTCGGGCGAAGATAGACCGACCGACGCGGAGAGACCGGCGCATAGGATGAAACGCCGGAGCAGAGGATGTCACGGGAGGCGGCTTCCTGAAACTCACGGGAGGCGGCTTCCTGAAGAGCGACGACGACGGCACGAGAGGCGGCTCCCTGAAGAGCGACGGCAGGCGCAGAGGATGAAGGGCAAGTCACAACGGGCGGCTTGCAAAGCCCAAGGTGGACGGCAACCGGGGAGAGATTTAGGGCACTAACCCTAAACCTAACCCTAAGCCTTGCTCTGATACCATGTTACTAACCTTGGAATCTGAGAATCAGAATACCAGCATAAAGGTCTATGCTTGTCTATATATAGCCACTAGATGGGCCTATATGACATATAGGCTATGGACCTTAACAATTGCAAGATGGAGGCCCTTGCATTTGGTCGTGTGCTGGATAAATTGAAACTTGCAAGTAAGCTTCCATGCTCTAGGTACCAGAGGTTCCGAGGATTGTTTAGTCAAAGCTGAGATGGATGGTATGTTGACGTTTGCTTCACTTGAGTATCAGTGACTCAATCCATTACATGGTAGCGGCATTTTGTGGTACCAAGTTGCATTCTTGGACTGATATAGGCAGTGAAAATGGGGAGAGAAGAGAAGAACATGATTGCTCTTTTTTCTTCATAAGATGATGTGAGGTGGTTGTTTGCAGTACTAAGAGTCAAGATTGACTCTCTTTTGCGTGACCCTTGTCGTGAAAGAATGTCTCGGGTTTAGAAGATTAACAATCTCTAGAAGTTTCATGGTTTCTTCAGCTCCCAAACAAGAAAGTAGGATAACTTGCATTTCCAAGATAAACTATATATGTTGTACATTTTAACCACTTTCTATCTTTATATAATTTCCCTCCTTGTTTTCTGACTTAAGTTTGAGTGTCAGCTAGATATTCTAGTCGCCGTACCTTTTGGATGCTAGCTCAAACCACGCAATGTATTGTCCAGAAAACTCTAGGCTTCCTTACATGCATTGGAATTTAATAAAAATAGTGGAAATGAAAGAGAAATATCTCTTAATTCTTGAGTGCCTTCCATATATGGTAGGCCACTCTGTTAGTTTCGGGTGGCCAGCGCTCGCAGGTGATGCATAAGAATTCCTGCTTTCCTGTAAATTAAGGAGTTACATTTTTTGACTGTTATTTCCTGGGTTCCTCCATTTGCTATAGTATTGTCATGGAGCATAAGAAAATTTGAAGGGGAACAGAAAGTCACAAATGCTCCCATTGCAACCCATCACAATGGGGTGAGTTATCTAGAGAAAACTCATAAACTACTATTCAAAATGCATAGTCTGTTTTTAGCCAAAATTTTGTTTGATCCTTATAAACCCTCCGTTATCACATAACTGCAATTCATTGTCCTCAAACAAGTTGTTTTCTTGTTCTCTAGGATGTACATTCATTGCTTTCTGGATTAAATGTAGCAATTATCGAGGGCAAGACATGCATGGGAAACTCCCTTTTTCTGAGTCTCTGTATTATTAAGGCAAGAGATGCGATGACTGCACATTTTCTTATTGGCAATGTTGTTTTAAATGACCTGGAAGCAAGGGAGTTTAGATGGTTATAATGAGTAAGGTGGCCCAAGTATGTTTTAGGCTTTTAGGTAACGATTAATGGTATCAAGCTGGTAGCGTCATTTGCATTTTTTGTGGGTTGAGGCTCAGTGATTGATATTTTCATCAGTGTAGTTGATAGTACAAGTTTGCAACTTTACATGCTAGTATATATCAGTCAGGACATAAAACAATTTATTTAGATCTTAAACAAGTCAACAGGAAATTACTCTGGTTACTTTTGTCACTTTTCTCTCACCCTAATTTAGCTCATGTTGCAGGCGTTCTTGGATGAAGTTTTCCTTGGAACTGAACAAAACATAACCATAATTACATGGCCAGATAACATTGGTGTGAGCCTGCGATCAGTATTTGAGAATTCCATGATGGCAAACCTTTTAAAGACGGTATCATAGCAATGCCTATAAATAAATGATTCTTGCTTTTGCTTTGAGCTTGTGAAGTCTGATAACAGAATTCGTAGTATTCTGAAAGCTTCTTGCAGTTACCAGCCATGGTTTGGCTGTATGTCAGAATTTCAGGGATGGAGTTGAAGTAGAGTCCATAAACAGCAATTTGGCTGTGTTGAATGAGCCAAAGAAGTGATCAAAGACGCGTTTCTCCAGTTCTGTTTGCTGTACCAAATTTTTTTCTTCACGTTGAACAATAGGCATTAACATTTGCCTTGCATATATACATATAAGTTGCCCTATCCATGGATGAACGTAGATTGGACACTGAAATTGAGCATCAATGGCACTAGAATTGTTCGTTTTATATATGTTTGCCTTTCCCCCCTGTGAGATGCTACGAGTTTATTTCACCTTGAATTTTTTAATGTTAGCTTATGAAAGTTGGCATAAGGTGAACTTCTGCAACGTGGATTGCACATATCAATTCCCTCTGTCACTATTATAAACCACCATATTTCTTTTTATATTTTTATTCTCGATAATATTAGTCTTACGTTATGATCTGACATATCTTGGTTGTAGGATCAAAGTGCTGCCAATAAAGTGGCACTGGCCAAAATTTGTGGGACATGTTTTGCAATTTTCCTCCTTTTCTTTTCAGAAACCTGAAATAAAGTTTACTGAAGCACATCAACATGCCATCTTGAAGCGGACCAAGCTGGGAATCTCCTGAACCTGTTGCAAATCTACGCTTTTCGCAAGCTTCTGGAGGACAAATGCAAGAGAGGTGAACTTGTGAAGCCGCTCATGGACCATCCGAATTGTTACAGCCACAGCTAGTTGTCGTTGAAAAGATGTCAGAAAAGCGCGCATGGATTGCACGAATCGGGTCTCTTTGTGCCCAGAGCATAGATTCTCAGATCCATTTTGGCGTACTATTAGATTGCATCTGATACCCTATATGTTTACGGAATGCTAGCCAGCTGATTTTATCTCCGTAGCTAGAAGCAGAATGGCAAATTTTTTTTATTGCTGTGAAATTAGCAACCTCGTTTGTTCTTGAATTTGGTCAACTGATTTTTTGCTTATAACACACAGAAGCTTGAATGATATAATAAGAGCTCTTTTACGATACACTAAATTCAATATAGACCGTTAGTATAATGCACCGTAAATTTTCTCTATAATAATCTCCCCCCTAAAGATTGTGAATAGCCTTATGCAATTGCTTTCGTATTTCTTTCTTTTTGAGATGTGTGTTTAGTTGAATTTGTTATACTCAAATCATTTTCCCTATGTAATTAAACAAAGGAGACTGACGCAGCCTTGCTGGTGCTTTCCAAAGATCATTTGCGAAGATCCAGGCTCTTGATGAAATCTAAGTTTTTTGTGTTTTTTTTCCCTAATGCAACAGAGCACCGACATTGTTTGAGAGCGACTCTCTGATTGTCCAGCTATTTTTTAATAATTTCGGCATATTTTGGACATTATAGATTACCATGGTCCGTCTGGTTCATGCTGGCATCCAGGCGGCATTGCCACTGGAATATATCAGAAAACGAGGGAAATTTCCGCGTAAAGATACAATGTAAAGTGATTGAAATACTCAAGATATATACCCCATATCCTTGTCGTGGAAATATAAGCCATGGCATCCTACCTTTCTTGTTTCTGAGACAAGGAAGCCTAACAGACTTCAAGAAAGTATTAAGCCTGTAAAACGAGGTTTTTCAGTATGTTCAGCTGAATGCATTGTGTGTCAAGCAAAAACTAAAAAAATGACAAGTGACAAGGTGCACTGTACATTCCACACAAATGAGATTCAGAGACCAAATGCATCTGTTTGGCTTGAGGTTTAAGCCCCTACTGAAATCGAAGAAGTTCGTAGTCCAATGCATCTTGAAATCTCAACCATCAACTTTCAGTCTCAGGTGCATGCCATTCAAGAAACTAAACAAGCCCTTTTTGGCCTTTGACCTCGCTGGAGTTTTGTGATACATGATATTCATGATGTATCTTCTCTGAAGCCACCCTTCGTAGTTTTCCATATTCCTTTTTGCAAGTTGCAACGAGTGGAGACAACTAGCTGGTGAAGCAAATGCTGCCCCCCGCCCCCGTATTTTTTCTTTTTTTGTTTACTTTTGTTTTCGGCAGTAATATTCCTTACTAGAGACTTTATTTTAGGTACTCATCTATGGTGAAAGTGAATATAATAGAGCCATTCAGAAAGAAATTTTTCTTTAAGGGATTGACTAGGACATATACTGAAATAATAAGCTGTTCTTAATTCTGAATTCCGACAAGATTTTCTTGGAGTGAACGTTTAACCTTAAGATTAGAGCGACAAGTTAATGTGATTCAGATATTGAATTGATCGTGTAGCACAATTGAAAAATTACTGATGTTTCCTTCTTCTGCAGCTGTGAATTGTGACCACTGAACTGATCAGATCTTTGTACCCCAGTACCCCACTTACTCTCTGCTTATCATGGTTTTGCAATTTTAATGAAACCATAAGCCCAACTAAAATACCTTTGCCTTAAAAAATATGGTTCAGTATTGAAGATACGCTACTTTTCACTTAGTGGCAAGATTGATTGCCACACCAGTTGTACTTAACAATGCAGTTATCTTAACCGTACCGGTACCGGTTTGCCACTTCATTCCAAAGCACACTCACTCACTCTCCTCCCCCACTGACACACCACAAACTAATCTTGTTTTCACCAATATGGCCTCTCCTTTTTGGTCAAAAACAAGTAAAACACCTTTCTCCAGCTTGTTAATCTTTATAATTGCACAAGCAACAATAAGAAGGCACTCACATGTAAAGCGGTTAGACCTTGTGCCCACACAGAGGAAGGTCCTGAATTCAATTCAGACTCCCTTAATTTTCTGAGGAAGAAGTCCATATAACACTCCAAACTTTGATCGAAAGTCCATCTAGCACCATAAACTATGAAACCAGATATTTGACACCCCGAACTTTGCAATCTGGTTTAAATAATACCTTGACCCGGTTTCGCATAGTTGTATTGCCTGTATGGCGTAATGAGCTGACGCTTTTGCCATGTAGGATGACACAGTAGACAAGTTAGGTCAATGATAGGTGGGCCCACATGGGCTTCTCCTCCGTTGTGTTGGAAATATGCCCTAGTGGACAATCATAAAGATGATTAATAGATGTTTACATTTTTATATTCCTTTAATAAATATCATGTTATAGATAATCAAATATGTGACTTGATTATGAGACTCTGTAACACTTAATTATAGGCCCATTATGAAACACCGTATTGGGCATTACATGTGTGTCATCGGTTGGTTTCATACAATGTTTATGATTGATCCTCTGATCTGAGACATACATGGATCCCAACATGAGGATCATATACTTTTATGTTACTAATGATGTCCATAATAGGATAATTATATTAGTACACTCGGGAATGTGATAATTATATTAGTACACTCGGGAATGTGTTGACACATGTGGAAGGATGCATATGGTCACGATGGAATTTTTTGTCCTCCTTGTTATACAAAGACAAAGGTATCTTAAGGCCACTCGAAGACGATAGACTAAAGAATGTGCATGACAATGCCCAAGTAGGTTGATGTGTCAACCGCTTGATCTATTTAGTCTAGCTTTGGAGATTCGAGAAACAATAGGTTAAACAACATAAGGATGACACATATCTTGCCTAGTGACAAAATGATCAAACATATATTCGTTGATGGCTTGTCAGATAAACGATATCCATGTGGTTTGGAAAGCCATAATGTTTTGCTAGGAGCCACTTATGACTGTGCGTCGAATGGTGTTTCCATACACTGCCAACATCACAATGGACCTACGTGGTCACACAGAAGAATGGGAACCTACTGTTTTTTAATAAATTCCATATATTGTTATATAGATAATTAATATATTAGAATTATTAAATATGAAATAAGTCCTTGTTTGATTCGGATTATTTAAATCCGAGGCAACAAGCCTATATGATTTGGATTAATGTAATGCAAATTAAATAGGGAGTTAGTCCAGATAAGGATTTGAACTGATAAAGGTTATCTTGAATCCTATCTGGTTACAAAACGAAAACGTTTCGGGCTTATCTTATTATGACTCATCGGATATAAATAAAGATACACCTGGGCTGCGTGGGGATAACTGAAGCGACGAGACTAATTCAGGAGAGAACCAAGAGGGCCAAGCTACGGAGGTTCTAGCAAACCGGCGCGTGGAGTCTTCTTCCTATTTGTGTGGATACTCGTGGGACGAGGCTGCTACTTCCTCGACGTGGTAACACGATCCGACATGCTCTTCTTCTGATGTTGAGAAGTTGCACCTATGCGTCAAGTGATAATGTTGAAATCCTAATTTTTAATCTTAGATCATATGCAGCGAGTTTTCTAGGTTTGGGTAGATGATTTTTTTTAAAAAATTGCTTCCGCTTTGCGACCCTTATTTCCCAACACGCCGAGTTCCCAATCATGCTTCCATGGATATCAGCCTCTATAGCTCCCTCCCTCTATTTCAATTTGGAAGAGAAGCTCATGTGATCCTCACCTAAACTTGCCCAGCGTGTCATCCTACGTGTAAAACCACCCACTCATCACACCATGTGGGCAATACCACTGTGCGTAACTGGGTTAAGATGTTATTTGAACCGGATTGCAAAGCTCGGAGGGTCAAATGTCTATTTTCATAATAGGGTGCTGGACAGACTTTTGAGCAATGTTTGGGTTGTTATATGGATGTTTTCTATTTTCTTATCTATGTCAAGTGAGGGCCTTGTGTTGGTGCCTTTGTGATGTGTGTTGGGGTGTAGTATTGCTAATAGAAAATACACTACCAATTATCTCTAAAAAAGGAAGAAAAAAGGAGGTGTCTAGACAAAATCGAGTGTCTTTGTTTAAAAGTACTCAAATTTTGATCTATTTGATCCAGATATAATGATTTCATCTCTCTCCCTCGACCATACGAATTTCTCCCTCCCTCTCCCATCCCTTCAAACGCTAGCCACCATCACCACCCCGCCACTGTCGCCACACCACGCGCCACCTCCAAACCACTCATTGGCACCATCTCTAAAACCAGTGAGCCCCACTGACTTCCCCTTCTGCTGTCCCACCCTCCCCGTTCCTCTTCTTCCCCGTGGTGGCCATGGCCTCCCATGCGTCGCCACCTATCGCAGCCGCCCCGACCATCTCTGACGGCACAACCCTCCCCCTCCTCCTCCACCTCTATTGCTGACACCCTTCTTCCTTTCTATGCCACCCCAGCCCTTGTTCCTCTCCTGTGGTGTACTTGACATCGCCTTCAACCATGGGTGGTGGCTCCTATGGTGCATCCCCTTAATATAGCAAAAAGAAAGGAGGGCATTCGGTGGGGATGGCGATCATCGACAACACTGGAGCATGGTGCGAGGTGTTGACGGCCACCGACTTTGCCCAAGAGTGCTGCACTGCTTCATCTGCACTAGTGAAGCTGCTACTTGAACCCCAAACCCTAACTCGCTAGAATCGTTGCCGGAGACAAAACTGGAGTGTGAATCATGAGGAAAATTGGAAGGATGGAAATTCGAGTACCCCCAATTGAGAAAACACTCAAGTACTCCTTAGCAATTCAATTGTAACATCCTAATTTTTGCATTTTTGAAGTTGTTTTAAGTATTTTAGCCTTTTAAAAAAATTCAAATTTTTTATTGCTAATTAAAGTTTAATTTAGAATTTCCCTAATTCAAAAACTATTAAATATGATTAATTCTCCACTGAACAATTATTCAAATTATTTTATTTGGGTTCTATATGCTCTAAAGTATTTTATAGAATTTTCTAGGATTTTTCCATGTCAATTTGATATTTATTTGGAGTCTATTTGAATATTTTGTATTTTCTAAAATGAAAAAACAAATAAAAATTCTGGTTTTGCTTTTGGGCTGAAACCCAATTCGTTTGACTCAAGTTAGCCCAGCTAGCCCAGTGTCGCCAGCCCAACCTGCGTTGCTAGCTTGGTCTACTAGTCTGCGCCTGTGTGAGACGCTGATAGGTGGGGCCCACCTGTCAGGCATGTCTTCTTCATACACGACGTGGACTTGGAGTCCAAGCTGTGTCTATTGCGGACATCAACGCCGATTCATGTTCTACATGAACGTCAAGGCGCTTTAAAAGGGAGCACCAGGACTGCTTCAAAGCACTCAACCAAAACCCTAACCCTATCTGCCTCAGGAGACAGCTATTTGAACGGAATTGGAGATCTATGAGAGTGCCACCGCAGGAGAGCAAGCTAAATTTCGTCACTACCGGTGAGTTTTCGAGCGTTTGGTCTGCACCATTATAATCGCCTTTCCATGTTCTACCTTGTGCGCATATTCTTTCGTCGAGAGCATGCCTCTGGGTTGCTGTCGCTGTAGAAGCCATACCACCACCTCTTTTCTTGGTCGCCATCGACACCGCCGGTTGTCATTGCCCATGACACCCACGTCACCAGTTTCACCACAACGAGATCTTGCTGGAGGTATGACCTGGAGTCATCGGAGCTCGTCGCTATTGATGTGGTGTTGATGTGTTGCCAACGTGACATGCCGCGTGGTGCCAGGTTAGTGCCACACAAGCCATCAGATCTAGGTAACTTAGTCTTTTGTGAGCCGTGTCTTTGATGTGTGGGGCCCACATGTCAGTGAGGCATGTCATAAGCTAGGTTCACCGTGGACCAGGCTTGAGAGTTCGTGGACTTGGCCCACATGTCAGTCTCTATTTTTTGGAAAATCTAAAAAATCAATTAAAAAAAAAAATCAGCTAGGTCTGCTTGTTAGCCTCTCAGAGGGAATATTTCGAGAATATTATGCTTTCTCTTTCCAGGATTTAATTGTTTAGTAAGCTGGAAGGAAGTCTGTAGACCCAAGACCCTTGGAGGTCTTGGAGTAAAGGACCTCGGCATGTTCGGATGGGCACTTCGCGTTCGTTGGTTGTGGTATGCCTGGAAAGAACAACACAGACCTTGGGCAGGGATGACGCTGCCATGTGATGATTCTGATAATAGTTTATTCAATGCAAGCACCAGGTTAACACTGGGAAACGGCAAAACAGCAAGCTTCTGGGAGTCCAACTGGCTCCATGGAGCCTCTCCACGCAATTTGGCACCCTCTTGCTACCGGTTAGTCCGGAGGAGAGGAGGTTCGGTTAGGGACAAGCTCGTCACCAGGAATTGGCTTCGATCGCTGCGTAGGATCACTTCGGACATGTAGCTCGATGAGTTTGTTCACTTATGGCAAGCCATTCAGCAGGTTCAACTTCGAGTAGATGTGCAGGATAATATTACTTGGAACTGGACGTCAGATAGGGAGTACTCGGCCAAAACAGCTTACAGGGCACAATTCCTTGGTTTTGTACCGGACTGCAACTACAACATTATTTGGCACGCCAGTGCAGAAGAAAAATGCAAGTTCTTCGCTTAGCTCTTCATACAAGATAGGATTCTCACAGCCGACAAACTTGCACACAGGGGATGGCCTCATAGCGCATTTTGTGCATTGTGCGGATCGGAGCCCAAATTGGTAACACACCTCCTCCTATTATACCCTTTCGCAAAGCAGGTTTGGAGGAAGATCCTCCGCTTCATGCACATAAATCACATTGCCCCGGAGCCTACTTTTGTTGACCTAGGTGTCGCTGCTCGGTGGCAGTCAATCCGCTCTTCCACCGCCAAGCAACGTCGCAAGGAAGTGGATGGCATCCTCATGTATGCCATGTGGAATCTTTGAAAAGAAAGGAATAACAGGATCTTCAACAACTCGTATCGAACGGTGCAACTGGTGGCTAATAGCATAGTTCAAGATGTGCAGAACCGAAGAAACACTTTCGTTTCTGCAGTTCGGTGGTAGGGCTACATGAATCTTACTGGAAGGAGTTCGGCATTGCACACATCGCTTCGCCCCAAGACCTTGACCCAATCACTCAGGTAGCCCATGTGCAAGCTGCAATCTGTTGTAGCCTCCTGTTTTGTATTGTATTGTCCCCCTTTGAGTAGCTCCCCTGGGTCTTTGTAGTGATTAAATGGCGGCCTCGCCTCTCTCATTGTATATTTGTTTGTCATACTGCTGCTGTAACTTCTGATATCCCTCCTTAATGCATTTGGCAGAGCTCCTGCCGTCTCTCTTTCAAAATTGTTCGGTAAATCTTTTAAGAGTCCGTTCTTCTTCATACAAACTTCAATTGAGACTGTTCAAGTTTTTAAATTAATCTAAATTATAGCTCTACATTTTGGTGTATTATATTTGATTTTTGGAGTAATTCAAGTTATACTTGTTTTGAAAGAATTTGGGAATTAGTTATTCAACCCATTTAAATTATACCTACCTTGTCATTTGCTATGCCATGATTATTTATTACCCTAGGATGAATAATTATTAGTTGGTTGCTAATATGATGCCAACGTGGGTTGATTAGAATATGCTTAGCATGCTTAGTCATGACACGAATAACTGGTATCTTTTTGGAAGTGCAAATCCAAACCTGATTAATGGTTTATGGAACATGTTTATGAAAAGGGTGTGTCATATGTTGTCACATAATGATGTTGAGTTGTTGATGTCATGTGTTACACGATAATCAACTGAGGTGATAAATGATTTAGATTGAGGCAAGTGGCAAGTGGCTGTGTGTCAGGGTGGGTCTATGTGACATTGAGTTGGAGATTCTATATGAATTGTTTGATTTGGTTACTAGGATTTAATTGAAAGTCTTGTCTCAGTCAATTAAATACTTAATTTTGTAAGCCATTGAACTGGGTTAATCATACAACCACATATCTGTTATAGGCCAGATCTAGCTCAGTAAGTTACCGAGTCTTGACATATGATCTTAGGAGGATAACCAAACTATGCGCGCGGTTAGGGAATGTGCGTCACAGTGGCTCCATATATTGCAAAGTGATTGTTCCTAGTCTAATGATGAGCCCCCCTTATTCTTTTGCTCTGTTTTAGGGAGGAATAGTGAGATCAACCTTATCGAGAGTATCTATCACATTGATGGGTACATGTTATGATCGATATTATAAGATTGATCATACTTTGTGGGTAAAGTGTATAACCTCTACAGAGTGTACAACCTATTTGAATAGCGGTATCCCTGGTTATGGACAATGCTCGGGAATTTCACATAAGGGTTAGATTTTATAAAATTAAAACTTAGAAAGGGGTATTGTGCCAATGAAAGTAATGGAAATTGGTTTAAGTTGTGTGATAGTTTATCTTGAGAAATATTTGATAAATTTATGATTTATGATTATTTGTTTTAATTTATTTATCATATTCAAATGAAAATATTGCTTTATTGCAAAATAGCCATATCAACTATTCTTTGAATAAGTCTTGCATGTAATATTATAAACTTGCATTCTGTGCACAACTTGTTGAGTTCTTTATGTACTCACCCTTGCTACAATAAACCCATCAGTTGAAGATAGTCTACACCTGCTACGGAGTAGGAGTTCCACGAAAAGGCAAGTTTCCGGGAATCGAACCTTATCAGATGTCGGTAGCATGTTGTTGAGTTATCCTATGATGTTTTCTGTTCTACTACTGTTTTCTTAACTTAAAACCCTTTGAGATATAATAAATGTAAGGTCGACCTTAAGGTACTTTAACTATCTTTTATTTAATAAATATGATCTTTTATTATGTTTTCGCTGTGTATGATTTTGAGATTACATCTATGTTGCCACTGTGTGCACTTGCGTGGTTCTGGAATAGTGTAATATACACAAAAGATTCAGATTTACATGTTCGGGTCCGATTGCAGTTTCGAAAAAAAGAGAGATTAGTACGAAATGTGAAACTATGTAAGCACTAACCAGCCTACGAAAAGACGAGAGTTAACAAAAACAAGGCATTGTTAGTTAGTCACTGGGATATGTGCCCGCTCCATGGTGTGTTTATATATAGGCATGGTGCCTAATGCATGCTGCCATTGCACTTGCAAACAAAAAACAAGGCCAAATATCTGTCCAAAATGGCATCGGACATAGGCCTAGTGCTTGTTGCATTGCCACTCTTGTTCTTGCTGGCCAAGGCCATATGGATCACCGTCTCCTGCTACTACCTCACGCCGGCGAGGATCCGGAGAATCTTGGCCAGTCGAGGCGTCCACGGCCCCCCGCCGCGCCTCCTCGTCGGGAACCTCCGCGACGTGTCCGCCCTCGTCGCCGAAGCCACTGCGCGCGACATGGGCTCCCTCAGCCACGACATCGTCGGCCGCCTTCTGCCGCACTACGTCCTCTGGTCGAAGACGTATGGTGAGCAGTGTCGATCTGTTGCATTGCCGGTCGGCGTGAGATCCGAGGCTGACCGGAGGATATTTGACTCTTGGCGTTTGCGTCTTGCAGGGAGGTTGTTCGTGTACTGGTACGGGAGCGAGCCGCGGCTGTGCGTAACGGACGCCGGTATGGTGCGTGAGCTGCTGTCGTCGAAGCACGCGCACGCCACCGGCAAGTCGTGGCTGCAGCGGCAGGGCGCCAAGCACTTCATCGGCCGCGGCCTGCTCATGGCTAATGGCGCCACCTGGTCCCACCAGCGCCACGTCGTCGCCCCGGCCTTCATGGCCGACAAGCTCAAGGTACGTACGTACAACCACGACGCCGCGTCGTCGTCACCGTCTCCGGCAGCGGCACCAACATAAGTGTCAGTTCTTGAGCTCTTCCCGGCTTGGCATGTTGATGTGACGGCAGGGCAGGGTGGGGCACATGGTTGAGTGCACCCGGCAGACGGTGCGGGAGCTGCTGGAGGCGGTGGCGAGGGGCGGGAACGAGGTGGAGATCGGCGCGCACATGACGAGGCTCGCCGGCGACGTCATCGCGCGCACCGAGTTTGACACGAGCTACGAGACCGGCAAACGCATCTTCCACCTCATCGAGGAGCTGCAGCGGCTCACCGCCCGCTCCAGCCGCTACCTCTGGATCCCCGGCAGCCAGTGAGTCAGTCGTCACCGCAAATATTGCTCTGCTCCGCTCCCCGTACAAACGAGACATTAAAAAAAAAAGAGTGTGTAGCTTTCATCCGGATGTTTTGTTTCTTACAAACATATAAATTTTAGACCTTTAGATCAAAGTATCCAAAATTTAGATATTTTTTTGCTAAAAAAACATCCAGATGATGTTTATCAAAACACTTAAAAAAAAGTAGCAGTAGCACTGTATGTTCCATTATTAGAACGTTGTCTGACAAGGAGAGTCCAGCTGCAGGCTCAAAAAGTGCCACCGGATTCTCCTCTGTCAGCCAACATTTATCTGTTTTTTTTTCATACAATTTTTTGTGTGTTGGTGTGCTATATTATGTAATAATATTTTTTATATTATTATTTATTGAAATTATTTTAACATATGATTAAAAATATAATATTTTTTCAGATATTTTCCTAGCAAGTACAGAAGGGACATAAAGCGGCTGAACGGGGAGCTGGAGCAAGTGCTGAAGGAGTCCATCCAGCGAAGCCGCGAGATCGCGGACGAGGGCCGGACGCCGTCAGCGACAGCGTGCGGCCGGGGGCTCCTCGGGATGCTGCTGGCCGAGATGAAGAAGAAGAAGTCCGGCCACGGCGAGCTGGGGTACGACGCCCAGATGATGATCGACGAGTGCAAGACCTTCTTCTTCGCCGGACACGAGACGTCGGCGCTGCTCCTCACCTGGGCCATCATGCTGCTCGCCACGCACCCGGCGTGGCAGGACAAGGCCCGCGCTGAGGTCGCCCACGTCTGCGGCGACTCCCCGCCCAACGCCGACCACCTCCCCAAGCTCACCGTCGTAAGCCACTGATTCCGGTGAACCATGCATTCCACACAGCAATGTCCCATTTCACCTGCCCTGAAGTGTTTAACCGCTCGTTTCGTACGTGCATGCGCAGCTGCAGATGGTGATCAACGAGACGCTGCGTCTGTACCCGCCGGCGACACTGCTGCCGCGGATGGCGTTCGAGGACATCACCCTCGGCGGCGACCTGCGCGTTCCGAGGGGCGCGTCGGTGTGGATCCCCGTGCTGGCCATCCACCACGACGAGGCCGTGTGGGGCGCGGACGCTCACGAGTTCCGGCCGGACCGGTTCGCGCCCGGTCGAGCGCGGCCGGGGGCGGGGCGGTTCCTGCCGTTCGCGGCCGGGCCGCGCAACTGCGTCGGGCAGGCGTACGCCATGGTCGAAGCGAAGGTCGCGCTGGCCATGCTGCTCGCGAGCTTCCGCTTCGGCATCTCCGATGAGTACCGCCACGCGCCGGTGAACGTGCTCACGCTCCGGCCTCGCCACGGCGTGCCCGTGCGCCTGCTGCCGCTGCGCCCGTAGGCCGTCCTGGCCTCCTGGGTTTTGGCTGCCTACTTGCATGGCGTTTTCTACTACTAGTGTCAATCTTGGTTCTTCACAATTTTGGTATCATTTTTCTTCTTCTTCTTCTGTTTGCTTGACTAGAGAGAGAATTTTGAGCTTCAATTCGGGACGGATGGTCTGACATGTCGAGGTAACCTAGCTAATATTTGGAGGAGTTGAAATTTTGCCGATAACTTTTTTTCTCTAGCAAATAATTAATGTTGGGTACTATTCAACGGCCATGTAAAATGTTGAGTACGGAGCACATGGCAAACCTCGTTCTCACGGTTCAAATTGTTTGACTAAAATATGGTCAAATTTTAAAGGAATGAGTCTATTTGACCCCTCTAATTATTACGTTTGTCTAGAAATTAACCCTCAACTACGAAATTGGTTAACTAATATCCTCCTTGACTGTCAAAACTAGGCAACCCGGTTTTGCGCCAACTTGGCATGCATCCACGTGGATCTGAACTGGCATTGTAATTTCTCCGGCCCACATTTCATGCTCTCCTTCTCCTCTCCTCCTGACCGTCGCCTTGAGGCCGCTGACCATGTGCACGATGAGCAATGATGTTGACGCTAGATATGCATGCAAATTAATATCCACAAGCGCATGGATCGTCTGTAGCTTTCACTAGGAGTATATCAAGGTATCGAAATTCACAGGGAAGAGTCGAATAGATTCACTACTTCAAATAAATTACTACTAACTAAAGGGCCAATTATAGATGTTGAAAGTAACTAAAGCAAATCTACCAAACCAAGAGTGAGAGAAACTAGGTTTAACCAAGATGTGAGAATTCCTCCCCTAGGCTAGGTTCATCTACTGCAATGGACGACTAGATCGATCTAATAGCAAATAGCACCGAGTAATACTATGTTGGCTCTCACCCTACAGATCAATATAAATACCGGCATAACATGCACAACTTGATATAGATGAACACGCTATATCTAAATACCATGTCTACATCTGTGAAATCATGTGCTGAAAAATTGGCTTAGTGATGAAATTGGCATTGCAAAGTGGTTGTGCTTATGGCATGTGTGGTGCTTGTGTATGTGCTGTTTCATATGATTACTTGATATGCTTGTGATAGCATGGTAATGGTTTTGCTTGATGCAATGCGCTCGTGTGAGTGGTTGCATGGATTGATCTTGAGTCAAGTCGTGGACTTGTGCTCGTACACAGTTTTGTGTTTGTTCATGTGCAGGTATTGCTTGAGGATGAACGTGGTCGATGACGGGACCAGAACTAGGTTCGTGGATGAACTGAGGTTCAGAACTAGGTTCAGGGAGGAATCGAGGTGTTGGTGCTCAAGGATGTCATGCGGGACGTTCGGGCTAGAGAACGGTGCACATGAAGACTAGTTAGTCACGTGAGTGCGGCAGGTGGGCCGTACGCGTGCAATTGTAATTGTTTGGGGCAGTTTGCATGTATTGGACCATGTTAGGCCAGGTGGATATGCATGCGAACTGTTGCTCATTATAAATAGGAGAGGGATGTCTCCTGTTTAGATGAGAGAGCTGAGTATTAGGGTTTGTACTCTTTTGTTGGGAGTACTGTAACCGGACTAGCGAGAAGAAATAAAAAATCAGAAATTCCTTCAGCTGACCCGAGCATTGCCGGAGGCGGAACTTTCTTGGTGCTACAGTCAACGGTGAGAAACAGTACTTTAGTGAAGCTACAGTGATCCACGGTTACTGTTCATATCCGGTTCCTGGTTTGTTTGCCCTGTTTTTGTTTAGTAGATTGAATCATTGTCTATCTTCATTCTGTGAGTTTCTTCTTGATTTGATCCATCCAAAACCTTTCTAGGGCATCAATTTAGAGTTCTTGAAAGTTTCGTTGGTTAATCTTTTATAGATTGTGATTAATCACGAAATTAGGGTTTGATCAGTTCTCGTCATAATCTGTTATAGTAAGCTTGCGTGGTTAATAACTTTTGATCCGTAGATCCGATCGATCTTATTCTTCTTTTTTAGATTCTTATTGGAATATAGTTTCTACAGTTCAAATTTCAGGTCAATCCGATGGTTGGATCTCTAGGAATTCGCGATTTACTGAATGCATCTACTCTGTTTTGTTGAATACGAAAGCAATTATTTGAGTCCGAATTGGGGTGAATTTTTAGGAGATCAAAAAATTTATTTTTAGCTTCCACGCAATCATTCACCCCCCCTCTGATTGTTAGTTTAGTGTATATCGATTCTACAAGTGGTATCAGAGCATGGTTTTTCTAATTTATCTTAACCGGTGATTAGATTCATGGATCATTATTCGACAAAACCGTGTGTGTTCGATGGTGTTGATTTTCAGTTTTGGAAGGCCAAGCTGGAGGCGTTCATCCAGACGCAGGGCTTTGCAATTTGGGAGAAGGTTCACAAGCCGTACGAAGTCCCTGAGAACGACAATGTCAACGACGCCAATCGCGCACATGTTGAAGCAAACAGCAAGGCTCGCAACTTGATCATCCAGGGCTTAGGACGCAACGATTTCGATCGAGTGGTTCATCTTCGATCTGCATATGAGGTATGGAAATCTCTTTGTGACTATCAAGAAGGATCAAACACTGTCAAAGATGTTAGCCAAGATATATATAAGAAAGAATACATGCGATTTGAGATGAAGCCTGGTGAGTCGCTAGATGATTTCTTTGCACGTTTTAATAAAATTCTTAGTAATTTGCATGCTGTTGGAGTTAGCTATGATGATGCTGCTAATGCTCGACAATTACTTGGTGCTTTAGACATGTCTATTTGGGAGATGAAAGTTACATCCATTAGAGAATCAACTGTCATGAATATACTTACTTTAGATGTTCTTTTCTCTAAATTAAAAACTCATGAATTGGATGTTCTTGCTAGGAAGAATGATCACAAATCAATTGCTTTGACCTCCCAATCTAGCATGTCTCATAATAATGCTTCTTCAAGTTTTGCCTTGTCTTTCTTGTCTTCACTAACCGATGAACAAATTGAGGAATTTCCGGAAGAAGACTTGGCATCACTCTCTTCTCGTTTTAATAAAGCTTTGCAGAATGTGAGAATGAGGAAGAGAGTTGGTGGTGGCCCTCCAAAATGCTATGAGTGTGGTGATCTCAACCACATTCGTTCAAATTGTCCTAAACTTGAAGGTAAAGCAGCAAGGGAGGAGAAGGACAATGATAAAAGAAAAGAGAAGAAGAAGTTCTCTCCAAGTGATAGAAAGAAGAAGAGCTTCATCAACCGCAAAGTTGTCCACCGGGTTCTTTCCGCTCTCGAACAAGTAAATCTGAGCGATGTGGATTCGGAGAAGATGACACAACAATTCCAAGCAAGCATGAATGGACAGGGTTGTGTCTCATGACTAAAAGCAGCGACAACTTCACCGATGATGATCATGACAGCGACTTCAATGAGATAGAACCTTCTTACGATGAATTAGCTATTGCTGTTGATCGTCTTGGTAAATTGCTTGATAAACGTAACAAGAAAATTAAAAAACATGAGGTTCTTGTGGAATCTTTGAATGCTGAAATTGCTAGACTTAAATCTTTGATTCCTGATGATGATGCTTGTAAATCATGTGACTTAATTTATTCTGAGCTTACTTCACTAAGAAATGTTCATGCTTCAACTCTTGATAAGCTTAGAGATGAAATTGAGAAGAATGAGAAACTTGTTACTTTGAATTGCAAACAAATTAAAGATGCTAGTTGCTCTACTTCTTATTTGGATGAATCAACTTCTTGTTCTAAATGTTCAATTCTCGAATTGAAGTTGCATGATGCTAATGCTAGAGTTTCTCAAATGACAAATAATTTGCTCATACATGAGGTTCTTTCATGCTCAACTTGTCGCAAGAAAAAAGGAAAAGTGGACGTTCCCTGTAATAATTGTTTAACTCTTTCTCGAAAGGTTGATTATTTGGAAAAATCTTTAGAATGTTTCACTAAAGGAAAGAAAAACCTAAACATGATTTTGGATCAATCAAGGGTTAGCATTCATAACAAAGGTTTAGGTTTTGATTCTTATGCTCATCATAAATCACATGCTCCCACTGTTGTTAAGGCACTTGAAAGTGGAAAATTTGAAATTATCAATGAGCCTAAGAAAAATGTTTTTAAGTCTGCTGGAGTTTTATCTTCTACTATAATGAATGCAAATGTTGCTTCTACTTCTAAAGCTAAACATCGTGTTAAGTACACTTGCACTCATTGTGGTAGAGATGGACACTTAGTAGATTTTTGCTTTAGAATAGCCAAACAACAAAAGAAAGAAAAGGCTAAGGCTAGGTTTAATTTCAGATAGGCACGCTTTACTCCTCATTATGTGTCTAGGGTGATGCAAACACCTTTTGTTGCTAGAAACATGAGACATGTTAAAACTGCTTTTGTGTATAAGCATACTTGTGTTGTGCCTACTCGTCGTGTGTCTCAGTACTGGATTCCTAAATGCTTTATTTCTAACCCCAGTGCCGAGGCCTCGACATCTTCTAGTGCTATGTAGGTTTTTCAGATGCGGGTTGGAGAACATAAGCTTAGTAGATCTTGGTCTTTTGCAAGATGTGATCAAGACTTGGATGGTTCTCACCCTTGAGATGGCCTTCAAGAGGAATGTGCGATAATTCTTCGCCTACTTTGTGAGCTATTTTATACACTCATATCTTTTACATTCACAGATATATAATTATGGTATGAGATGAGATGTTTGCTTATATGCTCATATGTATCCCTTGGCATGTTCAATCATGTTATGTCTTATATCGTGCCTTTTCATGCTTAGTATTTATTTATCATGATTCATACTTGTGCTTAATTGAACATACCGTGGTAACTCAAACACATGTATATCATCACCTGTCTTTTGATTTCATTGGTTATTCGTTTAAGGGGGAGTTAATGGACTTTTGGTGAAAATTTCTTTCGTTTGCCTATTGGGAGGGATTTTCTTTCAGACTTTTGTTTATAAAATTAATCCCATTGGGTGACAATTTTGAAGAAAGTTTTTAAGATGGTTTGTTTTGAGGGGGAGTTTGTGAAAACTTTGTAATATTTTGTAACATACTTTTTATTTTGTGTGTTCTTAAATGAAAAATGAAAAAAATAGTGAAAAAGTAATGAGCATTGTATTTGATACACATATGTCATTTGAAGCCATGTTTATGCTACAAGGTCTGTGCAACTTAATATTTATGCATATATGGTGTAGTTTATGTCATAACTATTTAATTGGAATGACAACTTGAAATAAATCTTGTCATGGTTGAACTTTCTTGTCTATCTTGATCCTGCTCAAAAAGTGCTAAATATGAAATTTATCAAAGTTAAGTGCTAAAGTTCAAAGTGTGATTGTTGATAAATGCAAGATCAATGTTATGTACTATTGCACTTCTTTTTTACGAGATTGCTTATCATTGCACTTTGATATGAACTTAGAAGAGGTTGTGTATGACCGAAACTATGAAACCTTAAGCTTGTGATTGCTTGGCATGGTTGAAAAGTAAGGCTGATGGTGCATATAATTCCTTGCAATTGTTATTATTGCAATCAATCAATAAGTCAGTTTTCCTTTACAAAAGGCATCAATGATTTGCACAAAATTTGTGTTTTGAGGTAGTTGAGTGAGGGAGATCATGCCATGCAATAAATTGTTAATAGTACTTGATTTCTAGTTATGCTTACTCTACATTGTCTTCGTGCAGATTTGAGGGTGCAAGTATTTTTGATAGCATGGTTTGGTGATGAATAATACCCTTACTAAACCTGGAAGAGTTCCAGCCATGAGGTTGATTTGAGCCGTTGGAGTGAGCCGGCTCGGCTCGCGGCTCGAGCCGAGCCGGCCAAAAATAATTACATCCGGGTCCTTTTTCGAAAAAAATTACATATAGGTCATTTTCTCAGGAAAAAATTACAGTTAGGTCCTTTTTCCGAAAAAAGACTATATATTACGTATAGGTCCTTTATGCGTTTTTAAGGCTTGCGCTCGGGTCCTTTTACCAAAAAAAATTTACTATTAGGTCCTTTTCAGGAAAAAAAAACTTTCGGGTCCCTTTTTTTAAAAAAATTATACATCGCATTTAGGTCCTTGTTGCGTTTTTCTAGCATTACGTTTAAGCCCTTTTGCTGAAAAAAGAATTACGATTAGGTCCTTTTCGGGAAAAAAAACCTTCGGGTTCCTTTTTTTTAAAAAATTTATACATCGCATTTATGTCCTTGTTGCGTTTTTCTAGCATTACGTTTAAGCCCTTTTGCAGAAAATACAAAATCCTTTTCAGGTTCTTTTCGCGCGTTTTCTCGATTTGCTCGTGTGTAGAGCGTCGATCGCGCGTTTTCTCGATTTGCTCGCGTGAAGAGCGACGCCCGCGGCGTGGCATGCCGCGTATAGGTTTCTAGTTTGCTACATTTGTGGATGATTTAGATTGCTCATTACATACAAAAAATGTCAAACTTAAAAAATTTATTTTCTCTCTTTTGTATTCTTGATGAATCCATTGTCAAAGGGGTAGAATTTTGCCACTTTGGAGAATTTTGGAGAACTTTATACATGCTTTACACATGCACATGTTCTTGTATAAGTGGTATTCATTCATTCACTCACATTTTTCTTCTTAGGGGGAGATTTTTCTTATTTTCATCTAGGGGGAGTTTTTCACTTTGCATATTTGTCAAAGGGGGAGATTTTGTGTTTTTCACTTTGGCTTTTGATTTGAGAACTTTTTGATTTCAAAATTTATTTTTGTGAGGTGAACGCCAATATTCAATTCTAAATGGTGTTGCCAATGTTTTCATCAAGGGCGAGATTGTGAAATCATGTGCTGAAAAATTGGCTTAGTGATGAAATTGGCATTGCAAAGTGGTTGTGCTTATGGCATGTGTGGTGCTTATGTATGTGCTGTTTCATATGATCACTTGATATGCTTGTGATAGCATGGTAATGGTTTTGCTTGATGCAATGCGCTCGTGTGAGTGGTTGCATGGATTGATCTTGAGTCAAGTCGTGGACTTGTGCTCGTACACAGTTTTGTGTTTGTTCATGTGCAGGTATTGCTTGAGGATGAACGTGGTCGATGACGGGACCGAAACTAGGTTCGTGGGTGAACTGAGGTTCGAGACTAGGTTCAGGGAGGAATCGAGGTCTTGGTGGTCAAGAATGTCATGCGGGACGTTCGGGCTAGAGAACGGTGCACATGAAGGCTGGTTAGTCACGTGAGTGCGGCAGGTGGGCCATACGCGTGCAGTTGTAATTGTTTGGGGTAGTTTGCATGTATTGGACCAGGTGGATATGCATGCGAACTATTGCTCATTATAAATAGGAGAAGGATGTCTCCTGTTTAGATGAGAGAGTTGAGTATTAGGGTTTGTACTCTTTTGTTGGGAGTACTGTAACTAGACTAGCGAGAAGAAATAAAAAATCAGAAATTCCTTCAGCCGACCCGAGCATTGCCGGAGGCGGAACTTTCTCGGTGCTACAGTAAACGGTGAACTACAATACTTCGGTGAAGCTACAGTGATCCGCCTTACTGTTCATATCCCGTTTCTGGTTTGTTTGCCCCGTTTTTGTTTAGTAGATTGAATCATTGTCTATCTTCATTCTTTGAGTTTCTTCTTGGTTTGACCCATCCAAAACCTTCCTAGGGCATTAATTTAGAGTTCCTGAAAGTTTCGTTGGTTAATCTTTTGTAGATTATGATTAATCACGAAGTTAGGGTTTGATCAGTTCTCGTCATAATCTGTCATAGTAAGCTTGTGAGGTTAATAACTTTTGATTCGTAGGTTCTTTAGATCTGCATCTTTTTTTGTTAGATTCGTATTGCAATATTATTTCTACAGTTCAATTTTCAGGTCAATCCGACGGTTGGATCTCCAGGAATTCGTGATTTACTGAACGCATCTACTCTATTTTGTTGAATACGAAAGCAATTATTTGAGCCCGAATTGGGGTGAATTTTTAGTTGATCAAAAAATTTGTTTTTAGCTTCTGCGCCATCATTCACTCCCCTCTGATTGCTAGTTTAGTGTATATCGATCCTACAACATCTAGTGCTAAGCAATCTATAATCATGTATGCCTAATTACCAATTGAGGAAGATGCATAATATCAAGAAGACACAACCATAGCATAGAAGTACTAAAATAATATATCAATCCATGTCTTAAGTTACACCAAGATCCGCACACCCAAGGAAGAAAAGATGATTACTCCATACGAGGATCGGAGTTACACATGGTTATCGATGAAGGAGAGTTGAAGAGGGAGATGTGGGGAAGGACTGAGATGGTAGTGCGAGGCAGTGCAAAGGCGGTGCCGGTCATCGCTAGGGTTGATCTGTTCTGTGCTTTTGGTAGCTCGATGAATTCTTAGATGGCTAACTCTATTCTCATGATTCCGACGAATTTCAATGGATTCCTTGGATGGTCACGGTGTGGTAGAGTGTCCTTATATTGGATCCCTAGAAATAGTTCTGGTCGAAAACAACAAGGAGAGAGGGTAAGAGCTGGGCGGCGCAAAGGGTATGTGAGGCGGCACTGGACTCTCCACCGACTCAAAGTTGGCTCTCGAACCTTCCAGAACATGTGTCAGTCAGTGTTGGGCTAGCACCTATTGCGCTTTATCCTTGGGCTACAATTTAGGCCAATAATAGGGTCTCGAAACTCTGAGCGTTGGCTGACGCAGGCCCAATACCAAGCAGAGTAGGGTCCTACAGATCGGGTTTCCATGGCTTCTGGGCTTCATAACTCTTTCCATTGGCCTCCAATTTGGGGAATAATATATAAATTTTGATCATTTCGACAAGGCAGACACCATGGTGACCTCCAATTTGTTAGCTGATGAACTCACTACTACAGAATGGTACATCACTATCGCTTCATCTGTGTCAGTTCTTAAGTTTTTAAGGAAAAACGATTGTGATAGATGACATAGGAGAGGAATTAATAATAATCACTATCGGTTCTTAGGTTAGAAGTGATTGTGATGTAGCATTGAGAACATCACAATCGGTTCTTATGCGAGAAGTGATAGTAATATGCATGATCATCACTATCGATTCCCACATAAAAAACGATAGTGATGAGCACGTGCACATCACTATCGGTTCTTATTTAATAAGCGATAGTGACAAGAATGCACATTACTATCGCTTCTCACAAAAGAAGCGATAGTGATGAGCATGCACATCACTATCGCTTCGCTAGTTATGTGGGAACCGATTGTGATGACAACGCTCATCATTATCGCTTCTTGCATAAGAACCGACTGTGATGTGCATGATCACATCACTATCGCTTTTTATATGAGAACCGATAGTGATGTGCGTACACATCACTATCACTTTTTAATTGAGAACTGATTGTGATGTGCCTCGTTAGGTTATTTATACCACTCGAGCTGAACTCTTCTCTGTTATTGTTCCAGAGGAGATTTCTCCGCCGCCACCCGAAAAAATAGCTCATATTCTGTGGTTGGAAGCAATACTTGGGTGATAAAATTTGAAATCCTCAAGGGTGGGTGTTAAGAGGGTAAATTTGAAGCCCTAACTTGAGGAGATTTCCCCTCATTTTGCAGAATTTGTGGTTTTCTTCAAAATATGAGCATTCCTTCAAACCCCTTCAATTTTGCACTATGTAATTTTGATATGTCGCGAAGAAAGTTTAGATTGCATTGGTATTGTGTATGTCCTATCAGATTTCACACCCTTTATTTGACAAGCACACACGTATTTAATTATCTTAATTTGTAGTGCTCTGATGTTAATATGAAATTACTATTGCTGTCACATAATGAATGTTAGGGTTTAGGCTGCGAAACCTATGTCTCCCATTCGAGGATGCTTATTTATATATATACCGAACGAAATGGCATATTTATAAGCGAGCAGTCTCGAATTGTCCACGTTCTTTGGACAGTTCGAGGATATGTGGTTCGGGCAAGTTCCTGAGCTGTGTTGTACAACTGCAGAGTAGATTTCGGTAGCGTCTCCCTGGTATTCTCTAGATACACACCCCACTTGACCTGTTGTTGAGACGTGTATATGGAGAATAGCGGGAAGATGCTGCCGAAATTTTCTCTGGAGTTGTATAACGGCTTAGAAACTTGTCCGAACCACATATCCTCGAATGGGATTAGGACCAAACCAATTTAGAGATTAGGAGTCATCGTTGGTACCCTTGTTTTGTTTCGTCGTAGTCAAAAGATTTGCAAGCTACTGCACTATATAATTAGATTATTTGATATCATTGTTGATGTTAAAAATGTATGTCTCCTATCTAGGGAATTGGAAGCTCTAAACCAGAGAAGAATCTAGGTATCGATCGGGAGTACATATTTTATATATCTTGGAACTTGTCCTCTATTTTGCAAAGGTAATATTAATTGAAATGATGTCTCAATATTTCAAATAGCTAGCTAGATGTCGCTCTAGTTTTTCTTTAATTTATTGTGTGAAGTTTAATTACAGATGAACCGTAAGGAATGGATGTATGAGAAAAGTCGTGTGAGTGCTGAATTTCAGAGGGGTGTTAAGGAGTTCAAAAAAATTACCGAAGAGGATATGGTGAGGAGGGGTGTAAACTTCATATATTGTCCTTACATTGATTGCACCAATCTGAGAAGATTTAACAACTCAGTTCAAATTGAGGACCACCTGATTCGATGTGGCTTCGTGAGGAATTACACGTGTTGGATCCATCACGGGGAGACAGGTAGTACCCTTCCGGTATGCATCGAAGACACAGTGGAACCAGATGACGAGTTGCAGCTTGATATGTTTGAGGAGGAGAATTTGGAGCAAATGTTGCGAGATTTGGAGGGTAATTACACGAAAAGAGAGTTTGAAAAGTTTAAAAGCTTGATGGAAGACGATGCCAAACCGCTGTTCACAGGTTGCAAAGCAGAATACACCAAGTTGGGTTCAGTCCTTGCATTGTTTGAACTGAAGGCAAAACACCGTTGGACAGAAACAAGTTTCAATGCACTTCTAGATCTTCTATCGGATCTGCTTCCGGAGGGAAACGAGTTGATGTAACATATCAAAAATTAAAATAAAGTAAGAAATTAAATTTTAGAATTTAATTATATTTATTAATGCTTTTTTCTGCATTTTCTGAATTATTCTGGATTTTCCTTGATTTTTGCTCTAATGGAAAAATCTTTATAAGTAATAGTTAAACAACAATAATAAAAACTTACATTAATAAAATTTATACAAATCCCTGCTTGATATGGAGAGGTCTCTAGAGTCCCACCTCTGAATTTTTAAAAGACAAGTAATCATAATGTGCAATAAATACCCAATTAATGTTTCTTGATTAGCAACAGTAATCTTGCCAAATTTAAATAAAAATAATCCTACCTTATATAGAGATAAAAATTTAATATTATATTCTAAATAGATAAATAAATCTACATTAAAATATTAAAAAATAAAAAATAAATTTTAATATATTTAAAAATGCAAAAACAGAATTTCTAAAAATCTAAGAATTACAATGTCAGAATTTTTATAAATGAAATACAAAAGATCTCAAATTTAAATATTTACTGATTGACTATATGGCCAAGAGGAACTCGTATAAAAAGTTTCATAAAGTTTTGATAAGATATAAGTCCTCTGATAAATTAAAAACAGAAAACCCAATTCTGAGCACAGTGCCTTGTCAGAATTTATGTAAATTCTGTGCAAATTATTTTTTTCTGAAATTTCTACAGTGTGAAGGTAATTATCCAAAAGTCTGTGAGAAAAATTATCAAAATTTTACCATCAAGCATTGATGATCTTTTAAAGCCCAACATCATTGCGAGAACCCTGAATAAATGAGGTGGTTTTGCATCCCTTCACTGACACAGTACTTGAGGGCCCGCTTGACAGACCTTCTTCCTCCCTGAGATAAGCTCGAGCCAGCAGTAAGCTTCCTCTGTTTTTGGTCATAACAAGTAAAATCAAGCCACCAATTGATTGCAAAAATTTATGGCACCGATGTCAGCAATCAATTCACTGCCATGCTGAGCAATGACATGACTCCAAGTCTCCTAGCCTAGCACCCCTCTCTGCAAACCTATGTAACTGCCATAACCGGCCATCTCCTCTCCTGTGCCAAGCCGCAAGAGACCAGGCGAGTTCCTACTCGGGGAAGGGCTTATCCTCCTCATCTTCAGCTATAAAAGCCATCCCAAGCCATCCAAGGCAGTGCATTGCCAAGCCATTGCTCAGTTGCGCCCTCATCTCCCTTTGCTTTCGCCATTAACGAGAGCTCCAGAACTCAGCCAAAATCAAAATCCACTTGAATCATTCAGCCAAATCTTAATTGCCTTCCACCACGGCATCAACAAGGATCAAGGATCAAAAGCCCTCAACAAATTCTAGAACTCCTTGTGTGAAATCTTGCTGCCACCGTGCCCCTTCCTCCTCGCAACCGGCCGCTGGTGGCGTAGCTACCCCGCACGTCTCCACTCCAAATAACAGGTAAAATGGAACGCTATAAGATCTCTGATGCTCTCACACCGCTTCTTTCCAATCGATATTTCATCATTTTGGTTCGCACCTATCTAGCCATGGTGGTCGCCGCATGAGCTCGGTGGTGACCCACCTCTGCTTGCTGCCAGCAAATGAGAATTCTATCCCTAGATGCGCAATAAGCCGGAGAAGCTTTCCCTACTACCCATTCGCCGATCCCGGCTACCCTTCACCGCCGGCGAGCCGAAGAACAAAATCCCCTGTTCAGTGTCTCTGCTGAATGGGTCCCCAATGTCAGTGGCACGAAGCCTAGCAGTCAAATGCCTGAGTATGTCTTTAGTCTCCAGAAAACGTATTTCCATATTTTGCTTCATTTTCCAAGCCCGAGTTAAATCAAATAGCTATAACTTTTGAACCATAGTTTCAAATTGAGTGAAATAAATTTATATATTCATATAAAATAATTTAGTTTCTGAATATGCAAAAACATTGTGAAAATGAACTATGTGTAAATTTTAAATTTAAAGTTAAAGAAAGGGGTTCAAAATATGCTATGAACAAAGTTTCTGCAAGCATGCTTAGAATTAAATGAAACCAATTTTATTGGAATACCTAGACTTCCAGCAACTCAAATATATAAAAATATTTAAATATCATCTTTGTTTGAATCACTTTCTATTAAAGGTTGTTTTTAATGCATTATATATTCAAGAATGTATTCTTTGTACAAAAGAAATCCAACATGAGAATAATTGATTTCCAAATACTAATATGTCAGTAGATTATCTGAGTATGCTAAAATATTTAAGAAATAATCTTGACATAAATTGTTTCATGAATAAGAATGAGACCCTAGTGCAAAAGTCATGTACATGCATACATTCCAGAATGATCATTTATGCTATTTCAGCAGCAAATAAAATATCTCGTCTAAACACTAAAATATCAAAGTTTAGAATTACTCTTCAAAGTAAATACTATAATATTCTAAAGAAAGAATCTTATTTCATCATGTTTTGCATATAAATCTTGATAGCAAAATAACCTTAAGTATTATGTTTTCAGAAACGCTTAAGCCTTTTCGGCAGTTTGTAGAACATCTCGTCTAAATGCAAATTTTGAGAAGATCATCCTAGAAATGTTATTTAGGATGTGGTCTACCATAATCTGGAAAAATATTCTTATTCCGTCTTGCATTTCATCTAAATCCTGCTAATGCAATAACCTTAACTGATAAGATCACCAAGAACATATTATACGAGCAATTGAGTTTATGAAACCTTTAACTAATGTTTACTCTCATTAATCAAAATAATTTTAGCCTCTTGAATTCGTAAAACAAGAATAAAGAATCTATAAAAGAATATGCATCTGTTTCTTATAGCAAATTTTATTTGATTTTCTGTCTGTCTTCTTTTTGCCTATATTAAAGTTCGTTAATTGCTATATTTTCGTGAACGACGTGTAGAACCCGACGTTATTAATTTCATCATCGACACCGTCAGCTACGACCGCGGCTTCGTCGTAAACAATGATTAAGCAAGGCAAGCACCCCTTTGATCATATTGATCCTAGTATCTATTTTTCGTTGTGTTTATCAAAATGTTTCATGCATGCGTTTATTTTCTGTAAATACGCTACTTTGTGGTATTGGTAGATATACCTGTTGTCTCATGAAACTTCCTTGATAAGTACATATGAACCTTGATAACCATATAAACGGGTTAGACAATACATAATGTCAACTTGGGTATATGCGATTATTAGCCATGCTTTAGAACCAATGTTTTACATGATCAGAGCAAGATTGTTTCTTGGGAAAATTGAAAATGTTGGTTATGACATGATGTTGGTTGTCGGTATTTTGGTTAAAAACCCAAAAATCAAAACTATGGTTTAGATGCAGGCAATTATTGGCAATAGCCGGTTGTGCAAGGGTTATACTTGTACGTAGTGTAGGGAGAAGTATTGCCCGTGTCGGATTAAGGACCGAACGTAGTGTTGTATGATCCAAGATAAATCCGTGCAACTACAAGTGTTGTTATGGGCAGCCTTAAACTGATTAAGTTATCTAGTTTAACTTTGCATTTATGGAAGGCGGGAGATAGCACAGGCATTCCTTTCAAAGTCTACCTGTAGGGGTTTTTACTTACCAATGCAACGGTGTACGCCATGCTATGGGGAGTTCCCATCATTTCTATGCTCTGAGTTCTTCTACCATAGTATGGATTAACGTCCCGGGCTGGTGCAAAGTTAAGCTAGGTAATGTAAAAGTTTATGTCATGAACATTCTGGCTACACGCCAAAGGTGTGTGAAACATGTGGCAAAAAGAAAAGATCATGATTTCTGGGTAAAGTTGTACACCTCTGCAGAGTGTAATTTTAATTGATTAGCCGTACCCGCGGTTATGGAAAACTTGGTGAACTGGTACTAGTTAAATGTTTTGTCATTTTCAAAAGGGCTTGGTTTCATTTGTTTTGCCACGTGTTGGCAAGGAATGGTTATGGCAGGATTGTATTATTGGATGAATGATTATGTGTTTGCAAAGGAATGGTTGTGACAGAATTGGATTATTGGACCATTGAATTATTCAATGCTCACGAAGGGCTATGAGTATTACTTATGCTTTACTTATTTCTTATCAGTCAAATTTGCTCTTACAAATTCTGTTTGCAAATGACAACTTGATTTACAAATTCAATATCGCTTTATGCAAATTAACTGTAGTAGCCTCCTTTGATATAGACTGCATTATTTCATTTGCAAATACCACTTAAGTCTTGCGGAGTACGAAAGTACTCAACCTTGCTTAATCTATTATTTTAGGTTGATAAGAAAGCGGAGCTCCGAAGATTACCTTTCGTCGCAGGATGAGGGAATTCTAATGATGCGATCTTTCTAGGGATTTATGCCTTGTCAGTTGCCCGCAGGTTGGATGGGCACACTACAAGACTTTGCTTCCTCTGTGCTGTATATATATATATACTCTGAGTTGTAAGAATACCATGTACAAATAGCTTCCGCTTTAATATAATGATGTATGCTTGTGATTCCAATTGTTGAAAATGTGCGTACTAGTCACTGATCATGGGACTAGTACTGTATGCGCATTAGATTTCTATTTTTGCATTTATGCGAAAATGGGGGTCGTTACAGTTGCCAACAAGCATTTATGAAGCGAAGAAGCTACTATATCCCATGGGAATGGAAATAGAAAGGATACATGCATGTTCGAATGATTGCATCTTGTACCGTAACGCACATCAATAGCTGCACGTTTGTCCAGTTTGCGGTGTGCTCCGGTACAAACAAAAGGAGAAGCGTAACAACAAGAAGCATAAGAGCCGGGGTAACGACGGTGAAGAGGTCACTAAAGGTGCACCGGCCAATGTATTGTGGTACTTACCCACCATTCCTCGTCTGGAGCGGTTGTCTGCAAATCCCAGAGAGGCAAAATTGTTGCATTGGCATTATGAGTCTCGAAAGGAAGATGGCAAGCTAGACACCCTGCTGATTCGGCTCAATGGAGAAACATTGATTGGAAACATAAGGAGTTTGGTGCCGAAATGAGGAACATAAGATTTGGGTTGAGTACCGATGGAATGAATCCGTTTGGTAATATGAGTAGTCGTCACAGCACGTGGTCAATTCTGTTGTGTATCTACAACTTCCCTCCTTGGTTGTGCATGAAGCGGAAGTATATCATGATGTCGTTGCTAATCATGGGACCCAAACAGCCGAAAAATGATATTGATGTGTACCTTGCTCCACTGATCGAGGATTTGGTAAAATTGTGGAACGAGGGGGTCGAGGTGTGGGATGCGTACAAAAGAGAGCATTTCACCCTACAGGCTATGGTATTTTGCACCATAAATGATTTCTCGGCCCTTGGTAATTTGGCGGGCTATAGTACAAAAGGAGCCAAAACGTATCCTATTTGTGAAGAGGAGACAAAGAGTCTATGGCTGGCGAATTCAAAGAAAACTATGTATATGGGTCACTGTAGGTTTCTACCTCGAAGTCATCGATATCGTAAGATGGATGACAAATTTGATGGGAATAGGGAAATTCGTTTGGCCCCGCAGCCTATGAGTGGAAGGCAAGTATATTCCCGTGTGGAGGATATCAATGTTCAGTACGGAAAGAGCCGTAAATCTATTCGTCGTAGTATCATTGGGAAGAAGAGGTCGATATTTTGGGACTTACCGTACTAGAAGGAGTTAGATGTTCGGCATTGTATTGATGTCATGTACGTTGAGAAGAATGTCTATGATAATTTGGTTGGCATCCTGTTGAACATACCTGGGAAGACCAAAGATGGTGTGAATGCTCGTCGCAACATGACCTACATGGGAATCAGGTCCAGGCTTGCAGTGATTAAGGAGGATGGAAAAAAATCCGTACATCTCCGCTGGATGCTATACCCTATACAAAAAGGAGAAAGAAGATCTCTGCAAGTGTCTCCATGGTATTAAAGTTCCATCGGGCTACTCCGCAAATATTAAGAAGCTTGTGTCCATGGGTGATTTGAAGTTGCTGGGCATGAAATCCCACGACTGCCATGTGTTGATGACCCAAATGCTCCCAGTTGCAATCAGAAATATTCTACCAGAGGATGTCAGGTTTGCAATCAAGAAGCTGTGTTATTTCTTCAATGCGATCTCCTGCAAAGTTATTGACCCTGATGTGCTAGACAACTTACAAAGTAGGTGGTGCAGACTCTATGTCAGCTTGAGATGCATTTCCCACCATCGTTCTTCGACGTCATGGTCCACCTTGTTGTTCACCTCGCCAGAGAGATTAAGATATGTGGACCGGCATTCCTACGTTACATGTATCCGTTCGAGAGGTACATGGGTATATTAAAGTCCTACGTGAGGAATCGGTCGAAGCCTGAGGGTAGTATTGTTGAAGGTTATGGGACTGAAGAAGTTATCGAGTTCTGCGTGGACTATCTCGAAAAAAGACAAGCAATCAGTGTTCCTGTATCTCGCCATGAGGGTAGACTTGCTGGCAAAGGAACCGTTGGGTCGAAACTAACGAGGCCACATTTTTATATGTATTGCAAAGTACATCTGACAGTCTTGCAACACAGAGCAGAAGTTTTAGGGTACATCGAGCAGCACAAGTTGATATTACGGGAAGATAATCCACATATGGATGAGCTTTCCATCATACGAGAACACAACAATAGATTTCTCACATGGTTCAAACAAAAGGTGGAGGTCTCTGTTAGTGAGAATGTCAAATGGTTGGCTGACGAACCTAGATTTAATTTACAGATATGGCAGGGGTACGATATTAATGGGTACACCTTTTACACCGAAAGTCAGGATGCGAAGAGTACTGTTCAAAACAGTGGTGTAAGCATAGATGCTTTGTCCGATGAACACCACTCGAAAGGAAGATCCTCAATGGCAATGAACTCTTACTACGGGGTGATCGAAAAAATTTAGGAGCTCGATTACGGAATATACCAAATTCCATTGTTCCGATGTAAATGGGTAGGACTTCCACATGGAGTGAAGGTCGACAAGAGAGCTTTTACTCTTGTGGATCTAAACAGAGTCGCCTACAAAGATGATCCATTCATCCTTGCAAAGCAAGCAAATCAATTCTTCTATGTGCGTGATCTAGCCAATCCGAGACTGCACGTCGTCCTTTATGGCAAGCGGCGGATCGTTGGTGTTGAAAATATCGTAGATGAAGAAAAGTACGACCAATTCGATGAAATACCTCCGTTTGCAGATGGGGCCTGTCTTAGTGGGGACGACGACACACATGGAAGAAATTACATGCATGTAGATCATCAACAAGGGTTGTATTGTAAATAAAAGGAATACGTCATTGTTTCAGTTGCTATGTGTTTGAAATATTTGTATTGTACATAAATGTAGTTTCATGTTTGGAAATTAAAGTTATGTACGTATGAAACTTTCACAATTTTTGTCAACGGATTGCAAGAAAAAGAAGGCACTTCACATCAAATCATTTCTGGAAATTTTCAAAATACTTGGACTTTATTTGGAAAATATTTGACTTTTCTACTCTTTGGGAAAATAACATGCCTACAAAGTGAATTTGGGCTTATTTTTTCAATGCTAACTCTTTTTGCCAAAATCCTTTTTTGAAAAGACTTGTAGTATCACAAGGTATGTTCCTGCAAAAATTCAAAAAATTCCAATTATATTTGCAAAAGTTATGGCTGTTTCACTCTTTCATAAGATATTTCTTCAAATTCAGATTTCATGGTTTGTCTGGAAAACAAATAGTGCAGTGAACTACATTTGTGTCGGTTACATTAAAACTGATAGTGATAATAGATAATTTATGTCGGTTTTTTATAAAACTAATAGTGATGTGGATCATGTATTTGTGTCTGTTTTCTTAAAAAACCGATAGTGATGTTTGCTAAGAACATATAGTGTTGTGGCAACCATTTGTGTCGGTTAAATTAAAAAACTGATAGTGATACCAGAGAATTTGTGTCGGTTTTTTTATGAAATCGATAGTGATGTGGATCATGTATTTATGTCGGTTTCCTTAGAAAACCGATAGTGATGTCCGTTGTTTTTGCTAAAAACATATAGTGTTGTGGAAACTATTTGTGTCGGTTAAATTAAAAAACCGATAATGATACTAGAGAATTTGTGTTGGTTTTTTATGAAACCAATAGTGATGTGGATCATGTATTTGTGTCGGTTTCCTTAAAAAACCGATAGTGATGTTCGCCGATTTTGCTAAAAATATACAGTGTTGTGGCAATCATTTGTGTCAATTAAATTAAAAAACCGATAGTAATACTAGATAATTTGTGTAAGTTTTTTTATAAAACTGATAGTGATGTGGATCATGTATTTCTGTCGGTTTCCTTAGAAAACCGATAGTGATGTCCGTTGTTTTTGCTAAAAACATACAGTGTTGTGACAACCATTTGTGTCGGTTAAATTAAAAAACCGATAGTGATACTAGAGAATTTGTGTTGGTTTTTTATAAAACCGATAGTGGTGTTCGCTTTTTTCCTAAAAAACATACAGTGGTATGCCATTATTTGTGTCGGGTTCTTTTAAAAATCGATAGTGATATTCATCGTGTAATTGTGTCGATTTCTTTATGAAAACCGATAGTAATGTTCAATTTTTTTGCTAAAAATATACAGTGGTATGCAATTATTTGTATCAGTTATTTTAGAAAACCGATAGTGATATGGGTCAATTAGTTGTGTCGGTTTCTTTAAAAAACCGATATTGATGATCGCTTTTTTGCTAAAAAACATACAGTGGTACGCACTTATTTGTGTCGGTTTTTTGAAAAACCCGATAGTGATACAGGAGAATTTGTGTCGGTTTTGTAGTATAACCGATTGAGATATGAAGGCATTAGCGTCGGTTTTCCACAAAACTGATTGAGATGTACCAAGAGAACATATATGCACATCTTATTCCGGCGCGCATCCTCATTTTATTCCCGCGCGCAGCCTCCACCTCTCCTAACCCTAGCCTCGCCGCCACGCGCCCGCCGCCTAACGCCCCATCGCCTCGAGGCCTCGCGCCGCCGCCGCTTCGACGCCCCATCGCCACGCTCGCTTATCGCCGCCTCGACGCCACCGCCCCCACGCCTAACGCTTGACGCCGCCTCGACTTCGCCGCCCGCCGCTACCCCGACGCCCCACCGCCTCGACGCCCCGATGCCCCACCGCCTTGACGCCCGCTCGACGCCCCGACACCCCCACGCCCCACCGCCGCAGCCGTCCTGCCCCCGTCGACCTTGCCGTCATAGCCATTTTGCCCCCGTCAACCTCGCTGCCGCAGCTCGTCTTGGTGAATATTCTAACAACGATGATATATGCATTATGTTCTTGTTCTTCATTTTATACATGTTTGCAATCTAAAATGAGTTAACATACATTTTGGAATTTCAAGAGCTATGCCTAATAAAGAAGAACCTGTATTACTGCAAGCACAAGTTAAAAATGTACATTCCGTCCTATGTCAGTTCGGTTGTCTATTAATATGCCTTTTGCCTTTGTGATCGTTGTACCACAATTGAATTTGATTTTGGAAGCAGACCAAGTGCCCTTATGTCATGCTGAATTTAGGCTTGTCCTTATTTTGTCATGTTAGGCTATGGAGTAACTTTTTAGGCTTATTTTGTCATGCCCTTATATTAGGCTATGGAGCAGGTTAGAATTCAATTGAGCAACTTTTTAGTACATACACTAGACAGTGAAGGTGGCATTGCAGTGCACTTTTTCTCCATATTTTGCACACTGTATTGATGTGATAGATTATGGTAAAGATAAAAGAACTTCCACAACTTCTCTACTTATATTCAGTGTAATGCTAAAACCATACTACACACCCTTTGTTGGTTAGATGTGGATACCTTTTTTACTGCTTTGTGGTTTGTCTGTTAAAGAAAGTTAGAAACATTTACTATATGGTCTACAACATGTGTGATGTGTCCTTGCCATGATAGCTCTGTTTGGAAATATCATGAAGTTCAAGAGCTCTTTATTTTGCTATAACATCTGGGGTGGGCTGTTGGGTTACTTCAAGGTATATTCTTTAATAGTGTGCACATTCACAATAACTATCAAGCAAAGTCTGGCATACATCATAGTAGGCATGCAGAAGCTTAATCTTACCTCTTGCTCTGAGAGTCCAAAGGATGTGCTTCTGAAGCAGTCCACATTAGGCCTCTGAGGTCCTTCAAAATATCCAATATCTCATTCATAGGAAAGGACAGAAATAGATAATTAGTAGTTCAAAATTGAATCGACCAAAATCAAATAGATAATGAATTCGTCAAATTGTCAAATTGTAATGCAAACTCATTGTTTCTGTAAAAGTCCTAAATTTCCTGTCTGAACTTGGACACTTGGTTAACAGAATTTACAGCGCAAGACTTGGTTAAACTTATCCATCCCTAGTAGTAACATATTGTGATTATATCAGTGAGTGATATCTTCTCATTAAGTGCAGAGTTTATTTTCATTATTTTCTCATATGTGGTTCTTTACTCGTCATATTATTATTCAACTTTTGACTTTGTTAATTGAGACCGTTATTTCGTACATAATTGCATATTACTTTTGCTTTTTATCTCAATATATTTTAGAGTTTAGGTTGCATAACCTACGTCTCCCGTTCGAGAGTGCTTATTTATAAATATGTTGGAGTAGCATATTTATAAGCGAGTAGTCTTGAATTGTCCACGTTTTTTTGGACAGTTCGAGGATATGTGGTCCGGGCAACTTCATGAGCTGTTGTACAACTCCAGAGTAGATTTCGGTAGCGTCTCCCTGGTGTTCTCCAGATACACACTCGTCTTGACCTGTTGTTGAGACGTGTATCTGGAGAACAGCGGGGAGATACTGCCAAAATTTTCTCTGGAGTTGTACAATGGCTTAAGAACTTGCCCGAATCACATATCCTCGAATGGGATTAGGACCAAACCTATTTAGAGATTAGGAGTTATCGTTCGTAGGTACGGAGTAAAGGTCAACAAATAGACTTTTCTTGAAGATCATTCATTCATCTGTTGCTCTACTGCAATATTAAGCTGTTGCTTTACATGATTTATTGTCAAGTTCACATAATAGCTACGAATTGCTTTCTCTCATGTCAAATATATGACCATGTCAGATAAGAAAACTCAAAATATCGCAATTAGAGAGTATCGGCTCATCACCAGACAGAGTAGAAGGTGCTCCTGAGGGGCCGAGCCAAGTTCCAAGTGTTGAGAAACCGAGTAAGGTGAGGAAGGCCCGAGGACCGAACAAAGGGGTCACAGGGAGAACGTCGCAGGTTCTCCACTTCAATGCCACGGGGGTTTGCACGGGTCCTCCTAAGTTCAAGGGGTGATATCTCTCATTCCTTGGCCAATTGGCGAGGGAGAGAGTTCCCATAACGGTTAAGGATTGGAGAAAAAAAGTCAGCGCCGAGCAGAAGAATCGGCTGTGGGACGAGTTTAAGGGCAAATGGATTATAGAAGAGGAGGATGAAAACAATGCCAAGCGGTACGCCTTGAAGAGGATGGGTGTTGCTCTGAGGCACTTCAGGGTCTTCATGCACAGTAAGTACATGCTGAAAGGTCGTAGACCATTCGAGAGGTATCCGTTTGTGACTCTTGGTGTTTGGGAGGAGTTCACGAGGATGAAGGGTATGCCTGAGGCGGAGGAGTTGAGGCAAAAGAACATTGCTACCCAGAGGCAGAACACGCATGCGCACCACCTCGGTTCAGGCGGCTGTGAAGGGAAGAAGGTATAGTGGGCGCGACTAGCCGAGAAGTGCGCGAACTCTGGGACAACGATGCCTTACTCACACATATGTGTGGGGCACGTGACTGGGTATTAGCAAGGACAAAGAAAACTGTGAACGGGCAGCTGATAGTACCAAACCCCGATTTCGCACAAGTCGTCTCCATCATCGTAAGACATCAAACTTAGTACATTGCAGTCGACCCTTCGTGTTGTATTTCATATCTAATTCATACTTGCTTCTTACAGGAGGAGGTAAGCCAGAGGAAAGAGTAGGGGACCTTTCTTAGCCAAGGGTCAAATGACATCCTGTCCTCTGCAATCGAGAAGCCCGACCATAAGGGCCGGGTGCTTGCCGCAGGGGCGGGGCATACGAAGAAGTCCTACTTCCAAGATGACGCTGGGAGTAACAGATCAAGATCATAGGAGTTACGTGCGGAGCGCCTCAAGGACACGGTCAGGGAGCAGCTGAGGGAGGAGATCAAGGAGGAGATGAGGGGGAGATGACGACACGTGAGGAGGAGATGAGGTAGGAGATGATGGCACGTAAGGAGCGTTTGAGGACCGAGATGATGGCGATGATCTCCCAGTCGAGCCGATGCCCCCGCCACCGAGAGAAACTCAGGCTCGACCAAGTAGTCAGGGTTCCAAAATGATAAGTTCAGTCCCCAGCTAAAGGTAATAATTAATTTTGCCTAACTTAAAGGTGCAAGGGTAACTCTTCATATGTTTTCTCTCAAGTTGCGCACTTTTTGCAGGCGCCTACCAATTGCCAGCTCACCCTAACGAAAGACGGATTTCCTGTTGAGGCTGCACTTGGGGTTGCATTTCCATGCAAGGAGACCGACACGGTGCATGGTCAGCCTTTGGGAAAGGGCTACATGAGGGTCCAGGTGGACTACGTCCACATCACCTTCTTATCACATGTGCTCGAGTTCCCCCCAACGAAAACATCACCACTCTCGGGCAAGTGCGGATGTCGTTCATCAAGTGGCCCACGACAGGCATCGTACTGGTCAAGGTAAAGATTCCCCATGTCTTCTGTACCATTCCAGTAGTACGGCAACAAGTTACATATGCGCGTGCTTCGTAGGTTCCTACCGTACCTGAGCCTGCTCCCCGACCATGATGAGTCTTGCACATAGTATAGAGCTGGTGCGTAATAGGACTAGCACGATAGCCACAGAACCACTGTAGGCCTCGCAGACTCCTGCTAAAAAGGCAAAGCTCACAGAGGCCACAGAGCCCCCTGAGGTACATGAAAAGCCCACTGCCCTAGCCTCGGAGACTACTTCTGCACAGAAAGGAAAGTCGGCACAGGCCACAGAGAGGTCTTATGATTTTAAGGCCTACGTACATGGAAAGCCCCTTCTGCCTTCCAGCAAATTGAATTCTCTAGGCAAGTGGACTCGACAGCTCCATGGATGGTATGATGACAAAGTGAAAGAGGGCGAGCGGCGAGTTGACTTCAATGTTAAATACAGAAAGGGACATTTCCACCGTGAGGAGGATGAGATATTCCCAATTAGTTTTGAGGATCTATTCCTTCTGTACCAACTGATAGCATCGATATTTCTACTGTACGATCCTGGACGCTGTGAGTATCGCACCATATAGCACGAGCTTATGACTTCTATAGGATTTTGCATTATGTTTTTTAACATTCAACACGAGTTGCAGGGCAATGAGGCAGCGAGTCTTGACGAATCGACAACCAGTTGGGTTCATCGACCCTGAGCTTGTGTCCGCGACCATGGCTAGGCTTCAACCAGAATGGGTTGCTGGCTACATCAAGGGGGCATTGAGAGCTGAGTCGAAGAAGGACTTCGTTCTACTCCCGTACCATGAGGAGTAAGTACTACTTTACCCTTCAATTACTTGTACACACTTAAACCGTATGTGAACTTATTTCCTTCGCTGCATGCCATTTACAAAGCAACCATTGGGTTCTACTCGTGATCATTCTAAGTGACAACATAGTCTACACTTTTAACTTGATCGAGAAGAGACCGATGGCCTACGCGATCAAGCCTCCTTTGGACCAGTAAGTGCACTACTTTTACCTAACACTTTCTGTATTTAACTACGTTAATTTTTTTGACTCAACGGCATCTCGCCAATATATATAGGGGTTTCTCGAACTATGTCGCTGAAGGAGGAAAACATGATGACAAAAAGGGCTCGAAGCTGGAGTATGTGCACTTCAAGGTACAAGTGCCTACCATATATAAGATTAATATTTTCTGATATTTATTATTCATCTTTTAATTTCTTTTTCTTTATTCATAGTGTCTGCTGAGCTGGCAAGTAAATTTGTAAGTCTAAGGGGTCGCTGCGTTCCACTCCCTGAATGGTTAGACTCAAGAGTCCAAGATGTATACTGGTTCGGGCTGAAAGTCCCTACTCCAGTCGGATGGCCGTATTGTATTGCTTTGCACAACGTTTTACAGATAAGGGCGCTAAATTACCTAATCTCCTCCTGTTCTCATGTGTTCGTCCCCTCTAGAATCGTTAGTCCTGCCTCCTTTTATACAGAAGGAAGGGGCAGGTTACATCGAGAGTCGGGGGAAGGGCGATGCGACCTATGCTAGGAGCTCTGGTCCTTCGTCCTGTGGACTGGTCGCCACACGTCTTGCCCATGCTAGGTCGGTAGCTTTGGTGGTCGGGGAGGTTAGGTATTCCCGAAATAGCGACTTGCCCTCTGTGATCCTTACGAATCGCCGACGCGGCGGTGTGACGTTGGCGCCGCCGGGAGGAGCGTGCGTTAAAGATCAGACGCGATCGTTGATGGGGTGGAAGCTCGACCAGCGAAATACCAAACCTTCTAGGAAGGAGCCACCGCCTTGTATAGTCACTCCGATTGACCTTGTTCGCGAGGTACGCGTGGCGGGTCGATGAGGGCCCGACACGCGCCCTCGGCGTCTGTCACCTTGGTTTGGCCGAGTCGGAGATCCCGCCCGCCAAGGGTCGGGAGCGCCGTCCGACGGAGTCGGGAGATCCCGCCCGCCAAGGGGTCGAGCGCCGTCCGGTTGATTCGCTTCCCTGGCCGGTCGGGCGCGGATGTCTTGTGTGGTCTCGCAGCGATTCGGTCGGTGGCGGGCGCGCGCGCCGCTGGCCGAGATATGCTTGAGGCCGCTCGCCGCCGGCCGCTGGGGTACCCGTTATTAGTATTCGTCGCAGCCCCGAACTCCCGGCGATTTCGGCAGATTCGGTTGGGGTTGAACTTGATGAGAGTGGTGGCGGGCTCGGTCGGTCGGTCAGCCGATCCGGTTAGCGATTCTGCGGTGTACCCCGACGATCCGACGGCCGCCGAGCTTGGTCGGGGCATTTGAATCACGGAGGCTTTAATCGCCTCGTGCGCATGCCGAGCATGGCTTGGTGTGCCCCGCCCGTTCGCCTTCTTGACTGCTTCGGGTTCTGGTGCGGGACGCTTCGTTTTCTGGCGCTGGCATTTACTCTGGAGACGCTTGATCTCCCTTCATCCGGCTATATAAGGGCTTGCTAGAGCGATGGACCCTTAGACCAAAATCCTCCTTTTTGATCCTTGAAATGGAGGCATCCTTTAGTCTTCAGCTTTGGTGATGATGCCGCAGTAGAAGAAGAAGATCCTTTGGCCGAGCTTTGAAATGAGTACGACCGGCGATGGTCGAGCTCTGGGAGGAAGAAGCTGCGGCTTGTGATGTAGTTGCTGTTGGCGTGCTGCTTGAGGTCGTTCCGAGGCTTAAGGTGGTAAGGGAGGCCCTTCTTGAGGCGATGGTGCGAGGGCGCCGGCCGTTGTTAGTGCGGCCGCGTCGATGTCGCTGAACGGTAGCAGCGGCATGCCGTTCCGTGGCTATGTCGGTGGCCTCGTTGACCGGGCAAGGGTTTACCAAAGCAGTCGTCTCAACGACCTCAGTCCGCCGATCCCAAGTCCGTCCGTCGACCGTGCAAGGAAGGGCCTACCAAAGAGTCACTTCCAACGACCTAAGGTCCACCGATCCAAGATCCGCCCCATCGACCTGCAAGGGCCTGCAGGAAGTTTGATGCGGATATGTTCTCGCCGTAGTGTAGGGTAGGTATCTTTCTTGAGCTCGCCAGGTACCTCATGTAACGTTGTGTAAAGTTTGAGTCTGCTGGCATATAATGAAATCTTCTTTTATGAAATGTCTTCGCGATGAGTTTGCTTTGATTTTAATCGTCGTGGATAGACCGGGCCTTGATCGGCGGGAACAACCGCGAGAGTGCTCGCTTAACGTCGTAGCTAGGCGGCGCCTTGGTCGGCAGGCGCACCGATGCCTCGTGAGGTTCGGTGTCCGAGTGCTCGCTTAACGTCAGAGCTAGACAGGTGCCTTGGTCGGCAGGACAACCCAATGCCTCTGTGAGGTTCGTGTCCGAGTGCTCGCTTAACGTCAGAACTAGACAAAGGCCTTAGTCGGCGTGGACGACCCAATGCCTCTGCGGAGGTTCGGGTGTCCGAGTGCCTTGGCCTGGCAGGACGACCGGATGCCTCCGTGAAGTTCTCGTGTCCGAGTGCCTTGGTCGGCAGGACGACCGGATGCCTCTGTGAGGTTCGGGTGTCCGAGTGCCTTGGTCGGCGGGACGACCGGATGCCTCTGTGAGGTTCGGTGTCCGAGTGCCTTGGTCGGCACGATGATCTGATGCCTCGAGAGGTTCGGTGTCCGAGTGCCTTGGTCGGCAGGACGACCGGATGTCTCTGTGAGGTTCGGGTGTCCGAGTGCCTTGGTCGGCGGCAGACGACCGGATGCCTCCGTGAGGTTGGTGTCCGAGTGCTCGCTTAACGTCAGAGCTAGACAAAGCTGCCTTAGTCGGCGGGGACGACCCAATGCCTCCGTGAGGTTCGGTGTCCGAGTGCTCGCTTAACGTCAGAGCTAGATGAAGTGCCTTAGTCGCAGGGACGACCCAATGCCTCTGCGTGAGGTTGGTGTCCGAGTGCCTTGGTCGGCAGGACGACCGGATGCCTCCGTGAAGTTCTCGTGTCCGGAGTGCCTTGGTGGCAGGACGACCGATGCCTCCGTGAGGTTCGGTGTCCGAGTGCTCGCTTAACGTCAGAGCTAGACGGTGCCTTGGTCGGCAGGACGACCCAATGCCTCCGTGAGGTTCGGTGTCCAAGCGCCTTGGTCGGCGGGACGACCGGATGCCTCTCGTGAGGTTCCGTGTCCGAGTGCCTTGGCCTGCAGGACGACCGGATGTCTCGTGAGGTTCGGTGTCCGAGTGCTCGCTTAACGCCGTAGCCGGACGTGAGTGCTCGCTACCGCCGAGCTGGACGTGAGTGCTCGCTTACCGCCGTAGCCGGACGTGAGTGCTCGCCACCGCCGTAGCTGGACTTGAGTGCTCGCTACCGTCGAGCCGGACGTGAGTGCTCGCTATCGTCGTAGCCGGACGTGGGGCATCCTTCCCGAGTCCTCGCCGGGCGAGGGTAATCGAGAAGAAATGGCCACCGTCTATCCCACATGTATACCCCATCCGCAGTGTGGGACTGGAGGGTGAGCGACGACGCTTACTCGCGCTGGTTTGAACACCGTGCTCGTGGAGCCAATAGCGGTAGTCCGAGTGGGTCCCGGAGGTCTCGCCTGGGGACCCTTCCGAGCGACGGTCCCAGCAGTAGGGTGTCCTGCCCCGCCGTGGGGCGACCCATAAAAACCTTTCTTTACTCAATCCCGTATGGACCTCGGGTCGTCCGCCAACCCAGAGCACACGGTGGTGTCGCCATTGATGAGCTCCCGGAGAGTGTGAAGTATGGTCTCTGACGCGAGTAGAGGTGATTAGGTGTCACCGACCTAACCTGGGCCCACCATGGGGCTCACCTCATACCGCCCTTGCCTGTTTTTTGGGCGGCCTTATACCCATCCGTGGGGTAGGCCTTTTGAACCCACTGCCTTCTGGGCCCCGTGCAAGCCACAAAGCTTTTGTCGCCTTGGGCCGCAGCAGGCCAGTTGGGCTTCTCGCGCGCCGAGCAACTGCTCCGCCTAAAGGCGGAGACCAAGAGGTTACGGGACACGTTGTTCGGGGGCGGCGTCTTTATGGCTCTTGCCGCCTGACGTGACAGGGATTAAAAGCGGAGTGGTATTGGAAACTGGGAGTTACCAGGCTGGCGCAATAGGCGAGGGTGGACGCGACGCTCGCTTGAGGGGTGCTCGCCGCCGGCGCTTGCTTGTCCTCTCAGAATACGCCCGCTGGGTGCTCCGTAGTCACGCTTTCTTGCCTTCTTTGTCTCGCTCAAACAAGAAAAGCACCAGAGAGCCAAGGAAAGAAAACCCCACCTTTCTTTTCACCTTCCATCGCCGCTTCGTGAAGATGTCGGGCGGAGTGCTCGCGCCAAGACAGATGCGGCGCTCGGCTTAGTGAAGAAGGGCTTCCTCATGCCGCAGACCTTCCTACCGGAGGGTGCCGACGGGGCCGCCACCGCCGCCATGGGCGACGAGGTCGTGGTGCCCGCTCGTTCTTCGAGCGCGGCTTTGTCTCGCCACGCACCTGCTCGTCCGTGGGCTGTCTCACTACAAGGTGGAGGTGCACCATCTCAACCCCAATGGGGTCCTCCACATCGCCATCTTCATCACGCCATTTGGCGAGGCCTTCCCGGGATCGAGCGCGACGGGCGTTAGGGAGGCACTTCTTCCGTGCAAGGCTTTGGAAAGACAGCCGCTTCGGACGCCGTGGGCGCCTGGTGGCTCGCCTCCAGCCTTCGCCCGGCCGAGCACGGAGTACCGAGGTAAATCGCCTCGTCCAACAAGGGTCGGGCGCTCAATGGCTCTACGCTCGTAACGCCGGCGATAGCGCCCTCGCTTTCACCGGCGAGCTTCCCATGGCGAGGAGCGGTGGAACTGGGCGCCAAAAGAGGGAGAAGAACAAGCCGCCCCGATCGTGGAGCGATCGTGGCTCAAAGGAGGCGGGGCTCACCGGGACGTTGTTAGCGCGCTTTATGGGGATGCGCGGCAACCCCAGCACGTGCCGCACCCCTTGTTCCGGTATGCGGGCCGTCCGACCGGGCGAGATGGCAGAGCCCGAGTTGGCTGGCTCGAGGTGGAGGCCCGGTGGCGGCCGCACGGTGGAAGCGCCACGGTGGCTACGGGTGGCCACCAGAGCCATTCTCGCGGCCACCCACAACTGTAAGTCGGTGAAATTTCTTTCGCTTCTCTTTCTTTGTCCCTAGCACTTGGTCCGACCGCATTCCCGCATCCTCTTAGGGGCTCACGGGAGGTCTTCCCGGCGCCGCCACGGGATAAGGAGCGCGGCGGCCGCCGGCGAAGACTTAGAGGTCGACTCTCCCGCAAGAAGCGGAAGGAGGAAAGGAGGAAGAAGAAGCATAGGAGAGCGCTTGGCGAGGATGTGTCTGAGTCCATCGTGTGGGGACAACCTCCATCGACAGCCGCGGGAGCGCCCGACCATCCCTATGGTGGGTTTTTCTCGACCCGCCGATCGGCAATGGCCGAGCGTGGACTGGCCGAGGGCGGCACCACGGCCCCGTGGTCGCGGATCCCCAGCGGGTGGGGGATCTTGCGCATCGCGGTTGTCGCAGCGCCTACTGAGGCGGCTTCGGGAAGCGACCAACCGACTTGATTCTTGCTGGGGGCCGCAAAGAGGCGCGCGTGCCACGTACTCCGCCGGCCTTTGTAAGTGTTCCCCTTTTTTTCTTTCTTCTTATTGGAGAATTTTTGCGCAAAGCCGCCTCGAGCGACTCTTGAATCTTTGTAACGCACGGCGCACTTACACGGGCGGACTGCGGTGGGCTGCATGCGCCCGCAAATGCAAATATGCCGGCGATTTTGGCGACTCCGATCGGTCTGGTGGCGGTCGCGGTGTCGTGGCCGAGGCGTGGCGCGCCGCCGAGGGGACGGCCTCACCCGAGGTCGAGGTCGAAGAAGAGCTCGCCGCCTCCCGGCGGGACCCCACCGGACGCCGTGATCGCCCTTCGAGGATGAGACGACGGCCGCCGGCGATCGCGCCCAATGAGGCGAGCTGGTCACGGAGGTGCTCGACCCTTTGTCCCGGGAGGTGTCGACCGATGCCCTCAGTGCAGTCGCCGAGGGGTTTCAAGGGTTGACCTCATCGCTCTTGCCCATGGTGCTTTGACGGCGACGCCCCCCGAACGGCAAACGAGGGTGCCGCCGGTGTAGTCCCCTGCCGGGCGCCATGGGCCACTGAGGAGAGCGAGGGCCGCTCTTCTAAGAAGGCTACCGGACGCCGGCCGAGATAGGCAAATCCGCAAAGGTCCGCTCTTGCTCGAGTCTTCCACAGGCGCCGGGCACGATGGTCGGGAGTCCCGCCACGCCTGTAAGTCACCAAAAGCTCGACTCGCTGCACATTTTTGATAGTTCTTCGTGACTAACGGAGTGTCCACGTTTTAAAGACTTGCGGCTCGCCGCGGCGCCAGTTGAGCTCGGCTCCTGACGGCCACCGGGCAAGCCGGGTGGAGGAGGCGGCCGCGCTTGAGCTGGGCTTAGTCCAGAGGCCATGGACATCAAAGGCCTGAGGTATGGAGATCCGCCAGGCTTGAAGAGGCCACAAGGCTTCTTTATGATGAGCGCTCGAGCCAAGGTCTTGAGGGCGAAAGTGGTGGAACCGAGTCCTCTCGATGGAGGTCACCGAGGCCAAGGATGCCGCTGCCGCTGAGGGATCAAGGCAGACGCAGTAACACGCCGCGACCGAGCGAAACCAGCTCGGGGATGCCGACCGAGTTCGCTCCGAGCGGGCGATCGCCGTATGACCTCGCCGAGCCGAGGACTTCATACGAGGCGCCAAGAAGGAAGCCGCAACCGACCAACTCGCGCTTCAGTAAGTGTCTCAATTCTTCAATTAAGTTGGGTGCGACCCTGTGGCGAACTTATCCGAATCGCCGAATCGCAGAGGCACGTAAGAATCTGAAGGCCGCCGTGGAGGCACAGAGAATGGCAGCAGATGCTCACGACGTGGTATCGTGGGCTCGACGAGGCCCAAAGCGGCGTTGAAGGTTGCGGAGGACGGTCGGGCCGAGATGGGCGCCGAATCGGAGGCCCTTCGCAAGGCCGGTCGAAGTCTCGCGATCAGATCTCTGAGCCGGGCAGCCCG